>OZ024827.1:110903613-111441150 GCA_964016985.1 Anodontia alba | reverse complement strand
CTACATTTCAAATAATATTTTGCTTCCTTTGACAGGGAGTGGTACATGTGTCACTCTCGTCTTATAAAAAAGTACTCTATACTTCGTATCTATCAAAAACTATTTTATATCTGAACTCGGATTCTGCAATTACCATAAACTGTTGAACATTTTATCCATTACCATAATTAATATAAATTTTGCATGTTTATTTTAGAGTCCCAAGACCTGTTCTAAAGGTGCAGGGCACACAAGCAATCTGATCTGGGTCAATGCTGTTTTCTTCAGCAATTATGTCAAAATATTTAGGGTAAGTATATATATATATATATATATATATATATATATATATATATATATATATATATATATATATAATATATATATATATATATATATATATGTATATATATATATATATATATATATATATATATATATATATAGAGAGAGAGAGAGAGAGAGAGAGAGAGAGAGAGATCTTACATGAGTGGTCATTTAATATGAAACGAGTTTGGGTAATTTCGGGGTGTTTTGCGAGCCTTAGCGAGCAAAATACCGAAATTAGCCAACGAGTTTTATAACTTTCATATTAAATGACCACGAATGTAAGATTCTGTTTATCACATGGCCCTTCCGATGACAAAATGCACATAATATATTAAATAACGGCTTTCCATACCTAAGAGAATCAACTCACCATCAAGAATTCAGAAGTACTACGCAAGAAAAATAGTTCGCATATTATTTGATAAGTACCGAAAAAAAACTAGAAACTAGAATACTTCATTAAACTGTAAGAATTGATGATGATTTTTATTTGAGCTAATATATATTTCATTTGAATAAATGAATTTAAAAATAAATATTCCCTTCAGCGTCATTCAGCGAGTCAATACGTTATTGAGAATCAGGATAGGGGAATTCCCCGAAGTCAGCTGTTGCACTTAAAGGTCATTGACCTAGATCAATACAGTGTATACCCCTAGGTATTAAATTTTCCGCCTTGCCGAGGCCCTGGGGGCTCAATTCCCACTGGGAACGTTGCTAGCTTGGTGAGCAGTAATTGTCTCCTTTGGGAAGAGCCAAGAGAAAATACCAACCGTTTGCCGTGGGTGGCAAACCGTAAGCCGGAAGAAGGGACGATGGAGGTTGAGAGTTATTGGGAGTTTGGTCTCTCCTGATGGCTAAACAAGCCTCTTTGGCCTGGATTTCGGTGTAAAAGGGTGTCCGCGAGACCCGGCACGGTCAATCGGCTGGTCACGCCAAGCCCTAGGAAAATCTTTTCTTTCTCTTCCTTGTCTTTTGTATCATACTGATACTCACCGTTTGCTCATAAGTCTTATTTCTCAACCTTTCCAATCCTTAGAAGGCGGTGGCTCAACGGGTCAATCGTGCAGCATTTTGCTCGTGTGAGTATATCTTCTGGGTATCTGTAGCACAAGTGAGTAGGAAAACCAATCCATTTGTGTGTTCCCTTGTTGGGCTGCATGGAGGTTGGAGAGCATGGAGGATGAATTTTAATAGATCTTCATCATGGATTATGATAAAAGAAAAAGAACTAAACAATGTCCAGACTCAGATATTTCAGATTTTGACGATAGCACTCAACCTACAACTACCTCAAATGATACACCTACTCAACATTTTCTGTGCTTCATTTTAGTTGAAAGCAAAGACGAGAACAGACAAATAACATCTTCGTCCCCGTTTTTAATACAAAAAGTTATACAAAGTATAGCTGGTGAACCTGAAAACATAAAAAAACACTACACAGGTCGAGTCAGCTGCTCATTGAGGTATCCAAGAAAGCCCATGCCGAGAATCCACTTCGTGCACAGACTTTTCACGACTTGAAAGTCCGAATGTACCCTCATACATCGCTGAATTCCTCAAAAGGGGTAATTCTTGCCCCGAATTGAGGAATTGCGGCGAGCATTAGATTCTCGAGGGCGGCGAGGATTAGATTCTCGAGGGCACAAAATCTCAAGGAGTAACTGGAGTAAAACGATTCAAAGTAAAACGAAACGGAGAGTTAAAAGACACAAACACCTTTGTCTTTACATTCAATACACCAGTCTTACCTAAGACGGTCAAAGTTGTATACTTTAGAGTCAACGTAGAAGTTTACATACCAAATCCTTTGCGTTGTCATAACTGTCAAAGATATGGATCCCATGACGATAAGTGTTCCAAAGACCCTATCTGTTCAAAATGTGGTCAAACAGCCAAACACCTCAAAATTAGATATACAAACGAACTACACTATGTTAATTGTGGTGAAAAACACAGCGCTGATTCTAAAGAATGTCAAATTGGCATAAAGAAAAAGAAATCTTAAGTATAAAGTTCACCAGAAATATTTCTTTCGTCCAAGCGCGGAAACTTGTTGAGACCCTACCCCAATTCCTGGAATTGGTTATGCAAACATCACCCAGTATTCTATGAAAAACGTTTCTGTGGTTGATACTGCCACTCAAACTGATCCAATAACTATACTCGACTCTGCAGTACAATCAAATACAACAAACACAAACAGCCAAACAGAAGAACTGCAGAAACAAAAAGTTCACACTAACATCACAAACAGAAATCAAACAAAGACACCTATCGAGGAGAAAAATAACAGAGGTTGGCCTGAAAAAGGCCACCATGGAGATGATAAAAAAAAAATAGAAAAAAAAAAACAACAACAGAAGGAAAAACAAGCAGGAAGTCAATCATCACCATCTAGGAAAGACCAAACAAAAATAAAATCTAGTCAAGGAACACAAAAACAAATTCCATCAAACAGAGAACGAAAAGGTGCAGATGATGTGATTCAACAGCATAACAGATTTGGATCTTTGAGTGACAGTAGCGATGATATGGAGTTAGGAGAAGCTCCAGATCGCCCACAAACTAAAAACAATAGATCGAGATCATCAGAACACACACGCGCCAGTAGTAGTAATAATAGATCAAAGTCACCAATAACTTATCCTTAAATTCTAGTCTAACTAAAAACCATCAACTCTAAAATGAACTCAAATCACAGAATAATACAATGGAACTGTCGAGGTCTAAGGTCAAAATATAATGAGATCTTATTACTTTTATCCTTATTGGGTCCATCAGTTTTTTGCTTGCAGGAAACTTTTTGATCAATTAAATATCAAAGATTTCAACACATACAATTACATATATTCAGAAGGCCAGAGGCCGCCAGGTGGTAGCTTAATCCTAGTTCACTCTTCATGTCCTCAACGAGAAATTAAACTTGTAACCAATCTTAAAGCCGTTGCGGTTTCTGTCACTTTAGATAAAAAAGATTACTATTTGTTCTGTGTATATACCTCCGAATTTTTATTTAGAGACCGAACATTTAGACACTTTACTGAAACATCTTCCTTCACCCTATATATTAGTTGGTGACTTTAATGATCACAATATCCTTTGGGGATGTAAAGATAACAATCCTAAAGGTAATATTATTGAAGACTTTATAACCAAAAACGATCTTTGTCTTATGAATGACAAATCTCATACCTATCTCCATCCTGCAACTGGAAAATTTTCTTCTTTAGATCTTTCCATATGTCACCCATCTCTCCTGCTAGACTTCGACTGGACGGTCAGTGAAGACCAACATGGAAGTGAACACTTCCCTGTTATTATTGAAAGCGTAAATAATTCCACGAACGATCACAACGCAAAGCGGAAACTAAATAAAGCAAATTGGGAATTATATCACTCATTATGCGAAGAAAGCAAGCATTATCAAAGTTCTGCAGATATCAAACAAAGGAGAACTTGAATAACGTTAAAAACTTCAGATTAATTTGATTAATTTAATAGTGATTAATCTGATTTTTATGTTTTCGCTTTGATGCATTGACTGAGTTGGGAGCCTTTATGCGAACCGAATTTTTATGTATTTATGTATTAAGAGTAGCATCGGTACCCAAGGTGAAGTTAGCTAGCTGTAAAAGTGCTTTAAACCCCCGGTGGTTTGCTCTACCGACCGTTTAAGGCGGTGGTCCCGGTGTTAGTCTTACTTCTTGTTGCTTTCTGGTTTATTCTACGAGGCTATTTGTTGTATGTTTTTCCGTGTGTCATTTTGTTCTTGTGTTTTTCAGTCCTTTTAGTATTGCGATTACCTCGCTTGGGAAAGAGAGAGCTAATCTTAATGCTTTTCGTACGTTTGTTCGGTTTGTGCTTGTTTAGATTTGTCGGTTTCCTCTTCCTCTTGGGGTCTGGGAAGGGCTGCGGTTTGTGATTGTGGCACTCCCTGGACTTTTCTCTTACTTTTTTTTCAGAGCAAAGGCCCGTCGAACAATAAAGGCCTCCAAATGCAAATCATGGAAATCTTACGTTTCAAACTTAAATTATAAAACTCAAATTAAAAAGGTTTGGGATATGATACGAAAAATAACTGGTAAATCAAAATCACCAAGTTTCACCCACTTAAATACAAAACGTGGAACAAAGTCCACATCAAAGGAAGAGATAGCAAATACACTTAGCGAAACTTTTTTGGATAATTCTTCATCTCGGAATTATTCAGAGAAATTTCAAAACATCAAAAAACAAGAAGAAAAAATCAAACTCAATTTCACCTCTTCAAATACTGAAGAATAAAACGGTCTGTTTAACATAACATAACTTAAAGATGCTATCGCAGTATCAAAAGATACAGCTACAGGCCCTGATGACATCCATTATCAGATGCTTAAACACCTTCCCGAAACCGCCCTTGACACACTTTTACATATTTTCAACGGTATATGGACAACCGGAGTTTTTCCAGAAAGCTGGCGTTTGGCCACAATTATACCTATTCCCAAACCAGGGAAAGATCATGCAGAACCAACAAACTACAAATCAATAGCGCTTACAAGTTGCTTTTGCTAAACACTAGAGAGAATGATAAACAAACGACTTATTTGGTACTTAGAATCTAACAATCTTATCACAAAGTTTCAGTCGGGATTCTGAGCTGGACGTAGTACCAATGATAATTTAGTTAGACTAGAAACTTTTATCTATGATGCTTTTATCAAACGAGAACATGTAGTCGCCGTATTTTTCGATTTGGAAAAAGCCTACGATACTACTTGGCGATATGGAATTTTAAAAGACCTACACAACTTTGGTATGAAAGGAAGACTACCAAACTTTATTAATAGTTTTCTTGAAGACCGTACAATACAAGTGTGTGTAGGCTCGACCCTGTCTGACCTCTATGATCAAGAACAGGGCGTTCCTCAAGGAGCCATACTTTCAACCACGTTATTCAACGTATAATTAAACGATATTATAAACTGTCTGGATTACAAGACAGATGCTTCTTTGTACGTTGATGATTTCTGTATATGTTTTCGCTCGAAAAATATGCGCACAATAGAAAGACATCTACAGCAATGTCTAAATAGAACTGAAGACTGGACAACTAGAAATGGCTTCAAATTTTCCAAATTGAAAAGTCAGTGCGTTCATTTCTGTCAACAACGGAAAATACACAATGATCCAGCAGTCTACATATATGAATCTCAAATACCAGTTGTTGCTGAATCAAAATTTCTTGGGGTTATATTTGGTAGAAAACTCTCCTTCATACCCCATATAAAATATGTGAAAGCGAATTGTTTAAAAGCATTAAACCTTTTAAAAGTTTTATCTCACACAAGTTGGGGTGTGGACAGAACAACTCTTCTTCACCTGTATCGTTCTTTAATTCGATCAAAACTTGATTATGGGTCCATCGTATATGGGTCTGCTAGAAAATCTTATCTTACAGATGTTAGACACTGTACATAATCAAGGACTTCGTTTGGCATTGGGAGTTTTTCGTACGTCTCTAGTATCGAGTCTAAACGTGGAAGCAGATGAGCCATCGTTATGGCTACGCAGAGAAAAAAATGTCTCTTCAGTATGCCATCAGACTTGCTGTTAACCCTTCTAACCCTGCTTTTGAAATCACATTTCCACCATAATTTCAGGAATATTATGAAAGAAAACCTAACGCAATTAAATCCTTCGGCCTTCGTATAGCACCATTTTTAGAATCTGCTAATATTAACACTAAAAACATCCAAAAACACTCTTTTTCTGATATTCCATCCTGGTGCATTACTAAACCAACTATTCTTTTCGATTTACACAACAGCAAAAAGTCACTTTCTGATTCACATCTCATAAAACAAAACTTCCAAGAATTACAATCGCGACTTTCAGATTATCAACACATCTACACTGATGGCTCAAAAGTTGAAGATAAGGTTGGCTGTACGTATATATCGGGCAGACACCATGAAAAGATCCGTCTTCCTGCTGGCTCATCTATTTTCACTGCTGAATCCAAGGCTATTGATATGGTTTTGGGTTACGTTATGAATAATTCTTTAGATAGCAAATTCGTTATTTTCTCGGACTCCCTTTCTGTTTTGAAATCTCTAAACCACACATCTTCAAAAAATCCTAAAATTCAGAACCTGATAGAAAAACATCACGAGTTATCGAAAACTAAGGAAATTTTGTTCTGTTGGCTCCCCAGCCATGTTGGCATAAAAGGTAACGAGGCTGCCGATGTAAAAGCAAAGGCCTCATTTGATCTAGAAATTTCGAATTTTCAACTTCCATGTACAGATTTTAAATCTTTTATCAACAGGTACATCTGATCCAAATGGCAGCTGTTATGGGACAAAGCGACATTCAATAAACTACATGAAGTAAAACAGGTTCTTGGTAAAAATACCATTTATCGATCATTAAGGCGAGAAGAGGTGGTTCTTACTCGTCTATGCATAGGTCATACTAGACTCACACATCCTTATCTACTCAAACGAGAAGATCAGCCATTTTGTATCAGCTGTAATGAACCTTTTACGGTGAAACACTTCCTGGTCGACTGCATTGAATTATTTCATGTCCGACGTCAATTCTTCCAATCAAATGACCTGAGATACTTATTTGAAAATGTACCGGCAGGTAACATACTTGTGTTTTTAAAACACATCAATCTTTTTAACAAAGTATAACTGCTTTAATTTTTTAAATTCGTTCTGGTTTTACATTTTATGTATATATGACTTATCATTATAACCATTTCATTAGAGAACCATGTTAGTTCACCATTTTGATGCAAATGACCCTCATGGGTTGATGCGTCGTTAAACCTGAACTCATCATCATTAATACAGTGTATACGGTGTTTGAAACAACCAAGTAAATGACAGACTTCAAGAATATAAAACATTTTAACTGTAGTTTGGATTTTAATTTGACACATTTATTGACTGTCGGAGTCATGTTATCCTCCAATGCTTTTTTGGAGGAGGTGAATTATTTTAAATTGACTTTTAGACGACATCGATTTCTGAAGTGCCTCTAAAACATCGACTTTTAACCACCATGAATATTTCTGGTAGCTGTGTTATTCGCATTGTGATTGTGTTGTGTGTTCCCCCTTCCATCGGTCTGACATTTATCGTTCATCTCAAAATCATCTCAAAATTGAGGACAAGATGTTTCAAAAGTGAAAGTTGTATCGGTAAACGCGGACACCATCTTGGTTGCTAGTAATAAGCGGAGTAATACGAATATTACTGAGGTTAATAAGGCTCACCAATGGGAAGCCTTGCAGGTGTTATAACACATGTGGTTATATGATTTTTATGACATGGGTTATTTCACTGAATAACGATGGTCATGTGATAAAAATATATATACCCTTTTCAACCTTATTGCCGAACATACTCCTATAAGCGCATAGTCAAGCAATTTCCGAGACTTTAGATTATAACCCCTGTATTTTCATCACTTCTTTATAAAATCATATTTTGTGGGTACTCATTTGAATTACCTCAACTAGGCGAGGCAATTTAAATGAGTACCCACACGATATGTTTTTATAAAGGAAATCAAAAAAACAATTATTGCATAAACAGGATTAACGAGACCTGCATGCAGTCCTCTGCTGAGCTTTCTTTGAATTGTGCCCTTATTAGGTACTTTACACGGTTCAGGAGAAAAAGCTAAAAATAAATTTTCAAGATGGGCGCCATGACGACCATCTTGCATTTCAATCTGTTCAACGGTTTAGGAGGAGTTGTTGAAAATGTGAAACGCTAACGGGCGGACGGAAGGATGGACGGACGGATGGTTGACAACAGGCGATCGCATAAGCTGGTCTGGAGCTCCAGATGAGCTTACAAAGATAAAAATATGATAGCGGTCATAGGGTGCAAATCAGTATGCAGTTATAAAATTGATAATAAGCTGGAAGATGTTAAACTTATAGACCATCAGCTGTCGGCATATCAACCAAATGTCCACAACTGATGGCAATTTCACAATGACCTCTGCGAAGTTTAATACTGTTCTGGTATACCGCGGTAAGTACCCCGGAACTCTGCTATGCAAACACTGAGATATACTGACGAGCGAAAAGTTAGCATCTGGTTCACGGTTTATTCACGGTTCAGGATTCAGCGTATGTTCATTATTCAGGAAATTATTCAAAATACGACCTGCAGCGTCTGGTTCAGGATTCAGGGTATTCTTCTAAAAATACGACCTGCAGCGTCTGGTTCAGGATTCAGCGTATTATTCAAAACTATTCAGGGTATTATTCAGCGTCTGGTTCATTATTCAGGGTATTATTCAAAATACGAACTACAGCGTCTGGCTCATTATTCAGGGTATTATTCAAAATACGACCTGCAGCGTCTGGTTCAGGATTCAGGGTATTATTAAAAAAAATTCCAGGGTATTACTCAGCGTAAGGTTCATTATTCAGGGTATTATTCAAAATACGACCTGCAGCGTCTAATTCATTATTCAGGGTATTATTCAAAATACACCTGCAACCTCTTGTTCAAGATTCAGGGTGTTATTAAAAAATGTCCAGGGTATTATTCAGCGTATCGTTCAGTAATCAGGGTATTATTCAAAGTACGACATGCAGCGTCTGGTCCAGGATTCAGCGTATTATTAAAAAAAAGTCCAGGGTACTATTCGGTGTATGGTTCAGTATTCAGGGTATTATTCAAAATACGACCTGCAGCGTCTGGTTCAGGATTCAGCGTATTATTAAAAAATATACAGGGCATTATTCAGCGTCTGGTTCATTTTTAAGGTTATTATTCAAACTACGACCTGCAGCGTCTGTTCAGGATTCAGCGTATTATTCAAAATACGACCTGCAACGTCTGGTTCATTATTCAGGGTATTATTCAAAATACGACTTGCAGCGTCTGGTTCAGGAATCAGCGTATTATTAAAACTATCCAGGGTATTATTCAGCGTCTGGTTCATTATTCAGGGTATTATTAAAAATTGATTCAGGATTCTGGGTATTATTAAAAATGTCCAAGGAATTATTCAGCGTATCGTTCATTATTCAGGGTATTATTCAAAATACGACCTGCAGCGTCTGGTTCAGGATTCAGCGTATTATTAAATAATATCCAGGGTATCATTCAGCGTCTGGTTCATTATTCAGGATATTATTCAAAATACGACCTGAAGCTTCTGGTTCAGGATTCAGCGTATTATTAAAAAAATATCCAGGATATTCTTCAGCGTCTGGTTCATTATTATTCAAAATACGACCTGCAGCGTCTGGTTCAGGATTCAGGGTATTATTAAAAAATGTCCAGGGTATTATTCAGCGTATGGTTCAGTATTCATGATTCAGGATTCAGCGTATTATTCAAAATACGACCTGCAGCGTCTGGTTCATTATTCAGGGTATTATTCAAAATACGACCTGCAGCATCTGATTCAGGATTCAGGGTATTATTAAAATGTCCAGGGTATTATTCAGCGTATGGTTCAGTATTCAGGGTATTATTAAACATACGACCTGCAGCGTCTGGTTCGGGATTCAGTGTATTATTAAAAATATCCAGGGTATTATTCAGCGTCTGGTTTATTATTTAGGGTATTATTCAAAATACGACCTGCAGCGTCTGGTTCATTATTATTCAAAATATGACCTGCAACGTCTGGTTCAGGATTCAGCCTATTATTATTAAAAAAATGTCCAGGGTATTATTCAGCTTATGGTTCAGTATTCAGCGTATTATTCAAAATACGACCTGAAGCGTCTAGTTCAGGATTCAGCGTATTATTTAAAAAATATCCAGGATATTATTCAGCGTCTGGTTCATTATTATTCAAAATACGACCTGCAGCGTCTGGTTCAGGATTCAGGGTATTATTAAAAACTGTCCAGGGTATTATTCAGCGTATGGTTCAGTATTCAGGGAATTATTCAAAATATGACCTACAGCGTCTGGTTCAGGATCAGCGTATTATGAAAAAAATACGACCTGGGTATTATTCAGAGTATGGTTCATTATTCAGGTTATTATTCAAAATACGACCTGCAGCGTCTGATTCAGGATTCAGCGTATAATTCAAAATACGCCCTGCAGCGTCTGGTTCATTATTCAGGGTATTTTTCAAAATACGATCTGCAGCATCTGATTCAAGATTCAGGGTATTATTAAAATGTCCAGGGTATTATTCAGCGTATGGTTCAGTATTCAGGGTATTATTTAAATACGACCTGCAGCGTCTGGTTCTGGATTCAGTGTATTATTAAAAATATCCAGGGTATTATTCGGCGTCTGGTTCATTATTCAGGGTATTATTCAAAATACGACCTGCAGCGTCTGGTTCATTATTATTCAAAATATGACCTGCAACATCTGGTTCAGGATTCAGCCTATTATTATTAAAAATGTCCATTGTATTATTCAGCTTATGGTTCAGTATTCAGCGTATTATTCAAAATACGACCTGAAACGTCTGGTTCAGGACTCAGCGTATTATTTAAAAAATATCCAGTGTATTATTCAGCGTTTGGTTCATTGTTCATGGTATTATTCAAAATACGACCTGCAGCGTCTGGTTCAGGATTCAGCGTATTATTAAAAAATATTTAGGCTATTATTCAGCGTCCGGTTCATTATTCAAGATATTATTCAAACTTCGACCTCAGACTTAATGACGGCCTCTTCGTAAAACTTTAACTAGTGGGTTGGGGCTTGACGATATGGCTTTGGATTGGCCCGCCGTGGTTCAACTATTGGTTTTCATTTACTCTGGTATACAGTAGAATTAGCCATGAATACTCGTCTTTGTTTATTATAGTGATTTATTTGATTTTTATGTTTTCGCTTTGATGCATTGACTGACTTGGGAGCCTTTATGCGAAATGAAGTTTTATGTATTTCTGTATTAAGAGTAGCATCGGGACCCAGGGTGAAGTTAGCTAGCTAAAAAATTGCTTTAAACCCCCCGGTGGTTTGCAGATAAGGTAAGAGAAAAGTCCAGGGAGTGCCACAATCACAAACCGCAGCCCTTCCCAGACCCCAAGAGGAAGAGGAAACCGACAAATCCAAACAAGCACAAACCGGAGGCTGAGGAATGCAGTATGTTGGACAGACCAAACGGGCCCTTAAAACAAGGTTTAAGGAACATTTGCTTAAAACAAAAAAAAGCAAAGTATATTGATACGTTTCTTTATCAACATTTCCGGAGTACTGGTCATTCATGATCATCTAGTAAAGTTTTGGTTCAACCTGTTGAAAAAATTATACACAAGTCCAATTCTACCGAAAGATTCAAAAATATTTTAAGACATGAACTTAAATGGATTAAACGTTTACAAACCCCTTTTCCACTTGGATTTAATGATAATATTTACCATGAAGGAAATATTTCTAAAATGCCGGATATTGATGCTTTTTCCCTTTTAGATATTAAAAAACCTAATAAACGATCCCATGGTAAGTGCAAAAATGGCAATTTTAAACGAAAACATAAACTGTTTTATCTCTTTTTGATTTAAATATTCTCTTAAATTCTGGACGTCATCAAATGCTTTCTAAACTAGCTTCACTGTCTGTTTCTTCATTACATAAGAGGCGAAAAAATTTTATGATAGAAAACATAATTTGTATGAAGCAGCTCTCCTTACTAGATGTTATACTCAACATGCTCTTCGTCCTTACATTGATTCTGAAATTAACCATATTAGACACTTCATCATAATTCCATTCATAAATTAAAGTATTGAATTCATAGATTTACCTAGCATATTTCGAGATAATAATGTTATATCAGCTATACCTTCATATTTCGAAAACACGAAATCTCCTATTATTTGTTATGAATATAACAAACCTATCCGTAATACTATACTTAATTTCAATAAATTAGTTTCTGATCTTGATATTGAAACTAGTTCCCCTGATTCTTGAGATTGTAAAGATTCTAAATTTTGTTATCAACCAGCGGGTCATATTGTCACTGGTAACTTGAAGATTGTAACTGATTCACGAATCCGTTCAGTTGTTTCAAAAGGACCTAAATATAGGTTCCCAGCCCACATTGATTTCAATAAATGTCGGGAAACTATTGCCAGTGCTTTAAATGATTATTGTACGCTTTGGTGTAAACGAGAGCATGTTGAGATTAATGCTTTAAATAATTGGAAATTAACGATTTTTAAGATCATTGATGAACGTGTGTTATTTTACTCTAATAACCTTGATCTTCTCCCTCCTAAGCCTAAATTATCTTTTCAATATTTGAAACAAGGTATCCAAGATTTTCATAGGAAGTATGTTTTGGCTCCAGCTGATAAAGCTGCTAATAATGTTGTTGTTGTGTGACGACTTTATTATATCACTACTCTAAAATAAGAACTATGTAGTACCAAAACATATGAACGGATTTCTACTGACGAGAGATCTATTGTCAATACCCTGCTAAGTTTGCAGTGAGTATTAAAGAAAAGCAAGACAGACTTCCTACTTTATATTGGTTACCGAAACTTCATAACGACCTTATAAAGCACGTTTGATTGTTAATTCTAGCTCTTGTACGACTACTGTTTTGTCCAAACTGCTAACTTCATGCCTATCTGCTGTTAAAAAACATTGGATTAGATACTATGATACTGTTTACGAAAGGGACGAAATTAACTATTTTTGGTCAATTAAAAATTCTAATGATGTTCTCAATAAATTTATATCTAAAAACTTCAGGCTTCTAAATTGTCTACATATGATTTTTCTACACTGTATAAGAAGATAAACTTATTGATTTAATTAACTGAACGTTTATTCGGGGGAATACCCAATATTTGGCTTGCAACGAAGAATGTGCTTTTTTCACTTCTGATGTATATAATAATCACAATTTATGGTAATGTCAAAAAGTATGTGATGCCCTTGTTTATCTTTTGGATAATATTTTTATTAGATTTGGAAATAAACTTTATAGACAAACTATTGGTATTCCGATGGGAACAAATTGTGCTCCTCTTGTTGCAGATTTGTTTCTTTTTTGTTATGAGAGAGATTTTATGAAGTCTCTCTCACGTGAAAATCAGGCTGACATTATTGAGGCTTTTAATTCAACTTCAAGATACCTTGACGATTTATTAAATATTGACAATATTTACTTTGACCAAATGGTGGATCGGATATACCCTACAGAACTCCAATTAAATAAAGCAAATTCTTCCGATACCGAGGCACCTTTTTTGGATTTGAATCTATGTATATCTAATGGTACAGTTTCCACCAAAAATTATGATAAACGGGACGATTTTGATATAGTCAATTTCCCTTTTCTGGATGGCGATGTCCCCCGGCGTACCTCATATGGGGTAAACATATCTCAACTTATAAGATTTGCCAGAGCTTCTTCAAATCTTAATGACTTAAATTACGATAGCCCTGCCTAAGAAGTTTGGCAGTAAGGACTTTATCGAACAAACGTACGAAAAGCACTAAGATCAGCTCTCTCTTCCCCAAGCGAGGTAATCGCAATACTAAAAGGACTGAAAAACACAAGATAAAAATGACACACGGGAAAGACATACAATAAATCGCCTCGTAGAATAAACCACAAAGCAACAAAGAGTAAGACTTACACCGGGACCACCGCCTTATAACGGTCAGTAGAGTAACACTAACCTATCGCTAATCCTAACCCTAACCCTAGGTGAAAATCATTATAATTCACGCAACTCCTAAACTAACTGCAACTCTTAGCCACCGCCTCTAGCCCTAACTCCTAACACTAGCCCCAGCCTCTAACACTACCCCTGTCCAGCCCCTACTTACCTCAGCCCTAACCTCTAATCCTAACCCTAACCTATCAGTAGCACTAACCTTAGATAAAAATCATTAGAATTAACCGCAACCTCTAGACTCACCGCAACGCTTAGCCACCCTGGCCCCAGCCCAAAATCATCACCGTGCCCAGACATACCCTAACCCTAGCTAAAAACAGCAACCCCAGAAATAACCGCAAAGCTTAACAGAAGCACCTAACCCTAGCTCCAGCCTCTAACACTGTCCAGCCCCTACTCACCCCAGCCCTAACACTTAACCCTAACCCTAATCTATCACTAACCCTAACCATAGCTGAAAATCATTAGAATTAATCGCAAGCCCTAAACTAACCGCAAAACAGCAGCAGCGTCTAACCCTAGCCCCAGCCCAAAACACGACCTAAACCACTCACCCTGCCCAGCCATATCCTAACCCTAGCTACAAAACATTGGAATTAACCGCAACCCCAAAACTAACCGCAAGGCTCAGCCAAAGACGCTAACGCTATCCCCAGCATCTAACACTACCCCTATCCAGCCCCTACTAACCCCTGATCTAACACCTATTCTCAATAATACCCCGAATCCTGAACCAGACGCTGCAGGTCGTATTTTGAATAATACCCTGATAAATGAACCAGACGCTGCAGGTCGTATTTTGAATAATACATTGAATCCTGAACCAGACGCTGTAGGTCGTAGTTTGAATAATACCCTGAATGATGAAGCAGACGGTGAATAATACCCCGGACATTTTTTTAAAAATAGCCTGAATCCTGAACCAGAAGCTGCAGGTTGTATTTTGAGTAATACCCTGAATAATGAACCAGACGCTACAGGTCGTATTTTGAAAAATACGCTAAATCCTGAACCAGACGCTGCAGGTCGTATTTTGAATAATACGCTGAATCCTGAACCAGACGCTGCAGGTCGTATTTTGAATAATTCGCTGAATCCTGAACCAGACGCTGAATAATACCCTGGATATTTTTTAATAATACGCTGAATCCTGAACCAGACGCTGCAGGTCGTATTTTGTATAATACCCTGAATAATGAACCAGACACTGAATAATACCCTGGATACTTTTTAATAATACGCTGAATCCTGAACCAGACGCTGCAGGTCGTATTTGGAATATTACCCAGAATACGGAATCATACGCTGAATAATACACTGGACATTTTTTAATAATACCCTGAATCCTGAACCAGACGCTGCAGGTCGTATTTTGAATAATACCCTGAATAATGAACCAGAGGCTGCAGGTCGTATTTTGAATAAAATGCTGAATCCTGAACCAGACCCTGCAGGTCGTATTTTGAATAATACCCTGAATAATGAACCAGACGCTGACTAATATCCTGAATATTTTTTAATTATACGCTGAATCATGAACCAGACGCTGCAGGTCTTTTTTTTGAATAATACCCTGAATACTAAAACTTACGCTTTAAAACATTTTGGTAAAAACATTATATATATATATGTATATATATATATATATATATATATATATATATATATATATATATATATATATATATATATATATATATATATATATATATATGTGTGTGTGTGTGTGTGTGTGTGTGTGTGTGTGTGTGTGGCTGTCCCGTAACTATTGACGGTTTGACAAATAAGGATAAGGGATGGCTGTTACACACGTCAGGCTTTTCTTTAATCACTGTTTTGAAGTGCAATTTGAACACTTTATACTAAGTTTTACCGCACAACATTTTCAGACACTTATTCTTAGTCACTGAAAGAACAAAAAAATACTGCTACTGTTTTAAGCAAAGTTTGATTGGACGTTACTACCTTTCAAGTCAACCATCACTGCCGTTCATAAATCAAAATGTCAAAATGTAACGGGCAAACATAAAAAAAGTAATCTTGGGTTGATTGCACTGCGGGTTATCAGAAAAGCGAGAGGCAGAAAATAAGCTTTGTGCAATATAGATCTATCGAGTGAAAAGCATCATCTTAATTATGCTTTTGTCCATAAAAACGCAAACAAATAATGCGCCAGTTACTTCAACATTGTGACGGACGTGACAACAGAAAATCGGTTGATCGACACACCACTTCCGCTTTCACTGCACTCTACGCAGAAACTGATGACGTTATTCAACAACGGTGAACCATTAACCCTTCTCTTGCTGAACACGATATGCCCTGCTTCTGAAGAGGCCAACTGATTTGGATCTGCACTATTTGTCATTAAACGTGAATTTCTATCAAAAAATGGGCGTGGCATCTTAATTTATTCGGCATGACAAGGGTTAACTACAACTTCATGAAAACTACCCACACATCTGTTTTAGTTAATGGCGAACGAAGGGATCTAAATGGACGTTAAGAATTGACGGACACGTGACATTGTCAAATAAAACAGCCAAACTGTGTCAGCCTGCGCATTAATTGTTAAGAAGTTGTTTTAAATAAATAGTTAAACATTTTCCACCGGACATATTTTAATTGAAACAGTCCAATATAGCGCTTACGTGCTATTTCAATTTGGTAAAAATAGCATAGTTTTGACCGACAGGGTAACGGGCGCAACACAAACTTTCAGCAACTAATTTATCTTTGAAAACATGCTTAGACAGAAACACGTAATAATCGCTGAATATATAGGATGTTATTCTGGCTGTCAAATAGTAACAAATCATGCAATTCTTCAAGGTAGTTTTGACCTCACCTATTTTGAATTACCACATCCAACATATCGTTATAACAGGGGCTAAAAACGATGACATTTCCAACCAAAATAAAACCTGTGTCAAATTTATCAATACCTTTATTTAAATTTTAGCATGGCTATCTCTTTGTTGCATGAAACAAAAATTGTATAAAATGTTCAGTTATGTCTCATAGAATTAAAAAAAAAATCAAAGTACGAACGTTTTTTCCATTAATCTGAAAGAGACCCATACAATATTTTTCTTATTTCTGCTCTTAAACATCGATTATATGTATGCATTAGAACCGCCTCACCAAGGTGGTTCCAAGAGTACCCACAATCTATGTTTTGAAAACAAATATGAAGAATATCAGAATTTTTTGTATGAAAATTTTCATTTTTTGGTGGTAAAATTTTCAGTATATTGTATTTGAATAGGCTTGTTTTCGTAATGGGACAGCAAAGGTCCAGATCAGTATTCATGAAGTACGGATGTGCTTGCCGAATGGCCCTATTTTGCAGCGCTGCCAGGTATATGATTAGCCCCCCTCAGGGTCCCCCCCCCCTCCCCCATACATGACTCGCATTTTGGCAGTTTTACCCCCAGAATCATGCCCTGAACCCTAAAAAGTTAGGGAAGCCAGATGCAAATATTATTAATTTATTTCATTTATTTTTGGCTTTATAGAAGGGCTGCGTTTTGTGATTGTGGCACTCCCTGGACTTTTCTCTTACCTTTTTTTTTTTATATTTTTTAATATATCTGTCATCTAAAGAACAAAAATTATCAGTATTTAGGCAATAGTTTACCTCTTTATCACAATGAACCTCTTAATTTTACTTTCATACCCCTTACCTCCACATCAGAGGGTTCCTGGGACCCTTATTGTCAAGCCCTGGTGGAAAACCATGCCCCTTTCTTTCAAGAAAAATATATGACTTGACCGATTTTTCTTGATTGGTATATGAAAGGTCCCACTTTTCTAATATCCCAGTATATGCACGTATTCTCCGCTTAGAGATTTTCTACTGCTTGTTCTCTTGGTATTCAATGAATTGACTGCGATCGATATTTGTCTACCAGCAATGAATGGATACATGAAAAATCAAAGGGCAGTATATGAATGGGCCAAGATTTCAGACAATTTAGTATTTAAATGGGTCCGTTTTTTAAAAGGCCAGGTATCTGAACGGGGTAGGTTTTGAAATACTGGCTCGCACATCGGTACCACAATTTTCCCCGTTACCACCCCGCCCCGTCCCACCTCAGAGATCAAATCCGGATGTACTTTGAGTATGTGCAGGATAATGTGCATTGCTAAATTTGAGTATGCTCGAAGACACTTTTTTCACTTGACAGGCACATGTATCTGTCTCTCAATAAGGCATACACCCTCAACTGAGTATTATGTGCCGGAATCCCCGCAACATGCGGTAAAAGAAAGGGTTTGAAAATACAGGCCGTATAGTCAGAAATGAATAAAAGCGCATAGTGTGTGTATTATACAGAAAGAAAGAAAAGCGAGGATAAAAACAGTTGTGGTGTTTATGGTTTGAGATGGCACACCTGACTGACAGCTGTTTAAAGTTGGCGGTTGTGGGAGGGAGATTGTTCCAATGATCGACTGCTAAAGGATAGAATGAGCATTTGTAATAGTTAGTCCGGGTGTATATCTGTCTGTATATGCTAGTGAGTGGGTTGTACGCCGTGAGGTACAGCTTAGTGGTACGATGTATGTTGGGAGTGGTACTGCTAAATATCCATAGATGATTTTGTAAAATAGGACCAGTCTCGAATGTGCACGCCGCTGCTCGAGGGTACGCCAGTGGAGTTTCTCTAACATGTCCGAAACCCTTTAATATGGCGAATAGTCATTTAGTACCCATCGAGCTGCGCTCCTCTGTACCATCTCGATTTTGTTAATATCATCTTTAGTATGAGGATCCCAGACTGGAACGGCATACTCCAGCTGGAGACGAACATAGACTTATAAGCACATTCCCGAGTTGGGGTTCTTGGCTTTCAAAATTCTGCAAAGGAAGCCAAGGGACGCTGGCACTGCCGGTGATCCTGGCAATATGGGGCTTCCAGTATAGGTCATGGGACTTGTTACTTGATCAACTAGAACACGGAAAAAATTTTTTTTTTTTTTTTTTTTTTTTTTTTTTTTTTTGTTTTGTTTTTTTTTTTTCAAAAAGGAAATCTTGTGTACAGACAGAGATGAACAGCTCAAATATTTATTTACAGTTAGCGCCACTTGCGAAAACGGTTTTGTATTAGCAGGAAACAGAAAATGTGTACTTTCATACATTATATAGTAAATATACCGATAATTCGTTGCTTAAAAATCCAAATCCAAATAAAACCTTGAACTCAATCCTATATTTTCCAACACACTCGCGCTACTGACTACGTCATTGGGAAAGTACTCGTACACTAACTGCCAGACAGAGTAGTAATGCTACTAAAGTTTACAGATATTTTGCTCGAAGAGGATGGGGGAAAGGAGGTGTGGAAGGGAGAATTGGTGAGCCTGTTGCTTTATTCAGACTACGTGAACTTATAAATTCTTATAAAAACGTGGTAGCTCAGTGGTAAGCGCATTGGTCTCTAGGGTTGAAGGTACCGGATTCGATCCCAGGTACCGGGTCCCAGCAAGGAAATATTTGGTGTCCGAACATGCTTTCATTCGTGTTATTTGCATGTAAACGGTGCGCCGTTCTTCGGAGCAGGGCGTTAATTGGCGGCACCCTGTGCAGGGGAATTCCCATCCTGTGCCGGTTAAAGAACCCTACATAATTCGAAATGGTTACATATTGGCTCAGAGATATTTAGCAAAACCGGACTGTACAACTGTACATTATCTGCTTACAGAAATAGCATAAACAGAAGAATATATTGAAGTACAGCTAATAAAGATCTGGCCCTGAGTATGTGTGTTTGTGTGGGGGGCGGGGGGGAGGGGGTGGTACTCTGAATTTTGCCTGCTACATAGGCTAGGACTATTTCTTTGTTTTTTGTTGTTTTTTTATTTGAGGGGGGGGGGGGGGGTTAGAATTTTGAATTTCACTATTACTGGGTTAGGGGAAAATGGCTATTATTATTATTATCATAATTTTATTTTATATTATTTTAGTGAAGAGTTTGAAGTGAAGGTTGGTGTTCACCAAGGATCAGTACTTAGCCCACTGCTCTTCATCATTGTGCTTGAAGCCTTATAACGAGAGTTCCGCTCTGGGGTCCCCTGGGAAGACCTCTATGCTGATGACTTTGTTTTCATCGCTGAATCGCTTGAGGAATGTGTCAGGAGGCTCTGGACATGGAAAGAAGCAATAAAGAAGAAAGGACTGAGAGTAAATGCAGGAAAGACAAAGATCATGATCTGCGGTACGGGACTGGGCCTCCTGCAGAGTTCAGGCGAGTTTCCCTGCGCCGTCTGTCGCACTGAAGTGGGCAGCAACAGCAACTCCTGCAATGGCTGCAAGCACTAGGTGCACAAGAAACGCAGTGGGCTCAAGCGCTTGAAAAAAGACCCTGACTACAGATGTACACGGTGCCAGGGAACTGTGCGCCCCTTGGATGGCAGACCACAGAAGGAAGTCCAGGTCGGACCTGACAAACTTGAGGTGGTAGATACCTTTTGCTACCCAGGAGACATGCTCTCAGCAGCAGGTGGCTGTGTACTTTCTACCACAACACGTGTGAAAACCGTCTGGAAGAAGTTCAAGGATCTGCTACAAGTTCTCTCTTCACGCTACCTCTCTTTCAAAACACGTGGCGTGTGTACAGCTCTTGTGTGCGGAGCGCAATGCTCCATGCCAGCGAGACTTGGCCAGTGACAAAGCCAAACCTCCAGCGTCTGCAGCGAAATGACAGGGCAACGATCAGACAGATCTGCAATGTCAGATTGCAAGATATTGTCACCACCAGGTCCAGTGAGCTACTTGTGCGGCTTGGCATTGAGGATCTGGACCTCTTTCCGAAGGAGAGAAGACTCCGATGGTATGGACATGTAGAACGCTCCAATGGTGCAGTCAAGACAGCCTTTCACATACAGGTTGATGGAAAGCGTGGGCCTGGGAAGCCCAAGATGACATGGAAACAGCTGACAGAGAGAGATTGCAGAGAGTGGAAGCTCTCGGTCATCAATCCCCATGATAGACATACCTGGAGGTCTGGTGTGAGATCTGCCGTGCGTGCAGCAAGCCAGCTACTTGGAAGGGGGCCCACTCGTGTGGATGTTGCCCCTGTACCTGCACGTTAATCAAAAATACGATTTATAATTTTGAATGATATGATTTATATTATTTATTTATTTATTTATTTATGTATGTTTTGGTATTGGCCATTTGCAGGTTTCCTTTTTGATCTTTTTTTTATTTAGTTTTAACTCTATTTCTGCTGTGCGCCATTTAAATTTCATAAATTAAAGTGACAAGAAATTTGTTATAGGCCAGTTTATCCGATATACATTTTTGGGCCGAGTTGCACAGTTACTATACAATCATTATACAGGAAAAATAAAGGAAAACCACACTTTGTCTATTAGTGACTTTTGATGTTATTACTATATATTACTTCATGTAGGACACACAATAATATTTAGAATTTGAGAGTCTACATATTCGCAAATAAAAGCAAAAATAAATGCCTAATTAAATGAAAATATTATATTCACAGCAAAAGAGTAAATTATTTCTTTTCTTTCCCTCTGCTTTCCTGCTCTCTCTCTCTCTCTCTCTCTCTCTCTCTCTCTCTCTCTCTCTCTCTCTATATATATATATATATATATATATATATATATATATATATATGTGTGTGTGTGTGTGTGTGTGAGTGTGTGTGTGTGTGTGTGTGTGTGTGTGTGTGTTCCCTGTTACACGCGTCATAAACTGCCGTATTCGACCTGCAAGCGCAACATCCGAGCACTCTGACCAGCACCGGGTGTGTGTGTGTGTGTGTGTGTGTGTGTGTGTGTCGTTGTATGTGTGGGGGGATCTCTGAATTTTATCTGCTACATAGGTGGGGCCCGAGCATCTAGTATTAACCACAAACTATATACGGTATATCAGACCATACCCCCAAAAAATATCTGCAGATATTAGCATCCCCCCACAAAAATACCCCTTCCCTAATTGTTTTCTTTTTATAAAAGTGTGGTTTTCATTTATTTTTCCTGTATAATGATCGTATGATAACTGGACAATGTTAGGCGATTCCAATAGGTACCAAATGGAGAAAGGAGAAAAATGCTTATGCCGTTTTGCTTTAAAGAAACATCATTTAAAGAGCTATGACCATTATAGTTTTTATACGGTATTTACCCTATTAGTACACCTCATCTACCTAGGCGTAAAAATAGCTGTATTTCCACTAACATGCTGAAACAAAATTTGGTCGGTAGGTAGGAGAAATTTCTTTTTATTTTTCTATTTTTTCTCCTGAAATGAACAGGGTCGGGCCTGTAATTTTATGAAAATAAGAATATTTTGTTGAGGGTCAGTGCTTTACTGTTTTATTTTGCATTTTACTGATAAATAAATAGCAGTGTCGGGTGTTTGAAACAGGGTCGGTCTGGTTAGTGGAAACACAGCATTTTTTTTTTTTTTTTTTTTTTTTTTTTTTTTAACATCTTACCGTTCTTGTCCTAAAATTAGAAATAGACCATTCTACTACCTGTTTTAACCCGTTTATGTGTCTAAAATATTGCTGTTTGTATGAAAAACATTCTCTGGTGTCTGATCGGGATCTACACTATTTGCATAGGCCTATCTGTCATAATACTTAGGTTTGTTTGTTTTTTGTGTTTTTTTTTTAAATCTGTAAATTTTATTCTCTTTATCCGTTACAAATCTATTTTTGGATCCGGGCTATCCAAAAAGATACAAAAGCAATTTCTTTTATCCATCTTATAGCCATCATTGCCACTCATTATGTGCACTATTCTCTCATTCTCTTTCATATGATCCTACCTTTATAAAATTTAAAGATGAATTTCCTTTGGAAATTAAGATAGTGCACCTTTTTTACAATCACTCATCCATTATATTTTCCTAACTGTTTACAGATCATAGTTGTCATTTTTTTTATACCTGACAGCCCGGTATAGGGACAGGGGGGAGAGGGGTAGCAGGTGGGGTGGGGGAGGGGGACGGGATGGAGTTGGTTGGATGTTGCACAGAATATCTCTATATGTCAGACAACTATCATTATTTTAATTACTATATTTCTGTATCATTATGTTAAGTTATTCTATTAATTAATGTCTGATATCGGCCCCAGTCTTTCTGGAATCCGTCTTCTTTTTTATATGAATAAGCTATATCCTTATGAACTTTATACATAAATTTCAGTTTCTTTTGAAAAACACTTAGAGTCAGTGATTGCTTTTTACATCTAGCCAGATATATATAATATTTTGCATAAAGCAACATGAAATTAAATATTTTGCTGAAGGTATGTTCCCTCTGCAAGCCAAATATAAAATATTCTTCTGTAATATTACATTGAATATTGCAAGTACCTAACCACCTTGCTATCTCTCTAATAAACTTTTGGGTTTTATCACATTTCCATAATAGATGGATAATTGTTTCATTATTTGACTGGCAGAAGTTACATAATGAGTCATTTTTTTTATTCTCATTTGATACAGTAGTTTATTTGTTACTAGTATGTTATGGTTTATGCTTATTTGAAACCATTGCATTGCTGGATATTTGGTTATGTTGAAGGGAAATAGATATATATTCTTCCAATCGTTATTTGTTATATTATATAGCTTATTCCAGGTCGCCTTTCCTGTAGGTATTTCTTTATTTCTATTTAAGATGTTATACATGGCTTGGGTCTCTTTCTTTTGTTGTAGTATGGGATAAATATGTGACGGAGTGAATGGACATGGTTGTTTATGAGTAATTTGTATATTTATATTATTTAAGTACATTTTATTGATTTTATTAAACCATTGTACTGTAAAAGGTTTGTTTAAATACCTGTTTTTTGCATAAATTCAGTTTGCTCATAGAATTCCCCATGTTCATTTATTAAGTCATTGACACATTTTATACCATTGTCGAACCAAAATTTATAATATATGTGTGTTCCGCCAATCTGTATATTTTTGTTATAGTATATTGGACTTGTCGATACATATTCCTCAGTAACTAAAGTTTTCTTATTTATATTTATTATTGACTGTAGGACATCCTTCCAAAATTGATTAGTAATTCTTTTAATTCTATCTTCTACATATTTCATATTGTTTCCTGTTAATTCATCAATTTTAATTTGTGATGTTATTAAAATAAGCCATTTACTGTCGGTGGTTAAAGGCCTTCTTATCCAAGTAGATTTGAGAGCATCTATAAAAGCCCTTAAGTTAACCATTTTTAATCCTCCATCACAATACTGCTTGATTACTGTAGATTGTTTCAGTTTACTAGTCTTGTTATTTCATAAGAAATCAAACTGTATATCATTTATTTTTTGGATTATTTCATTATTTGGGTTTGGCAACATTATGAAGAGATGATTAAATATTGCTATCATAAATGTTTTTATAACTATTATTTTACCTAATGGTGATAGTGACCGTTTTGCCTACTGTTTGGCTATATTTTGTAGGTGTTGTAATTTTATTGCAAAATTCTCACTTACCATACTGTCAAGATCAAAACTGAAATTTATCCCCAACAACTTAAATTTATGGTGACCCCATGCAAATTTCCATTTCGTTTTAATTGTGTCAGAGCTGTATTTTTTGGACCCTATCCAAACAAGTTGTGTTTTATCAAAGTTTATTTTAAGGCCTGATATTTTTGCAAATTTTTCTAACTCCTCAAGTGTACTACTTAAAGATTCCTTTGAACCATCTAAGAATATCGTTGTATCATCTGCAAATTGTGTAACTTTAAATTCTGTATCATTTGAAAATATGCCTTTTATTTTCTTATTTTTTCTTATTGAATTTGACAGAAATTCTGCGCATATGATAAATAGATAAGGATATAATGGATCCCCTTGTCGACATCCGCGACTTATACTAAAAAATGCTGATAAATAGCCACACTGAATGATTGCTGATGTAATATTACTATAAAATGTATGTATCCATCTTCTTAAGGAGTAACCAAAATTAAGAAACGTTAATGCTTTCTGGATAAATGACCATGACAAGGAGTCAAAAGCTTTCTCGAAATCTATTAATAATAAAAGTCCTGGAATGTTTTTTTGCTCTGTATGTTTCATTAAATCATATACTAATCTAGTATTTTCACCAATGTATCTTCCTTTTATAAATCCGGTTTGGTCTTTATCTATCAATTTGTCTATTACCGATTTAATTCTGTTAGCTACTGCACCAGAAGCAATCTTGTATACTGTATCAAGAAGTGTTAGTGGTCTCCAATTTTTTAGAAATTGCTTTGGTTTATTTTCCTTTTGGATACATGTAATAATTCCTTGCCTTTGTGTGATTGATAGCTCTCCAATTTCATATCCTAAATTTAGTGACCTAAGAACAAAAATCCCTAACTGTCTCCAAAAAACCTTGAAAAAATTCAGCAGAAAATCCGCTTAACCCTGGACTTTTGTCATGTTTCATATTATATAGAATATCTGATATTTCCTTATAAGTTAACAAACCCTCTATTGTATTTGTCTCTTCATTCTTAAGTTTGGTCATATTGCTATCATTCATATATTGTTCTACCGGTATGTCATTTTTTTCTAATTTTCCATCTTTATTTTCATATAATTTTCTGTAGAAATTTTCAGTTTCCTTCAGAATTTCTTGCTGTTCAGTTGAATTGTACCATCATCTTTTTTCTAATTGGCCTATAATCTTGGAAACATAATTGTGTTTTTCCAATCCGCAAAAATATTTTGTAGGTTTTTCTACTTGGTCTATATACTGAGCTTTAGATCTTATTATTAGTCCTTTCAGTTTTTCATACCTTATATCATATAGTTCTGTTTTGAGATTTTCTATTTGTTCAGTGCTATTTATCTCTGTGTTCTCTTCCAAATCTGTTATTCTCTTTATTAAATGTTTCTCCCTACAATTTCTTTGTCTATTTTTAAAGCCTGCATAAGATATTGACTTTCCTCTAATTTCCATCAGTAAAGTATCTAAAAAAAAGTTGATCATTTATCGTAAATTGTATTTCTCTATTTGGAATGCTGTCTATTTCATCATGATTATAGACATGTAAAGCATATTGTTTTTTGGTTTCCATGATCTTTTCATTGATTTGCTTTAAATATTCAAGGTCGGTTAGTAATGAGTTATTATGTTTCCAGTATGAATTTCTATTTTCAAAATTTGTTAGATTAAGTTCTAAAGTTATAGGTGAATGGT
The DNA here is from genome assembly GCA_964016985.1 of Anodontia alba. Classification (NCBI taxonomy): domain Eukaryota; kingdom Metazoa; phylum Mollusca; class Bivalvia; order Lucinida; family Lucinidae; genus Anodontia; species Anodontia alba. The sequence goes on along the minus strand of OZ024827.1, from coordinate 111,415,001 downwards.
CAGATCTGTAACGAGGTTCAATTGATGTTTTTTTTTTTTTTTTTTACATATTGCATTAGGTTTTCAGAAATCAGGAAATAATCTTATCTTGCTTGTTTACAAGGGTTTCTTTTTCGCCATGTAAATTTTTTTAGTGATGGAAATTTTTCTCTGAAGGGGTCCAATAAATAGTTTGTATCTATAATTTCTAGGACTTTGTTTCAAGCTTTTTCATTGTTAACATGTTTATAGTTATAGTAGTCTAAATCTGGGTTTATTACACAGTTGTAATCCCCACACATGATGATATCATTATTTCCAATTTCATCAATGTAATTGGAAACTTGCTGAAAAAAGGCAGGATTATCTTGGTTTGGTCCATAGAGGTTAACTAATGTAAATTTTTGATTATCAATTGTTAAATCTAAGATAATATAGTTACCATTATCATCTGTAATTTTTGTTTGTATCTTGTAATCAATATCCTTTCCAAAAAGTATCGCAACTCCTCTTGCATTTGATTTATAATTACTAAATATGCAGTTTCTTTTACCCCACTGATCTTTGATATTCATTTCATTTTATTCTGTGAAATGTGTGTCTTGTAAGCAATAAATATGGCTTTTTTTGTCTTTTAAGTATTCTAAAATATCTAGTATTTTTTCAATACCCTGTAGGCCTTGAGTATTATAGGACAAAATTCGTAAATCAGTCATTTTTAATCAGAATGAAATAATACAGGTTTTGTGCTGTGCAACAAGAGAGGGTAGGGCTGCCAGGCATTTTCAAATAACAAATAAAGTAATACATAACAGAAACACTGAACAAAAACAATCGTATACACATTAAGGCTTGAATGATGTTAATTTCTTTATCAGTAGTATTTCATATAGACAGGATATCTATAAATGATCCAACAAGTATGGGTTTACTATGCGAACCTTTTTCTATCATATACTCTTCTGACTATATCCCTTTGCTAATGATACATGTGCAGTGTCTTCAGTTTTAAAAGTGTATCTCCAACCAAGCCATTTTATTTTTCCTTTCTTCTAAGATCTATGGCACAATGTGTTTTTTTAAAAAAAAAAAAGGATGAGCAACCTGGAACTTGACAAACCATTCTAAACTAAGCTTAAGTTGCATGACACTTCCACTTCTCCGGTCTTGTCAAAACATGACACAAGACAGGAAATAGGATTATCTTGTACCTATCCAAATCATGCACTTCACTGGCACTTTTCTGTGTCTATCTTCCGAAACGAAATGCAAGACAGACAGTTTAGAGTGCTCAGTAAGTATTTTTCAACAGTCTGATTGTCTGTCTCTTCTCCAGTATGAACAGAAATAGGTATGCATTTCAGTTCATTGACTCAAATAAAATAAGTCAGAACTTACAAGCTATGACTGAATGGCAAATCCTGCTTTTATCTGCATTCTTGCATAGTATCGACAGTCTCCGCCAAGACAAGAGAAAATCTGCCATCCAAAAAAATAATTTTATTACTGGGAACTGGACCAATACGCCCATACCTCACAGATCCTGATAAGGTGCACACTCGATTTCAACCAAACTGTATATTTCTCCCACTGCCTGATAAAACATATCCTGCAGGTATTCATTAGAGTTGCCTCACCAAGGCAATTGTAATGTGCACCAGCAATACACATTATATTGGAAATCCAAAAACTATTGATCCATTTCAATCAAGCTGTATCTTTATTTCTCCCACTGCCTGATAAAAACATATCCTGCAGGTACTCATTAGAACTGCCTCGCCAAGACAATTCTAATGATCACTAGCAAAACACACGTTATCCTAGCAATTAGACAACTGTTGATCTGTTGCCCTGTTACCTGAGTTTTGGGATATATTGCTTGGAGCAAATAATGCAGACTCCGATCAGACATTTCAGACCATAGTTCTCAGGCAGGGTCCATTCTGCATGCCAGTCATCCAGTATCATCAGTATCAACAATTTGAAACAATGCATCCTACCAGGAGCCAAGTATTTGAATAGATGTGCCTCAGCAAGCAGTGTAGACCCAGATCAGACACCACAGCCATGGTGTACAAGCAGGGACCACTCTGCCTGCTACTCATCCAGCATTACCAGTGCGTAGTATCTTTAAGTTAAACAATACACCTTTTCTTTATGCCATTTCTCTACATTATTACCACATATACTGTCTCAACCCTAAAATCGACAAGCAAAATCCCCAACAGACAGCAGTTTATTATTATTATTATTTTTTTTTTTTTTTTTCTTTGAATAATTATTTCCCCAAATCTCTCGTCGAGATATCCCATGTGAATCATCTGCTTGGCACATAATATCAAGAGCTGTTCTTGTTTGATATGTTTCAAACTGACGACTGCTGCAGCCGTGATCAGCACATTAAGGATTAAGTCTTTGGATAAATTAACTTGAGCAACAGTGTAGGCCTTGCCCAGACACCCACGACTGTGGTGCTTGTGCAGGATCCAGTCTGCATCCCCTCATCCAGCAATATCAGTACCTTTATTCACACATAGCATTTTATTTTGGTTTACATCTTTACTACAACTATTGTACCCTGAGTATTGGAAAATATTTGGCTTTCGCGTATAGTGCTTACCCAGATCGGACATCTCAGATTGTGGTGTACAAGCGGAGTCAACTCTGCCCGCCACTCAGTTAGCACCTTACATAATTTTTCCATCAATATCATATATACTCTTCCCTAAGTATTGGATTAGATTGGTCTGAGCAAACAGTGTATACCCAGCTCAGACACCTCACACCATGGCATCAGAACAGGGTCCGCCCTGCCTGCCACATATAAAGGAACATCAGTATTAATAACCCATTGTCCCGCTAAACCCAGATATACCATAATACTTAGGGTTATTACGGTAACTAACTATTTGTACAATAAACATAATTAGCTTTGTTTTGTGCTGTTTTATAGATGTTTATTTTGCCCTTTTCTCAGATTGCTACCAGAATTACTATGAACATTTAATAAGAAGATGGAGTGAAACTGACAGTTCTACAGTCATAAGATCTCTGTAAATTTAACACGGACTTACACATATCTTCCAACAAGGACATTTGCTTTAAAACTGGAGCAATTAACCCATGGTTATAGCCGACTAAATTCATAGCTCTAGAAGCGTATCCAGATTTTGAGATAGATATTGTTTTCTTATTTCTTAAAAGAAAATTTATATGTTATGGGTACTCACTAGAAATAACTTATGTTCAAAGAAAACATATGTTGTGGGAACTCATTATAAACACCTCACAGCTTATAATGGGTACACACAACATGTTTTCTTTGAGAAATATTTCAGATTCCAGGGAAGCAAATATTGGTTGGACAGGGGGATTTTTACCAGTAGACAAGTAATAAAAATGTTCATTTTCTATCCCTGATTTATTATGTTTGGACGTGATGTGGTTTCTGAAAGCTGGAGATTGTCGTTAGTATGTTACATTGATTTACATTTCAAGACTGACATGGTCTGAATAGCTGTAAGAGTTAAAGCCTTGTTGCTTTAACCACAAAACGATAATATTTTCCAATTTCCAGGACTGGATTTCTTAACATTGGTGGGAGAGGAATTCATAGAAAAGAATTAAGGCAAATTATGTCTTTTTTAGCTCACCTGAGCACGAAGCGCTCAAGGTGAGCTACATGTATTGTGGTTATATGCTGTTGTAATATATTCATGATTAAAATATTGGTCAACGTTTCTTTTACTTTTGTGAATAAAGTTTGAACCCAGATCACAAGTATTGCTTTTCTTTCAAAATGATATACCATATTCGACCTAATTACCGCACTGTGCTCTTAGGTTTTTCAAATTATTGGAAAAAAAAACTGAATAATATCTACCTAATTAGGGTACACTTCAAAGAAAGCTCAGCAGAGGACTGCATGCAAGTCTAGTTATTCATGTTTATGCAATATTTGCTTTTTGATTTCCTTTATAAAATTGTATGTTGTGGGTACTCATTTAAATTGCCTCGACTAGTTGAGGTAATTCAAATGAGTATCCACAACATATGATTTTATAAAGAAGTTAATAAAATAGAGGGGCTGTAACTTTAAGTCTCGGAAATTGCTTGACTGTGCGCTTATAGGAGTATGTTCCGCTATTAGGTTGAATACGGTATATATATTTTTATACCCCCTCAAAACAGCTAAATCTGTTGCAAAAAGAGTACCATGTTGTAAAACCCTCTTGTAAATTACCATCAGGTTTTAGTAAACCACAAACTGCTGCTTCACAAGCTGGCTGCATACAAATTTGGTCAGAGCTCTTTGACATGGTTCAAATCATATCCGACAAATAGGACACAACGAGTACACATCTCGGGTAAACTTTCAGTCCCTTAACTCATATCTGCAGGTGTACCTCAGGGATCGGTTCTTGGACCCCTTCTTTTTCTTCTATATATTAACGATCTACTCCTGTCCACATCATGCTGTGCTTTGGACCTTTTTGCAGATGATGCTTTATTATTCTCTCCTGATCCCTGTAATCTGCACCTAACAAACCGCATAAATATTGATCTGAAAAACTTTATGTTTTAATAGTGCGAAAGAAATAAAATGATTGCTAATATTCTTAAGACAAAAGCTATGTTTATATCCTCAAGAGCCATAGTAAACAAAATAATGGAGAATACCCCAGACCTCAGACTCTCTCATGAGAAAATACAGATCTCGCAAAATGGAAACCGTTTAGAGGTATATATAGACAGCAATCTATCCTGTTCGCAACAGGTTGAGACCACAATTAAGAAATGCAACTCTTTATTCTACCTGCTTAACAGATTAAAATGCTACTTGCCCATACTCATTACAAAATTATTCTTTAATGCATACATTCTTTTCAATATTGACTACTGTTGCACTGTATGGGCTAACCTTAATAACATGCTCACGAACACTATGGTTAAATTTCAAAAAGGGCAGCAATAACCATTCTAGATAAAGATATGGAAACCCCATCCTCAGAACTATTCTCTGAGCTTAAATGGATGAGGTTTCCAGACAGAGATATCTATCAAAAAGCAGTACTAATGTATAAAACAATAAATGACTAAACACCACCCTATCTGAAAGAAATTCATCAAAACACAGAAACCCACCAAAGGCCTCTCAAATCAACTACAGCAAATTTGCTCTATGTGTCAAAACCAAATATAGAACTCTTCCAAAATTCAGTTGCATATTCTGGATCTAATATATGAAATGATACACCTAAAGGTGTTAAACAAACTACATCCCTGCCACAATTTAAATCAAAATATCTTCAGTGGTTTCATTCTAAAACAGAACATAACATGTACTATAGCACTCTTCCTCCAGTAGTTATTTATGAGCGTGAAAGTTAAATTACATGTGCATGAGTGTTTGAGGTTTTGTGCTTGTGAGTTTGTGTGATGTCTGACTATAACATTGGACATTTTCATGTATCCTGTGTACATTGTAAAAGTGTATGCGTTATGTAAAAGAGGACCCCAGGGAAAATTGGAAAAAATCCAACTGAGCTTTCTGTAAAAATAAAGACATAATTATTATTATTATTATTATTATTATTATTATTATTATAAAGATATTATTATAAATATATTATTATAGACTTCACAGGGTACTCTGTGGGTAGCAAAGCGTCTTGATGCGGAAAGCAAATACTCTCATCTATAACGAAAACACGCTTATTCAAACATATAGAAAACTGAATATTTTCAGGTAAAAACTGATATTTTTATTATTTCAGCTTAAAACATATATTGTGGGTACTCGTTAGAACAGCCTGGGCGAGGCGGTTCTAACGAGTACCCACAATCAAAGTTTTTGAGCAGAAATTAGAATAAAATTATTGAAATTGTGTTTGTAAAACACTATATGCCCCAACCATATGCTTGCCTCTAAAGATAATACAAGGCAAAAAAAAAAAAAAAAAAAAAAAAAAAAAAAAAAAAAAAAACATGGTAAAAATCTACAAAAGGCCATACCTTATGAAATATTTTTCAAAATTTATCTAAAAGTTAATCAGGTCATCTTCTCATCACTACCAATCTATTCATCAAGTTATGAGGCTGTACCTCCAACAGTTTTGAGATATTTTGCTGACAAGGGAAAAATGCCTAAATTTACAAAGGGTCAGGCCCAGAAGCAATATGTCCCTCCAACTTCCTTCTCATCACTACCAATCTATGTATCAAGTTATGATGCTCTAGCTCCAACGGTATTTGAGATATTTTGCGGACAAGGGAAAACTGTCTAAATTTACAAGGGGCCATTACTCATGAAATATTTTTCAGAATTTATTTAAAAAAAACAACAACAAAAATATAATGATGTCATCTACTTATAATTACCAATCTATTCACCAAGTTTCAAGGCTCTAGCTGCAACAGTTTTTGAGATATTTTGCTGACAAAGTAAAAATGCCCAAAATTACCAAGGGCCATAGCTCATAAAGTATTTTTCAGAGTATTCAAAAGTTAATAAGGTCATCTACTTATAATTATCAATCAATTCACCAAAATTCAAGGCTCTTGGTCCAACAATTTAGTGATATTTTGCTGACAAGGTAAAGATGTCCAAAGTTACAAAGGGCCATTTCTCATAAAGTATTTTTCAAAATTTATTCAAAAGTTAATCAGGTCGTGTACTCATCCTACCAGTCTGTTTTAAGGCTCTAGCTTTAATAGTTTTTGAGATATTTTGCTTACAAAATCGAATTCATATTTTTCAAAGGGCCATAATTCAGGAAAGAGGCATAATCCTGTGGAGAAAAAAAATACGTGTCAGCTTTTGTTTTTCATGAGGAATCCATATAAGAAATTTCAAAACAGAAGCATGCGCGGTTCTAAATATATGCTTTGCATCAAAAAGCGTGGCAAACGGATAAACCGACGGACGAACGGACGAACGAATACCCCAGAAGCAATATGCCCCGCCCAATCAATTCACAAATTTTCAAGGCTCTAGCTACAACAATTTTTGAGAATTTTTCTGACAGGGTAAAAATGCCTAAAGTAAGAAAGGACCATAACTCATGAAGTATTTTTTAAAATTTATTCAAAAGATAATCAGGTCGTCTACTCATCAATGCCAGTCTATTCATCAAGTTTTAAGGTGAAGTTGGCTGGCCGTTAAAGTTCTTTTACACCCCGCTTCCCCCACCCCCCTCATGGTTTATTCTACTAACCGCTCTAAGACGGTGGTCCCGGTGTTAGTCTTACTCTTTGTTGCTTTGTGGTTGATTGTACGAGGCGATTTGTTTTATGTCTTGCCTTGTGTTATTTTGTTTTTGTGTTTTCAATCCTTTTAGCCTTGCAATTACCTAGCTTGGGAAGAAAGCTAGTCATGGTGCTTTTTGTACGTTTGTGTGATTTGCAGTTGTTTGATTTTGTCTGTTTTCACTTCACCTTGGTGTTTGGGAAGGGCTGCGGCTTGTGATTGTGGCACTCCCTGGGCTTTTCTCTTATCCCATTTTTCAAGGCTTTAGCTTCAATAGTTTATTTGAGATATTTTGCTGACAAGATTGCATCCATATTATTTTTTCAACGGGCTATAATTCAGGAAAGGGGCATAATCCTGTCGAAAAACAAATATGTGCCAGCAACTTTGTCATGAGGAATCCATATAAGAAATTTTAAAACAGTAGCATGCACAGTTCTAAAGTTATGCTATGCATCAAAAAGGGTGCGGAACGGACGGACGGACGAATGCCCCAGAAGCATTATGCCCCTGCCAATCAATTCACCAAGTTTCAAAGGTCTTGGTACAGCAGTTTTTCAGTATTTGTCTTACAAGGTAAAATGCCTTAAGTAACAAAGGTCTATAACTCATATTTATATTTTTTTTTAATTTATTCAAAAGTTAATCAGGTCGTCTACTCATCACGATTAGTCTATTCATCAAGTTTTAAGGCTCTAGCTTCACTAGGTTTTTTGAGATATTTTGCTGACAAGATTGCATCCATATTTTTTCAGAGGGCCATAATTCAGGACAGGGGTATAATCCTGTCTAGAAAAAAAACATAAGTGCCAGTTATTTTTTCATAAGGAATCTATATAAGAAATTTCCAAGCAGTAGCATGCACAATTCTAAAGTTATGCTATGCATGAAAAAGCGTGACGAACGGACGGACGAAAGGACGGACGGACGGACGAATGCCCCAGATGCACTATGCACCCCCAACGTATTCGCAGTTAGGGTCATAATAATGTATAACCCTGTAAACCCCAGTTTTACTATATTTTAAGTGGGGTTTGAGGGGGTCAAAACTATAAAGGCGTGTTTTCGTGATGAAACTGCGCAAAAGCGCGGGTTGAGCTGAATCTTCATTGGGCGCATATGCAGTATTTTAGGAAATGCCTTGCCCTAGCTAACGTGATTAAAAGAAACGTCACAAAAAGTCGTACCCATCCAGAATAGTCTTTTCGACTGGTGATCGGCTTCAATATTCCATACACTGTCACCTTTTAGCGTTACTAGTGTTGTTATGTTTTCTCCAGTCAACGTTGCCCTCTCTATATAAATACCATTCTTGTTACTATGTTCAGCCCAAAATAATAATCTGAAATCAGAAGGACATATTTCTAGGAATGAACATCATTTTTGTGTATTTGTTCGATGTGTAAACGCTAGAAATGCTAGAATATCAATCATTAAATGAATAAAGCCCGAAGTGTTTTGTGCATTATTCGCCGGCGTTTACACATCAATAGAATCCACAAAAATAAAACATTCCGTATAGCTTAAACTCGACCATGCTTGATAATGCGCGTTAAAGAGCTTATTTTAGAAATCTACATAAAAACATAGCTCCAAGAGCCTTGCTCATTGGATTTATCGAAGTATAAATACCGGTTTGAATTAGCTCTCGACCAATCAATTTGCATCAAATTAGTGTTAGTATGTTGTAATTATAACGGGACAATCACGATAAAGGTCAGCCTACATATCCATGTTACTTCCTCAGGATCTATGCGGTTCAATGCGATTGATATGTCCTATATTACCCAACAATGCTGTAGTTAGATAAGGAAGGATATGTTAAGATCACGTGACTCCACACAAGATAAAAAGTATATATATGGGCTGCGTCATTTAAAAAATGTATCTTCGGTATATCCTAAAAGCGAGGGCCCTGATCAGTCTGTGCATTCTCGCAGTCTGACAAGGGCCATTGCTGTCCGCTAATAGAATTATTGAACACTATAGAATGTATAAATGAAGAGCAAATGCCCGGATGAGACTTTGTGCATGCGTGTTATGAATCTGTGCATTTTCGCACATGCTTGAAGCCAGATTTTCTCTTGGCGCGGCCAATATATTGTTTCCATTACTTGTTCCGCCTTAAATATATTTCGGGGGATTAATAAACGTCCCAGCGGACAAACAACGTTGTAAAAACGTCGATTAAACGTCGTCTTGAAATTGAAGCTACGTTGAATCGATGTTGTATGCCTGCAGGGTATAGTACTTATGTTGCCATTGCCGCCGTTGAAGGCACTTTTTGTAACTTTCTTGTGGCTTTAAATTACGCGAAGTCCCTTCTGAGATGATCCACTGTTTAAGGAAAAAACTTACAAACTCTAAGAACAAATTCATTTTAGGAAGAAATATTAAATGCATTTAGTTAAAAATCTTCCCATCTCGGCTGTGTTTCCACTAAATTTTCTCTTTCTTAAAGTCATAAAAATGTGATGAGTCTGGATCATTAGTCTTATCTCTGGGTACAATAAAACCTAGTATTCTTACAATGAAAGACAAACAGGTAGAGGCTCAATAGGGGGGATTACATTATTTGGGGAATTAAGTATTGACTTATTTATCTGTTCCATAGGTAATATCATATGAGCCGGTACACAGCAATTGTCCTTTTAAGTTAACCGTTGGCTGAGCGGAGAGTCGCACCAGTCTGCACATCTGATCAGAAGACTAAGTAGACTATAAATGTGCAGGTTGGTCGAATCTTCACTAGGCACAAAATGTCCTTAAAGCATACTTAAAAATATTTACAACCCTTTAGAAGGCCACTAAAAACATAAATAAAAACATAAAAAATAAATAAATAATCCAACATTGAAAGAAACAATTTTTTTTTTTTTTTTTTTTTCAAAAAGAGTTGTTATCCCCAAAAAATATTTATTAACCTTCAGAACGCAACTTTAATATATGAAAAAAAAAAAAAAAAAAAAAAAAAAAAAAAAAAAGAGATATATATTGTACAATGAAATAAAAAAATCATAAATAAAAACACGATCGTGTCTACCCTCCAATTTTCCAAACTATGTTTTATTCCTTCAAAATATTATTACCCTTCAGAAGTCGCTTAAGTAAACAAAAATATGAAATAAATAAAATTAAACAAATATAGTACGTTTGAAAGAAACACATTAATAAATAGACCATTCAACTCTGTTCTCCAATTAAATCAATTTTCCAAACTATCTGTTATCGCCTCATGAGATTGATTACCCTTCAGGAGGCCTCTTTACTACACCCTGCTAGCAATTCATAATCACCTCTTTAGGACATGTCTTTGATCTACCTTGCAGAGCGCCTAAGTAGGGGCAATAAAATCATTAGTGAGTGGTACCACTTTTTGCCTCATTTTGCCTATATCTTTAATGCTTTTGACGTCAAATTTGAGACAACAAGTATCGTCTGCACTTTTCAAAAAACTTTCAAACAGGCTCCGATTTTCGTGATTTTGTGTGTTCTTTGTTTCCAAAGGCAGCCCTTTTCGACTCATTTTTTATTTATTTATTTATTTTTTTTTATTTTTATTTTTTTCGTTTTATTTTATTTCTTTTTCTTATATCTAATGTTCAATAACTGAACGTCAGACAGCGGAGATGCATATGACGTGAAAATATTTACCTATGCCTGTTTGGATTTGTTAAGTAAACCTATTAAAAAAAAACAAACAATATGTGTTTAATATAAACATTTATACGTACGGTCGAACTTCAATGGCTCGAACATCTTTGGGACACAGAAATTTGATTAGATATGGATAGTTCGACCCACTGAGGGTTGGTCATGACGCCAGGCGCCGAAGTTATAATACTTTTTTCATGCTCAACTCAGCAGAGCATGAAATTTTCTCTGATAATAAATATGAAACTGCCAACTATACAAGAAAGACTTTGCAATTGTTAGTAATTTTAGATTTATTAGCAGGACATACTCAGCTGAGTTGAGCATGTAAAAAGTTTAATAACCTTGGGGCCAGATCTGGAGGCAAATGGGGATATATAAGGATTTTTTTTCGATCTTCTATAAAGTAATTGTATGTTGAGTATACTCAATAGAATCGGCTTAGTGAGGTGATTGTAATGAGTACACACAATATACATTTTCATGATAAAATAAGAAAGTTTCCCTAAAGCATCCATAAACATTTGCTTTCTTGAACTATCGGAAGAATTTATTAGGAACTCAAAAGCGAGTTTGAATCAGCCATGGTAAACGAGCCATCAGTGTTCGAGTCATTGAAAGTTTAACTGTAGTTCCCTGCTCAGGAACACACTTACCCCTCAAGCGGGTCCAACGATATAGATAATGGAGTGTGCACATCCCTTATTATTATTTTGAAACTATCTTTATCAATTCGTTCTGGATCTCCCCTGGCTGCGGCAATCCATCCAAACAGATAATCTGTCCAGTACAATGTTTTAGATAGCCAATCAAAGGCAATTTCAGAAGTATATGTAGAAAGTCCCTCGTGTAAAACATCGAATGCCAAATTTGAAAGGTTTTCAGGGTTAAAATTCTTTCCAACCATTATTGACCTACAAAACAACACTCATTTGAACGAAATACTCGTAACAGAAATATTAAATAATAATGGTGATTCAAACACAGGGATACCTATTATTATCAACATCCGTATTATTATTTTTAGTAGTAGTTGTTGTAGTAGTGGTAATGTAGCAGTAGAAGTAGAGTTAGCAGTAGGGGTAGAAGTGGTAGTAGTAGTAATTATAGTAGGAGTAGTAGTAGTAGTAATAGTAGTAATAGAAGTAATAGCAGTAGTAGTAAAAATAGTAGTCGCAGTATTCGAAGTAGTAGTAGTAGTATTTGAGTTAGCAGAAGCAGCAACAGTAGTTGTAGATCTTTGCATTAGTAGCAGTAGTAGAACTAAGTAGCAGTAGTAGAATATCTACTAATAGTAGTAAAACTAGTAGTAATAGACTTACCAGTGGTAGTAGTTGTAGCAGGAGTTGTAGTAGTAGTAGTAGAACATCTACTACTTCTACAAGTAGTAGTAGCAGTAGAAGTAATAGTAGAAAAAGTAGTAACTAAGTAGTAGAATAGTAGAAATACTACTAGTAGTAGAACAGTAGTAGTAATAATAGTAGTAGTAGCCGCAGCAATTCTGTAGTATAGTAAGACCTAGCGTAGTGGTAGTAATAATATAAGTAGTAGTGGTAATATTAGCAGTAGTAGAAAAAGTAGAAGCATTACAAGTAGAATCACCACCAGTAGCAGTAGTAACAGTAGTAGTAGTAGTAACTAGTAGTAGTACTAGCAGTAGTGATAGTGGTAATCTGTAATAGCAGTAGATGTGTTTGTATTAGTAAGAGAACAATTGGTAGCAGTATTGGTAGTATATATATATATATATATATATATATATATATATATATATATATATATATATATATATATATATATATATATATAATAACATTAGATGTGTTCGTAGTAGTAGTAGTAAGAGAACAACTAGTAGTAATAGCAGTAGCGGTAGTGGTAATCTGTAATAGCAGCAGATGTATTCGACGTAGTAGTACGAGAACCACTTGTAGTATTAGTAGTAGCAGTAGCGGTAGTGGTAATATGTAATAGCAGTAGAAGTGTTCATAGTAGAGGTAAGAGAACAACTAGTAAGAGTAGTAGAAGTAGTGTTAGTTGTAATATAAAATAGCAGTAGAATATTGGTAGTAGTAGTAAAATAACAATTAGTAGTAGTAGTAGTAGCAGTAGTTGTTGTGGTATTATGTAATAGTATTAGAAGTGTTTGTAGTAGTAGGAAGAGAATAACTAGTACTTGTGGCAGAAGTGGTAGTGGTAATATGTAATAGTAGTAGAAGAATTCGTAGTAGTAGTAAGAGAATAACTAGTAGCAGTAGTAGCAGTAAAGGTAATATGTAATAGTAGTAGAAGTGTTCTTAGTAGTAGTAAGACAACAACAAGTAGTAGTAGCAGAAGTGGTATGGTAATATGCAATAGTAGTACAAGTGTTCGTAATAGTAGTAAGAGAACAACTAGTGGCAGTAGTAGTAACAGTAGTGGTAGTGATAATATGTAATAGTAGTAGAAGTGTTCTTAGTAGTAAGAAAACAACTAGTAGAAGTAGTAGCAGTATGGGTAGTAGAAATATGTAATAGAAGTAGAAGTGTTCTTAGTAGTAGTAAGAGAACAACTAGTAGTAGTAGTAGCAGTAGTGGTAGTGGCAATATATAATGCAACAGTAGAAGTATTCGTAATAGTAGTAAGAGAACAACTAGTAATAGTAGTAGTAGCAGTAGTGGTAGTGTTAATATGTAATAGTGGTAGACGTGTTTGTAGCAGTAGTCAGAAAACACCTAGTAGTAGTAGCAGTACCGGTAGTGCTAATATGTACTAGTAGCAGAAGTGTTCGTAGTAGTAGTAAGAAAACGACTAGTAGTAGTAAATTAATACCTGAAGATGTAGAAGTAGAATTTATAGTAATTTTAGGAGACGATTTGCAGGAACTGTCGATGCTGTTTTTTGGAAAACATCTTTCAGACGATATGTTAGGTTTTGTTTCGAGACTATAAGACTTTACATTTCTTAAGAATTATCTGTAGAGCAGGCGATTCACTTGAACAGACTGACCTGATGTTCTGGGAAACATAAAAGATCTGCTTCTCTCACTCGCTCTCTCTCTCTGTATGTGTGTGTGTGTGTGGAGAGAGAAAGAGAGAGAGAGAGAGAGAGAGAGAGAGATTCAAACGGGTGAAGGAGAGATACCTACTTCAAATGTGATTCAACACAATACAAATTCTTTTCTCTTGAATCCACATCGACATCCAAAAAAAAAAAACTGTGGTTGAAGTCGTACCACATATTCAAGTTCGTTTGGTTCCAGTCTTCATAAAATGCGTCTGCTGGCATGTATCTGATTGTGGCGTAGTATGACGAGAAAATAATGCCATGTTCTGTTAAAACAAATCGAAACATACACTTACATAAAGCATGTTTTTTGTTGTATGAGCCGAATGTCACATAAATTCCTACAATATTCGCATGCGCCCAACAAAGAATTAGATCAGCCTGTGTGTCTACGCTGACCGATCACTTTCTTCGCTGTCCGCTTGAAGACTCTATCTATCCTTGGCCACCCATAAAGCGTCCAGCAAAGACTTTAATCAGACTACGTGAATGCGCAGTCTGATCTGAGTCTTTGCTGAGCGCACATGCAATCTTTTAAGAAACGTAGTGCCTTGGTTCATATACTGGTATCTAGCAGTGAAGTATAATATAGGGATTTCTTTCTTAATCCTTTCAGAATTGCAAACCAAACCAGATAACTTTGCAAACGATGAAGATCCAGATGAGATGGCTCATAACGAGTCATTTTATCAGGATCTATATTATTAACCACTATATTTTGTAAAACCCTATTTTCAACAATGAAAAGGCTGACATTCAAGATCGAACAGACCACTTAGGACAATCAGGGGTGAATGAATATATATATATATATATATATATATATATATATATATATATAATTGTTTGTTATATTTTGCACTGTAGCATAGTGAATCGTAAATTGGTGGTACATGGGATCGTTTACCTCATTGCCCGAAGTTAAACCGAGACCGAAAAATGTAACAATATAATGGTTTATGTACTTCTATTTAATGTTATTTTACAGCCTCTTGGCTGTGTAAAGAAGGATGTAGGAGAATCCTTGCCATACTGGGTGCACGTATATGTGTTATTGTAGGTTTTATCGTGTGCCGGCTCACTTTATTTCCTTGGAATAATTTCCCAGCTAGCAATCTACGTAAATCTACATCGGGTCGTCATCGGCCCGTCAGCTACCCTGACGGGCCGATGACGGCCCGATATAGATTTACATAGAATGCTGACTGGGTTATCCCTTTCTTGTATTATCTTGCATAATCGAGATCTACTTAAACACATGCTAGGAGGAAAAGAGATAATAATATTAATAATAATAATAATAATAATAATAATAATAATAAAAATAATAATAAAAATAAAATAATAATAACAATAATAATAATAATAATAACAATAATAACAATAATAATAATAATAAGAAGAAGAATAAAAAGAATTAGAATAATAATAAGAAGACGAAGAAGAGAAGAAGAAGAAGAAGAAGAAGAAGAAGAAGATGGAAATGCACTGATTTAAATGGCGGCGTTATAAAAGCACCAACAATTATGTCCACTGACTACACTTTGCATTTACTACAAGATGACATTTTAGCCCAACAAAGACTGCACATTCACGCAGGCCGATCTGAGTCTTCTCTGGGTGCACATGCAGTCTTGTAGAAAATGCTGTGTCCCGGTTCAATTTTGTACTGATAAGTACAAGAAGATATGACAAAAGTATCTTACGTGACTGGGAAGTCGCTGTTCTTATTGAAGAGTTGGTTGGCGGCTGTTTTGTGTCCACTAGATTTCCAAAAGCAAAAATAAGAAAGCACAAAAATGCTGACTCCCCTAGTGTTGACATGCTGAAACAAGGTAGAGCTCAATTTAGGAACACTGTTCAATCCAAAACTAGGACGCAATAAAGGAAAATCAGTACATTCCATAAACGCATTTAGTTGAAAGCGCTGAAGCATATTTGTTTTAGTCTCGCGCGAGAAAAGTTACATTCATATGCGGACAGCGAAGGCCCATATCAGACTGCGCATACGCGCATACTGATCCGGGACTTGTTATCCGCTTACATAAATAGTGAATACTTTGTGTAGCAAAAGTCCTTCATCAGACTATATTTCGTCATGCGAATGCTTGTTGGTCGATTATCATGCCTCGACTACACATAACTTGGTATTTGCGAGACTACTTTACATAAATCCGCCGATGCATAACGTTTCAACTTACATGTCGTTATGTATTAAATGGGGCCCGCACCGGCAACACGTATTACGACATGTGGCAATAGCAAAGACCTGGACCAGCCTGCGCTTTAGAAAAGTCTCCTCAAGGTACTTACCGTTCGCTTTAGGTGCATGCATTTACCTAAGGACATTTTACGCTTACCAGCTGCAGTGGCACAAGCCACAACGCTTTACCTTAATCACTTATTGAAGTGTGTCGGTTTTATTGTGATCATTACCCGTATGTATTCTTGACTCGAACCACTTATGTTACATGTAGCAAAAAAAAAAAAAAAAAAACTTCCGTCATATGATTATTTTTGGGTATTTGAATCAGGGTATATAGGAGAACAAACAGACGTACTATTTGTTTTTTGTCTACATCATGAAATCACTTAAAATACTTTTCAGGTCACGTATCTGCATTGGTGGACGCTTACAGCTGTAGCAAAAATATGAATATCCAAAATTTTCAGCAGATTTTGAAATGTTTTCTTATTTTTTCCCAGAAAGCGGATTTGACAGTTCATGCAAATGTCTCCATTGGATGACTGCATGAACTGTCAAATCCTGTTTTCTGTAAATAAATCAGAAAAAATATCACCCATTTGTCGTATCAATTAATTATGTTTTCATCTCTATCATGGAAAAGGTAATTTAACTTCTGATATATATATGTATATATATATATATATATATATATATATATATATATATATATATATATATATATATATATATATATATATATATATATTGACCTTGGGAATTGGAGCATTACATCTAACAAAAAATCTTATTAGCAGCACTGGATCCAGAAAGGATGCTAAAATGATGGGCGTTAAACTACATGCTAAGAGTTAGTCCAAACTGGCTTTCTGGTAGAAGCCCTGACTGTTCAAGGTGTTCATTCAATCGATTCATTAGGACCCTAGCGAGGATCTTCCCAGCAATTGACAATAAAGAGATGCCTCGATTATTGTCACAGACTTGAGGATTCCCCTTCCTTTTGAATAGGTGAATAATCGTTTTATCCTTGAATTCTTGAGGGATGGCTTCTTTTCTCCACATAATGTGAAATAACTCTGTCAGTTGTCTGCAACTGGAGAACCTCCTGCTTTGTAGATCTCTGCAGGTATTGCATCTGATCCTGAAGTCTTGCCAGATGACAGAAGTTTTATTGCTTTCACTGTTTCAGAGACGGTTGGGAGCTCATCAAGCAGCGGATCACATTCCATCTGTGGTAGTCTGTTGATAGCTTCATCATTGATAGATGATTGATGATGGCCGATTAAGGACACCATCAAAGTGTTCAGCACATCTTTTCAAAACAGCGTCATTGTCAGGCAGAAGACTAGTTCCATCTGCACTAATGAGTAGGGTGGTTCTGAGCTCTGGGGACTATATATTGTCTTAAGTGCATCAAAGAACTTCATATAACCTTTCTGTCCGCAAAGGACTGGATTTCATCAGCCTTTTTTGCCCAGCCAGGAGTCTTGTATGTCTCTGAGCCTAGTCTGTACTTTCTTGCATATGTTTGAATAGGCAGTCTTACTAGATACTGAGCTGGTATTTCTGAGGTAAGCATTGTGCTTTTGTAGTTTCTCTTCAAGGAGTTCCTGGATTTCTTTGTCATTCTCAATCAATCTTGGTGTTTGCGAGATACTGTTCTTAGGGAATCCATTACTGAAGAGTGAGGACTGTCCAGCTCTCATGTACATCTTTTGAACTGTGTTCCAGTGCATCTAAACAGCTGCAGAGATCGTTGATGAATGTTTGCCTCTTGCTGTCTTGCTTCAGCTTGGATACATCCAATTTCTTTGGCACTTTCTTTCCTTGTGGTCGTCGTACAGGCTGAATGCGCAGGTTGAGTTTGCTGACAACAAGCCTGTGATCTGTCCAACAGTCTGCACCACACATAGTCTTTGTCACTCTGACATCGTGTCTGTCCTTCCTTCGCACTATGACATAGTCAATGAGATGCCAGTGTTTGTAATGAGGGTGCATCCATGATGTCTTTCTGCGAGTTGGTAGACGGAAGACTCTGTTGGTGATCAGTAATTCATGCTCTGCACACTTCCTTAAAAGGAGGTCCATTGCTGTTGCACTTCCCTACACCTTCAGATCTAATCCCAGATTTGGTGGTCTGTGCCCACTCTCGCACAAGTCCCCGAGGAGGATGAGT
Source organism: Anodontia alba (assembly GCA_964016985.1). Lineage (NCBI taxonomy): Eukaryota > Metazoa > Mollusca > Bivalvia > Lucinida > Lucinidae > Anodontia > Anodontia alba. The sequence continues at coordinate 111,396,692 of OZ024827.1, read as the reverse complement.
TTGTCTGTACGGGGTGCTGCAGAAATCACAATTTCCAGATCATTATAGAACTTGTCCTTAACCTCATCTGGGTTGGACATTGTGGGTGCACAGGCACTTACAATTGTGGCATGCCTTATGCCAGATAAGGGAAGTCTCAGCGTCATCTGGCGGTCATTTATGCCTTTTGGAAGTGCTGAGAGCTTGCTGACGATGGCGAATCCTACCCCTGCTTTACGCCGCTCTTCTTTCTTGCGTCCACTCCAGCACCAACTTCTTTTAAAAGCCCTTCCTCTGCAAGGCGAGTCTCACTTAGAGCTGCAATCTCGAATTTGTATCGGTCAAGTTCTCTATCAACTAGAGCTGTTCTTTGCTGAGGTCTGTCAGAACCAGAGCTGTCCATTAGGGTGCGCACATTCCAAGCGCCGATGGTTAAAGGTATCACCTTCATATTATTTTTTCTTGTTTGACCGCTAAGTGGGATTCCCGCTGATTGCGGTTAACCAGCCAGGAGTTTTGAAGAGGCAATTGTTTAGGGCACCTTTTCTAGCCCCTTCCCCATGCTACGGGGATGAGCAGTGCGATCCTGAAAAGGTCTGCTCAGTCGCTTAGTTCAGCTGCCGAATTCTCCATACTGCTTCGCTCTTAAGGAAAGCGACCATACAGAACCAAGCCGCCTGTGTGCCAGTCCGCAACTACAGTTTCCAGTGTTTCCTCACCTGCTGCTTCGCCGCTCGACCATCGCCACAAGTCTTTTTTATGACTTGCATATCTGTGCTTGCTAGGAATGTGTGTTGCTGATTAACATGACAAGCGCTGTGTATTGGATTATAGTGAGGGAGAGGCGCGCGCAGAGTCAACCTCACTCTCTCATCCTGACATCTGGATCCAGAGGCAAGACAGTGTCAGGACATCTGGAGCTAAGCCCGAATGTAGTGGATGACCATGACTTCTGTTGTGCCTTGTCATGCTCTCCATGCTCGACAACATGCTGTAATAGTAATGATTTCCTCTGCCCCAGTTGCCGAAGCAGACTTTACATAACTGGTACAGGCAAATCCAGATATGATACCAGAAAGCCAGTGTGGATTCAGGAAAGAGAGAGGAAGAATAGACATGATTTTTACAGCACACCAGCTTCAAGAACAAGAGGCCCACGGGCCACTGCTCGCTCACCTGAGTGGCATAGACAGATATGCAGATGTTATGCAACATTTTTTCCAATCCTATCATCGCAACTAATAAAAAGATCATCATTTGAGCAGTTCTTAGTTTTGAAGAAGAATATATAGGCCTGACGGTCAATGGAGCGTGATCATTTGAACAAACTATCAATCATATTTCAACAGTAGGATCAATGTGAAATTTGGTGGAAATTGGCTTAGTGGTTTCTGAAGAATCATGATTTTATACATGTAAACAGCACAGTGGCAGGGAAATATAATAAACATAAACAAGATGGTGGCCGTCTTAGATTTCCAATCAGGACGATTTTAGCTACAGTTGATCTACAAGTCACTCCAATACTTCCAATATAAATGTATATGGCCCATACAAATGCATGGGGAAGCAAATTTGACCTTGTAGTAAAAATGTCAAACGTCAACAGAGGTCCATCATTTTAGCGATTTTGGTAGATCTCTAGTGCCCCATAATTTGTGCAAAGATTGGGGCCTAGGTCTTATTTGTTTCCGGAGAAGAAGATTTTTAAAGGTTTTTACCGTATATAGGCATAGCAGCCATTTTGATCAATGGACTATGCGCATTTTAGCAATCTTTCATTCTCCTGCCTCAAGGAGGCTCCACATGAAATTTGAACAACACTGGCCCAGAGGCTTCAGAGGAAGTCATATGAAATTATAAACATTTTTTCCATACAAATGTATGGGGCCCATACAAATGCATACAGAAGCAAACTTGACCTCGCCGTAAAAAAGGTCAAATGTCTTTGTACGACCATCATTTTAGCAACTTTGATAGGTCTTCCATTCCTGATGATTTGTGCAAAGATTCAGCCACAATGCATACTCGGTTCTGGAGAAGAAGATTTTTAAGGTTTTTACCATATACGCGCAAGGCAGCCATCTTGGTCAATGGACGTCAACTATTTTAGCAATATTTGCTTTCCTGCCCCAGGTAGGCTCCAAATGAAATTTGAGCAACACTGGCCCAGAGGCTCCAGAGAAGAAGTCATTTGAAATTCTCAACATTTTTCCCATACAAATCCATAGTGAAGCAAACTTGATCTCGCCATAAAAAGGTCAAATGTCAATGTACGACCATTATTTTAGCTATTTCGGTAGACCTTGCGTCCCTGATAATATTTGCAAAGATTCAGCGACAAGGCATCCTCAATTCTGGAGAAGAAGAGTTTTAAAGGTTTTTACTATATATGGGCATGGCCCAGGGAGGCTCCAAGTGAAATTTGAGCAACACTGGCCCAGAGGCTCCAGAGGAGAAGTCGTTTGAAATTCTAAACATTTTTTTTACCATACAAATGCACAGGGAAGCAAACTTTACGTCGCCGTAAAAAGATCAAATGTCAGTGTACGACCATTATTTTAGCAACTTTGGTAGACCCCCCGTCGCCGATGATATATGAAAAGATTCGGCCATAAGGCATCCTCGGTTTTGGAGAAGAAGCTTTTTAAAGGCTTTTACCATATATGGGCATGGCAGCCATCTTGGTCAATGGACGGCAACCATTTTAGCAACTTTTCATTTTATTGCCACAGGAAGGCTCCAAATGAAATTTGAGCAACATTGGCTCAGAGGCTCCAGAGGAGAAGTCATTTGAAACTCTGAACATTTTTCCCATACAAATGCATAGGTAAGCAAACTTGACCTTGCCGTAAAAAGGTCAAGTGTGAATGTACGACCATTATTTTAGCAACTTTAGTAGATCTCCCGTCCCCAATGATTTATGCAAAGATTCAGCCAAAAGGAATCCTCGGTTCTGGAGAAGATGATTTTTAAAAGTTTTTTACCATATATGGGCATAGTGGCCATCTTGGTCTGCGGACCGCAACCATTTCAGCAATTTTTCGTTCCCCCAACCTAAGGAGGCTCCACATGAAAATTGAGCAAAATTGGCTCAGGGGCTTCAGAGGAGAAGTCTTTTGAAAATGCTAATGGACGCACGGACGAATGAACGACGGACAAAAGTGATCACTTTAGCTCATCCTGAGCATAGCTCAGGTGAGCTAAAAATGCCAGGAATAGTATATAGACCTCTACATGACCTTTGTCGACCTTACCAAAACATTTAACACAGTCAGTCGTGAGGGACTTTGGAAAATTATGGCAAAGTTTGGCTGTCCTGCCAAACTCATAGCAATGGTGCGGCAGTTCCATGATGGTATGCTTGCAATGGTCCAAAATGATGGCGAGTTTTCTGATCCATTCCCTGCGACAAATGGAGTGAAGAAAGGCTGTGAACTAGCTTCAACACTGTTCAGCATGATGTTTTCTGCCATGCTTACAGATGCTTTCAAGGATGGCGACAATGTTATACCTATTAGGTATCGCTTTGATGGGAAATCTTTCAACCTAAGAAGGTTGCAAGCTAAATCCAAGGTGCAGACAGAGGTGCCAGATGAGTTCCTCTTTGCTGATGACATGACAAAGGGTGCTCCAACAGAAGAGAAAATGCAAAAAAAAGTGTGGATCAAGTATTTTATTCATGTGACAGCTATGATCTCACAATCAGCATCAAAAAGACTGCGGTAGTATATCAGCCAGCACCTGAAAAGCCTTAAAAGGAGCCTATTTTCACAGTGAAAGGTCAACGACTGCAAGTGGTAGACAGCTCACCTACCTTGGAAGCACACATTTTAGAGTTGTGCACGTTGATGATGAAGTCAATGCTAGGATTGCCAAAGCTAGTGCAGCATATTGGTCGGCTAAGTGGAAGTATTTGGGACCGAAGTGGAATCAGACGACAAAAAGCTGAAAGTATGCAGATCGGTACTGCTGCCAACACTATTATATACATGCGAAACTTTGACAGTTTACCAACGGCACGGCAAAAGACTGAACCACTCTCATACAAGCTGTCTTAGAAAACTAAAGATCAAGTGGCAAGACTCGACTCCAGACACAGAAGTCCTGAAAAGGGCAGGGATGCAGAGTGTACATACTCTTCTGCAATTGGCACAGTTAAGATGGACAGGCCATGTTACCAGAATGCCTGATGAACGTTTGCCAAAGGAAATCCTCTATAGAGAACTACAAGTTGGAAAACTCTCCCATGGTGGTCAGAGGAAGCCTTGCAAGGACACCCTCAAAGCCTCCCTTAAAGACTTCAACATACCAACAGAGTCGTGGGAACAGATTGCACAGGATCGGACAAAGTGGCGAGGCCTCATAAAAAGGGGAGCTGGTGAATATGAAGCAAAAAGAATCAGCGAAACCGAGCAGAAACGTGCACAGCGGAAAGCCAGAGCTAAGGCATTAACAACAGAGCTTTCTTTCTCAGACCTCTCTTGTTCTGTCTGCAACAGAAAGTTTATAGCTAAGATTGTTCTCATCAGCCATCTCAGAACACACAAGTAATAACACATCACACAGTTGATTAGGATTGGTCTTTGTCAGTAATGACAAACGAACGAACAACAAGAGTCAATCATGAACAGTGCAAATGATTTGTTTACCTGAGGCCTCTCGGCTTCTTCAGAGGTTTTCTATTTTAAAACAAAGGGAAATAAGAAATGTAGAATTCACAAATAAAAGTTTCATGGGTTGAAATATAGATTATGCCCTCCTCGGGCCCATGTTATCTGTCCCACTGCGACTTGATAATCGATCGTGTTTAGATATATGTGAAATATAAACATTGCACGTAAACACAACGTGCAAAAAGTATAACGTTTATATTTACTGTCAACACCATTGTGTCCATATACGCAATGTATACAATGCACATTAACCTTCCACCAAACTGAGTGTTTCTATCCAATACGTAAGACAAATGGGTCCAACTTACGCAGTGATTCCGGAAAAACACATGAACAAAACGTTCCACATATGCCGTCGCATGCCTTGACTAAGGAACGATAATTCCTCTACTGGTCGCCCATGTTGATACCATATGGCCGTAGAGTGTTCAGACGTCGGATTCAATTGCTCTCTCTCTCTCTCGCTTTCCTGGTTAGATCTGTTTATTCCGGGTTATGATCTGAGCAACAAAGCGCGGCGTGGTTGAGGAAATCGAGTTCTGGTGAACAGAAGTATTCTGCGACAGGAGACCTCTCGAACCGCTTGTGTTTCCAATCGTCCTGGTAACCGTTCATCCGTTGATTCACATGATCACCGGTTTGACTAACATATTGGTATCAATACTTGGTGCATGTTATAAAGTGAAAACTTATATATAATTTTTAATTTTTATTCAGTTTTGAAGTGGTGTATAAACATCGTCAATGTTAATCAGCTATGAATACTTTTTATGACCCTTTTTAAGAAGTAGCTGAACTCATTGTATCATTTCCAGTGGAGTTGATACACTTTGAGGAGAGGCAACTCTATCAAACTTGTTCTGCCTCCCTTCTTCACTTTTGAAAAGGAGTCGGCTCTAAAACGAAATAATTTGCTCCGTCTTTGTTCCATTTCAGAAATGCCTTGATGTTTAGAAACGCAAATAAAAAGGCACGCATTTTAAAGTAATCTCCTTTTTAAAAAAAGTTCGGAAAATCTATCAAGTGTATTAAGCCTCTTGAAAACAAGAAACTTTGGAGTTCAAGTATATCCGTTCTCATGACATACTATATGTTTGCTTTCAGACCAGCTTGCTGCTGAGTGCCCGTGCACGTTAACAAACTACATTATCACACCTATTTAAACAGTACAAGGCTTAAGTACGGCTTTAGATAAGACATATTTACAACATAACTTTTGATTTTATTTCACATTTTAAATCCAAAACATGGCAAAAGTATTTCGAATGAGTATTCACAGTTTGTTTTATAAAAAACATCAGAAGATATTTATCTCGATAACACTTTTACCTAGAGCCTTGTAATTTATGGCATTTTCACCATAAAATATGAAAAATAACTTGGCTATTAAGCAAATTAGGACAGGTTTGTTCAGCAAAAAGGGTTGTAAAAGTAAAATAAAACAATAAAAACTTGCAAAACGGATTTAAAGATTGCAATATTCTAAATATCTGCCTGACAATTCAGACCACTGCATACTTTTCACTGAATATTAAGGGAGAGTTGGGGATACACATTACACAGACTTTTAAGCCACTTATAACTGAGCCACTTCGTGACTAATCCAAAACACGGCAGGTGCGCCCAACGAAGACTCAGATCAGCCTTGGCAGCCACCTCAGATCAGCCTGGGCAACCACCAAATATGATCACAGTCTTTGCTATGCGCTCAGTGGGTAGCTAAGGATTCAAGCTTTCTTCATGCGGACAGCGAAGCCTCTGATCAGTCTGGGCGGATTCTTCACTGGGCGCACGTGCCATTTTGTTGATTTTGTCATAAGGTTGCTCATATGCAAATATCAAACCACTTTGTTTGAAAATACGTGAGAAGTCCAAATATTAAATAGATATGTCTGACGGAAAAAATAAAACAAAAATGGAAAAAAAATAAAACAAAAGTAAAATAAATAAGTAATGCGTGGTGTACAACGTGAAAAAAAAAAAAAAAAAAAAAAAAAAAAAACAACAACAAAAAACAGCTATGTATACTGTTAATTTACATCAATATCTTTATTTTGTTATTCTCATTGCCTACATTGCTACGTGTCCGCTTCAGGTTTACCCACTTTAGTATTTGGGTTTAGAATTGCTTAACGCTTAGCATGCTGGGCAACATTTTCAATAGACGACATTTTGATTATGTTTCTAAGTTTGCGAAAAATACAGGTTTGGTCAATTCATGCACATTGTCTCCTAATTTGTATAAAATGTCAAGCCTATATAAGAAAATATTCCAAAATGTCGTTTGTTGAAATCATGCTCAGCATTATACCGGTCTCTTCCTTGTGGTATACTTGTTCACTTGTTGACAATTTCATGACTTTGAGGTAATAAATACACTTCCAAGGGCGGCAAATCTTTAAAAATTGTTTTGGCTCCCTTCTGAAGAGATCTACTCTAAAAGGAAAGAATTTAGTCCTCGTGGGAGCAAATTCTTTCCTAGTAGAGAAGATCCCTTTTTATACGGGATTGGCGTACAGTAAAGCAAAAAGTAAGTCGCAAAAAGTGTCTCCCTTGGCAAAAATGGCGTAAACTCTACTACGTGTTGCTTGCCACCTTGATGTGTGCAGACATAAACAAGTACTAAGATCAACCTCTTACAATGCGGATGTGAAACCAGAAACGGCATTTTGAAATACCTGTATAAACTAAAAATAAATGGGTGAGAAGTACTTTGTAGTAAATTTGAGCCCAGACACAATACTTCCTGCAATATTGCATATGCGCCCAGGGAATCAGATCAGCTTGCACATCCGCACAGGCTGATAAGAGTCTTCGCTGTCTGCCTGAGACAGAATTGGATCCTTGGCTACCCACATTGTGCCCGGCGAAGATTCTGATCAGACTGCGGGATGTTTCGCCAGGTGGATATGCAATATTGTATGAAATACTGTGCCTCGCTTTACTGGCAGGAGCAAAGTCCCACATCAATCAGGCGATTCTAACAAATATAAAAAACATATGTTTCTTTTAAGTATAAAATACAATATTCTTGCATAATTTGTGACTAACTGTTACCTCTTAACTGAGAGTTTCGTGACAGTGAAATTGTCATTATAACGAATTTTGTCTTTGTATCGAGTGTCGGTTTAAAGAGGATTGTCTGTAGATGCATTGGCTGGTGTCTTTAAATACACTTTCAAGGGCAGCAAATCTTTAAAAAATGTTTTGACTCCCTTCTGAAGAGGTCTACTCTAAAAGGAAAAAAAAATGTCCTCGTGGGAGCAAATTATTTCCTAGTAGAGAAGATCCCTTTTTATACGGGATTGGCGTACAGTGAAGCAAATAGTCGCAAAAAGTGTCTCCCTTGGCAAAAATTGCGTGAACTCTACTAAGTGTTGCTAGCCACCTTGATGTGTGCAGACATAAACAAGTACTAAGATCAACCTATAACAATGCGGATGTGAAACCAGTAACGACATTTTGAAATACCTGTATAAACTTTAAAAATACTTGGTGAAAAGTACTTTGTAGTAAAGTCCCACATCAATCAGGCGATTCTAACAAATATCCAAAACATATGTTTCTTTTAAGTATTAAATACAATATTCTTGCATAATTAGTGACTAACTGTTACCTCTGAACTGAAAGTTTCGTGACAGTTAAATTGTCATTATAACGATTTTGTCTTTGTATCGAGTGTCGGTTTAAAGAAGGTTGTCTGTAGATGCACTGGCTGGTGTCTTTGGTTGCTGGATATATTATGGAATGCATTGATAGTTCCAATGACGGAAATACTGAATACATGTAATGCAGTTCGACGAATTAAATGCGCCAGTGGCATTTTCACAAAGGCAGAGCAAATGCCTATATTTTTCAACACTTTGCAAATGCAAATATTTGCGTGTCCCATTTGTCGCTCCAGTATTAGCCAAATAGGATATGGTCCATTGTGTTTACTGTTCGAGCTCGTTGCATGTTTTTCGTTTGTTTTTCTCACAATCTGCGAATTCATTTTCAAAGCATGCAGATGTTATTAACCCTGGTCCTGCTGATCCAAGATATGCCCTGTCTTTGCAAACAGTGTAGATCCAGATCAGGTGGCTTCTAAAGCCAACCGATCTGGATCTGCACTGTTTGCCATCGAGTATGTGACTTTGTATCAGCAACCTGGACCAAACAATGTTTGGCCGTAAATTAAACGACGTAGGTGTCGTATCTTCATTCATTCAACATGGCAAGAGATAAGGTGAATGGATAGAGGGAGGCAACGCTGTCAAAATCTGCTTTACCCTCCTTCTGAAAACGGGGTCTTCTCTAAAAGAAAAGGGCTTGCTCTGCAGAAAAAGCAAACAAGTACTCACAACAATTTTCTCCCTTCTTCAAAATGGCTGAATGTCTAGCAAGTGTACTTAGTCCCCTTAAATACTTTTGATGCATGCTGTTGTTGTTGACGTCAAAAACGGTTATTGAAAGAAGAGTGCTTATCGATCTATTACTCGTAGTTAAGTTCAGTTTTACTGTAATATCTGTGGTGGTTTGTTACATTAGATAAGATTGGATCAAAGCTTAATCTAAAGGGACTGAATACACTTCGTAGTTGTTTTTTTCTGTCATTTTCTACAAAAAGACAAGCTTTTTACTTCCTGGTTGCTTCCCTTTCCGAAAAGAGGGTTGGGGCGATGCTCTAATAGGAAAGTGTTTGCAGGACGACGAGTGTTGTTCTCTTAGAGAAGACCCTTTTCAGAAGGGAGCAAAATGTGCATTTAAATATTTAACGGAATTGCTTTCCTGAACGTGTGTTTATTCCCCCTTAAACTGACACTTATAGAGATACTTTTCAATAGCTGAAAACACGAAATCATGCTTACATCCCCCATTCTCATCAGCGCAAGCACTGTATTATATAGAATAGGCAGAACTGAGAGTGGCAAGGCCTCAATACAATTCACAGAACAACAGAACTATAGAAAACAAACGAAGGCATTAAATTGTATTTTAGTATGACAAGTCGTATCTAGACGTAATATTTTTATTACGAAAACTACTTAGAGATTAAAATAATTTTCTCTGATCTTTAAAATGTAACAGTTTTACAGTCTCGAGTACTTATAATCAGTTTCCAAGCTATAAAAACAGAGAATCAATTTGTTTGCAATGACGTGCCAACCATGACAAACTTCGGTCTGTTTAAAGCGTTTCAACCGTAGCGTATAAACGCGAACATGTGAACAGCTAGTGTACAGTCTGCACAAAGATTGACTTGAGAGTGTGGAGGGTAGGTGCCTTTTATAGCATCAACTTGAGGAAAGCGAATGTCCGCATCAGATTGCACGAGGAGGACATGATGGTGTTGTTCCCATTATCTGCTAAGTTTTCTTTGCGGAAGTGACAGCAGTTTATTACAAAATTAAAGTAACTCTCTCACTGCCACAGGCAATTATAATAGACTTTTGCAAACAGCATAGATCCAGATGAGACGGCTCAATGAGCCGTCTCATCTGAATCTACGCTGCTTGACATTCAGTCTTTCAACTTAACAGATAAACGTCTTTCCAAGCGATAGTTTGGTAACAAAAAAGCAGACGACAAATTTCGTCTGATATTTGGCACCGAAAGAGTTAATGTTGTACTACTGTATTTACCCTAAGTATTCGGACAGACAGACGTGCAAATAGAGCAAAATGCGGCGTCTAGTCAGGGTCTACACTAAAAGCCTCTCATCCAGCAGCGGTTAGACACATCAACAAATAGTCGAATGGTCACGTTCAAATATCAGGAGATGTATAATATGAAGTTAGGATGTTCTAATACTTAGAGTAAATACGATAAATGAGGTTTAAATTTAATACTGTTTAAAAGTATTGTTAACTTTGTAAACATTGTGTGTGTATGCTCAGAATGTATTCATACATTAGTCTACAACCTTCGTAAACATATCTAAAAACTCTGATCAGACTGCATAAATGCATAGCTCACATCTGTGCCCAGAATATGCATTTATGCAGTCTGATCAGAGTTTTTGGTTTTTACTCTTTGAAGCTCAGACTCAAATATTTCTATAGAAAGACAACGACGACTCTGATCAGACTACGTACATACGCCGGCTGTCGCCAGTATTCAAAGGGCACGTATGTCATGAAGTACACTTGTATTGTTCGGGTTTGATACTTACAATATTTTTTAATAAAATTAACAAACCTCGCACCATTCCATTTGTTCTTCTGTTTAAGCGCATACTAAACAGTATTTACCTAAACTATTCGGCTGAACATACCTGCATAATCGGTGAAGACTAAGATCAGACACAGTAAATTGCGACATTTGAGCAAAGTCTTTACTAGTGGGCTACTCTTCCAATAATCTGTAGACGAAGCAACTGGTAGTAAAATGGATAGATTCACGTTTAGGTGAAGTGTGGAAGGAGATAAGGGGTCCAAATATATACGGTTAATACGGTAATTAAACTTGCGAAAAATCTACCCACTTTTGTTTGGGTGGCCACACTGACTTGCAGTGCTAGTCTTATTAAGCAAAAAAAAAAAAAAAAAGATTCCACAGGTTCAAAACGCAGCTAAGTAGTATTAACCCTAATCATTCGTCAGTATCGTTGAATTCATTCAGGGATATTTGAAAAATTTAAATGAGGGTCACAGATAAAGGTAAATGGCCGAAACTAGCCAGCCTGGCCTTTTGAGAAGTTTTATTTCTGTGCGTGTTAATTTCTCTAAAAGCCATCCTTTTGGAATCTTTGTATCTTAACTTAAGTATATCAGCTACACTTTAGTGCAGTAATGGTAGATGTTTTACAGCCGCCGAACGGCATTTACACGAACTTAAAGTGCAGTAATGGTAGATGTTTTACAGCCGCCGAACGGCATTTACACGAACTTCGTGTAAATGCCGTTCGGCGGCTGTAAAACGTCTACCATTACTGCACTAAAGTGTAGCTTTAAGTTCGTGTAAATGCCGTTCGGCGGCTGTAAAACATCTACCATTACTGCACTAAAGTGTAGCTGATATATATTGGTATTTTGCAATCACTGAACCTCTTCGGGGATTTTTGAAACTTTATACGAGATTCACATATGCGTCCTAACTGGATGAAACCGGCTACCTTTTCGAATCTGTCTAAATTTATCAACATCTAAAGAGATAATATCTACTACGTTTATGATTCATCTATCCACGTGAACTTGAAATAAAGGAAACAACGGAGACTGCAGCCTCCTCCTCATACTTGGATTGTTATTTCTACATTGACAATGGAAAGCTTACTACTAGGCTTTACGACAAATGGGATGACTTCAATTTTCCCGTTGTTAACTTTCCATTCCTGAGCAGTAATATCCCTTCTGCACCAGCATACGGCGTTTACGTTTCACAGTTAATCCGTTATGCCAGAGCCTGTTCAAATTATCAGGACTTCATGGAGCGTGGGAAAGTGCTCACTACAAAGTTTTGAGCCAAGGGTATCAAAAAACCAAACTGGTAGCAACACTTAAGTTCTATGGGAGACATCATGATCTGGTCAATCCCTACAATGTTGCAGTTTCCAGAATTGTTTCTGATGTTTTTGCCAATGACGCGCCATAAGTAGACTTCCCAAATCCCGGACATACGCTTCTGCCGATATTTCCTTCGTTCAGGCATATGGGCATGGTGGGCGAAGCTTGCTTACCAAGTAATGCTTACTATCCGCGGACGCCTGATTACACCCTTTATTCTGGGGTCCATGTCTGTTGGTCTGAACATTCTGATTCGTCATTCGTTTACGGATTTCTGAGTTTGGATTATGGTTTAGGTACCATGAAAGCAACTACATTTTATTATATTTTCAGCAATGACTTACTGAGTTTTGTCAGTGAATTATAGTCGATGTTTCACTAAGTGAATTATTTCATGTCGAACATTCTTACGTCATAATTGCTAGACGACGTTGCTGACGTTGTTGGTAACAACAATTACAGTAGTTGACGTTTTGCGGAACATTGATAAAATCACGGAAATCAGATTTCCGTGATTTTATCAATGTTCCGCAAAACGTCAACTACTGTAATTGTTGTTACCAACAACGTCAGCAACGTCGTCTAGCACTTTTCACGTCCAGTCGGCGTTTTCGAGGAAAGGCCTGCAACACAAATATAAAGTATGATTTTCTTGATTATCCAATTCTACTTTCGTGGCATTGTTGTGTCTGTATTTCAAGCACAAGATCCCAGTCAGCATTCTACGTGATTCTATATCGGGCCGTCATCGGTCCGTCAGGGTAGGTGACGGACCGATGACGGCCCGATGTAGATTTACGTAGAATGCTAGCTGGGATGTTTTTTTGTTGTTGTTTTTTTTTGCATTAAAGTGAAAACAAGATGGGGACTGATTTTCAAACTAAACCACGCCTCCTGTAATTCATGCACTGACCGGAACTCTTTTGGCGGGAACTCATAACGGCTGAATGGGAAAATTCAAAGGTAAAACATGAATGAAAATGAAATAAACAGTTTATTTATTGTTTTGATCGATTACGGGGAAATAAATCACTCGTGTTCTAAGGTTTGCAAATTCTTCCGATACCGCGGCACTTTTTTGGGGGGATTTGAATCTATGTATATCTAATGGTACAGTTTCCATACAAATGTACTTGTATCCCGATCTCAAGTATGAAAGTTATTAAATTAAAACATGAATGTTTCCCATTGTTTTCCAAATAAATGCTAAAATTCAGGAAAAATAACTACTGCAAAAAAAAAAAAAAAAAAAAAATACACTATATGTCAGAAGTAGCTATGGTGTGCAGTCTGTCACAACAAGGTTTCGTAATAAGTTTCGCCTTATCTTAAAGATCGTTAAGATATTGCATTATTACTTAGTTAATTACAGTTTTTCCCATATTGCACAAAAATAATATAGTAATCAGGGGCAATAACACATATTGGAACAAAACCATGTTTATCTTGATATAATAGCATTTCAGGTGTCTAATCAATGAGTATGTGCAAGTTTCAGTTGAATAGGGTATTGGATACTCAAGAGGTAAAGCAAATGTGATTTTGTCTTCCAAGAGTTACTGTTACTGAAACCAGTAGTGACCTTAATGCAAGTGGCCTCTAAGACAGGTTTGACTGTAGGTATTGTGTGTGTGTGTGTGTGTGTGTGTATGTGTTTAATGGACTTGAGATATTTCATTGTGTAATGACGTTTTATTTTATTATTATTATTTTTTTTATTTGTTTTTTAAGTCGTGACATCCTTTTTATATTCCCATGAAACATCGTTGCTAGAGTAGCGCATTAACATATTTGTCCTGACAAAACAGAAAACATCAAATGCATTAAAGCAATTATGACATGCTGTGAGTTGTTGAAGAAAGAGAATCTTCTTGATACTGACGCGCGATCAATACACAGACGCATTATTTTCCAGTCTCCTCGTTTACTATTTCTCCATTATCCTATGACCAAATAAGGCAAAAAAAAAAAAAAAAAATGCAAATATATGTAGGTGAAATGCACAAATCGGATACAAATGTCAAAATGTTAGAGGCGTAGATATTTTTGATCGTCCTTCTAAATTAGTTGGAAATGTACTGAGACATTTGAGCCGAAACGTACAAAAACGTACCTGCTTTCATGTGCGCCCAACGGAAACTCAAACTAGCCTTTGCATATGCACAGTCGGTTCAGAGTCTTCGTTGTCCGCATGAAGAAATTTTGATTCGCTGGCTATCCAAAATGCGCCGAGTGAAGATTCTGATCAGACTGCGCGAATGCGCAGGCTGATCTTGCGCATGTACGAAGGTGCGTTTTCTGACGTTGCGACTTAAATGTTACCTTTTCGGCAAGGTGGGCAGAGTAGACCATTATGTGTATTGCTGTATCCGAGTATTATCATTATGTCGTCGTCCATCCATTAGCCAGTTTTGTAGGCTGGTCACTGTTCATCCATGTAAATCATACGCATGCAAGATGTATTTTTTTTCTGTGGAAATTATCAAATACTAGCCCTTGTCATGCTGAATAAATTAAGATGCCACGCCTACTTCTAATTCCCAGCCAATCAAATTACTTGATTCGGGTTTTTGATAGAACTTCACATATTTAATGACAAACTGTGCAGATCCAGATCAAGTGGCTTCTTCAGAAGCCAACTGATCTGGATCTACACTCTTTGCTAAAACAGGGCATGTCGTGTTTAGCAAGAGAAAGGCTAAAATAGAGACCTGCGTAGATGTTTAAAAACAGAATATTTCAGATCCAGATTTTAAATTTTATAGATGTTTTGATGGCGTAAATGTAATTTATGTAACTGGTACATATGACATTCCAGAATATTGCAGCAGACATTCACACCGTCCTATGGAATCGCCTCAGGAATAAAGCTGACCTGTTGCCGCACCATCCCAAGACTCTAAATCAATATGCTCACAGTACATATCTAATGCGTCTTCAACAAATGGATTGCTTTAATTCTGTCTTTCAGTGTCTAAGGCTTTTGCTGCCAGTACTCATCCTTCTTTCGTTAATGATTTAATTTGACTGACATATTTTCTGTGATGTGTTAGGGAGCCTTTAAGTATGCCGAACAATTATTTTGTATTTCTCTTTTTACAATATTTGAATCTACTGTGAAAATCGGGGTAAAACGGATTAAAGACGCGCGGAATTTCTCACTACAGAGCGTTCGAAGGCGGTGGATCTATTTTGGTTTCGCTAGTTATGGGATGTTAAATGTGCTCGCTACCGTTTTTGTCTGTTTGTTGTCCTTTTTTTTGCATTTGTTCGGTGGGTCCTGTATGGCACTATATTACCTCGTTAGGAAGCGGTATCTGCTAGCTTTGCTTTCTGCTGCTTCATAACTTGTCTGCTGTTCGTTGTAGTCTAGACCTCTTATTGTCATTGGTAGAATTTGTTCTCCGTTTGCTATGTTCTGTAATTATGCCTCTTTCTTGATATCTTATTTACATTTTTCACAACAACAACAACAACAACAACACAAAAAACTACCTTTCAGCACTGTAGACCAAGACAGATACCACTAAAAAATTACATTTCTGCACTGTAGACCAAGACAGATACCATTGCAAACAGTTTAGATCTAGATGAGCCGTCTTATCGGGATCTAAACTGTTTGCCATTCTTTTTAGATTTACAAGTCTCATCCTGTTAAATCTGTGTTCAAATGCAGGGATTTAATAACAGCTCAGGGTTGCAAGGGTTAAGCTAAGACGTAAAGTACATCTGATCAG
Source organism: Anodontia alba (assembly GCA_964016985.1). Lineage (NCBI taxonomy): Eukaryota > Metazoa > Mollusca > Bivalvia > Lucinida > Lucinidae > Anodontia > Anodontia alba. Next base: position 111,380,813 of record OZ024827.1, on the reverse strand, counting down.
AGCATCTTTCATCCCGTGGAAATTATTCGCATGCTTATCTGCATAGATTTTTTTCTGTTCTCGGATATGTTGCAATGATGAGTTAGAAACCCTTCACGCGGACTGAACAAATGTATTGTGTATAGCACGGCAGAACTAAGGGCGAAGGTTGTGGCCACAAAATTGGTTTAAGTTGGTAAAATGTTTACTGGACGTTCCAAGGTGTGCTTCTGCTGTGGTTTATTATTTCTTTGCATGTATGTCCTGGTGAAATTGTTATTTTGGATAGCCGTTCGGCCAATTTTTGGGAAACAAACTGTCCTTTCGGCTTTCTGCTTGTAGTGTTTTGATTATAAGTACGTTGCTTTTAGAGCGTCCTTCTTTCCCTTTGATATCTTGGACGGAAGATGTTGGGTAATTTCATGATTCCCGATCATTACCTTCCATTCTATTCTCAATCTTTAAAGCATACATGTACAAATGCATTCTATTCTCAATCTTTAAAGCATACATGTACAAATGCATTATAAGATTAACCTTTATGACTGTCGAACATTACAGCTTTGCAGCCACTAGGTAAGTCGCATGTGTTGGAGATGCAGAGTTGATACTTTGCTGGTCAATTATGATAAGCTCTAGAAGAATGCTTGGATTCGAAAGTTTCTAATTACAAGGTTAAGCGCGTTTAAAGAGAAATATACAGAAAGAGAGAGATACGGACCATGGTCTCAGTACCAAAGGTTTTGTTTGTGGAGTATATAAACACAGTGTTGGCGCTTTTGGCAGAAATGTCTCTCTGAAGCGGTGCTAAATTCAGAATTTGAGAATATTAATTATACTCCAAATTAGCTGAGAGGAAAAAAAGGCTATTCCTATGTTTGTCGTTAATATTTAAAAAAGGAAGTGCAAGAATATGAACACTTACTGGATATGTCAATTTACAACAGGGGAAATGGTTTACGGTTTATAAAATGTAGAAATAAATTAAAAAAAAAAAAAAATAAATAAAGATTGATCGGTACATTACGAACGCTAAACAACTACCTTCAACTGCCATTCTATGCTTCTATGCTCATATTTGCTTATTTGTTTAACAATAGCTTCGGCATTACGAAAACATGCCTATTCAAATACACTGAAAAGTTTACCCCCCATAAAAAATGGCAATTTTTCAGATAAAAAATTCTGATATTTTTCATATTTCTGCACAAAACAGAGGTGTGGGTACTCGTTAGAACCGCCTCGTCGAGGCGGTTCTAACGAGTGCCCACAATCTATGTTTTTGAACAGAAATAACAAAATAATGTCTACCCCTGTAAACCACAGTTTTACTATATAAAAGTGGGGTTTAAGGGGGTCGAAATTATATAGGTATGTTTTCGTGATGGTTGGTTGGTTGTGTTGAGGTTTTACGGCCCAGTCAACCCAATGGGGTCATGTCGAGCGCGGTCAGTTTACCTAACCACACGTTTACTGGGCAGGCTTAGTCCTCTAAGCGGTTAACCAGTATTGTGCATATTCTTTCGCCAGAAACTGACAACTGCCCTTCTTGAATCAGCGGAAGGGAGAGAATGACCGTAGAAAATATTTCATGATCAATCTCCACGAAAGAATGTTGCCGACCTCGGCGGGGGTTTAACCCACGACCTCCTGGTCTCCAGTCGGACGGCGCATCCAACTGAGCCACCGAGGCGACTTTTCGTGATGGTCAGTCATTGCAGCATTTAACAGATCAAATTGGGTCTTAATGTGATGATTCTGGTGATTCTTGAAAAAAAAAATGGAAACTGCTCGACTAAATGGCACGAAGACCGTTAAACGCATCACGAAAACACGCCTATATAATTTCGACCCCCTTAAACCCCACTTTTATATAGTAAAACTAGGGTTTACAGGGGTATACATTAGTTTTCTTATTTCTGCTCAAAAACATAGATTGTGGGTACTCAACGAGGCGGTTCTAACGAGTACCCACAATCTATGTTTTGAGCAGAAATATGGAAAATATCAGATTTTTTTATCTGAAAATTTTCCTTTTTTGGTTGTAAAATTTTCAATATAATTAAATAGGCGTGTTTTCGTAATGGTAAGAAAGAAGAGACACTGTTGGAGATCGCCCGTTACATCTTTGTCACTGAACACACATTGTATTTCACTAAAATAAAAGAAAGGAAAGTTATTGTGGAATTTTAATCAGAATATTTTGTATCACGAAAGACAAACAATACTGAAAGTGAATGTGTGTAATGCAACAAGTCAAAATACCGCTTTTAGTGTGCTAGATGTATAAAATATATCAATCTTTGCCAGCCGGAATTAACCCAAAAGCGTTGAAAGAAAATGTCCAAAGGATTCTTTAAAATATATCCAAAGAATATTTTTGTCCTTGTATATTCCTTCCTGGTGAACCTATTCAGTGAGTTAGCGACACCTGTACATCCCCAATGAGGTTTAACCGTCATAGTCCGCGAAACACAGCAGTCATATGCACCAAGAGTGACACGCATGCTGAAGAGTCTAGAAGGTTGAAACATTGAGTGGGCGAAGTCGTCAAAACACATTAGTAGCTCGCTGACAGCTGACGGTAGGATGGTTGTACGCGCGAAGTTCGAATTTAAATGCCACAGAATGAGAACAAAGCGGATCATATTCACAAAGCAAACATGTGCGTTTTTAATAATAATAATAATAATAAAAAAATCAAGAATGGTTTACATCAGCAACTGAAAAAGAACACTAATACTATTCTGATGGCTAAAAGGAAAAAATATACGTTGGTTGAAAATAAACATAGGGGCAAACTTAACAATCATATATTTTACACATACTATTTATACTGTCTACACCACAATACAGACAACAATACAACGCACAATTCCCAGCAAGTCTCTTCACTTTGGCACTGCTGTGGACTTAGAATGGGTATATTACTTGATTCACCCGGTTAATCAATTTTATACCCTCAGTATAACACCAACATAAATGAGGAGAACTCTGTGCCAATGTGAAGAGATTGCCTAGCTTTCCTTCCTTCACCCTATTGCAGTACGTTTCTTCTTTCTTGCTCTAGAGTATTGTTCATATCATATTTGCCGAGTTTTTCCCGCGATATATTTCTTTCACGTTAGAATATATTCTATTTTAACACGGCCTTCGCACTGTTTATATTATATTGGTCATTTAGACCTAAGAGTTTTCTTGATGTGCCTAAAACGTCAGAGAAACATTTTTCTATGAACTCGTCTGTCGTCCTCTGCTCGACCTCCTGTTCTCTGTTTAGGCATTGAGCATCAAAATGTTCTTGGAAGGAAACAGCTACAATAAACAAAACAGAGACTAAGAACATATCCTACAATACTACAAGTTGAAGTCTGCTGTTATGATTCTACCCATTATTCTCCATTGACGCATGTCACCGTATAGAGTGAGTGACGTCATCAACGTCGCGACTGAACCCCCGACGCTATGATAGACAAGTCATTGATGTCGATATGACTCATCCGTGACTTATTTCCCTTTTGATGAGCGTCGGCAACGTCGCCCACTTAACGTCGTATGCAAACTGCATTTCCATATAAACGGCTTTACACTAATTATATGTCTGAATGACAATCGGGGATATGCCATTATAAATGTCGTAATCCTAAATTTCACTGAGAATTGTCAAACACACCCGACATCCGAATCATGATCATCGGGAGAGAAGTAGAGGATCAACCCCAACTATTAGTAACTACGTGTCCTGACCGGAAGAAATCGGAATAGCTTAAGTAACATACATTATATTCCGTAGACGGAAAAATAGTACAAAATTTGTCTTACAGATCTAACAGAAATTATGTTTTCATAATATAATTGATTTAAATTAATGTTTATAATAATTATAAAAATAATAATAAACATGCGTATATATGTAGGCGGGTGCATGCCTGTATGTTCATGCGTATGTTCACGAGTTGCGTATGCGTGTGTAAAACCTAATCTATCTTCTTACGCGATTCATATGGAACCGCACATAACATATTGGCTATTCCGACCCTGCACTGTTTTTTTTTGTTTTTTTTTCGTATAAACTAAACTACACTTTGCGCCTGCTGCCACAAAAGGTCTGATCAGCGTTCTCAGCGTTCACGCAATCAACTACAATTCTTGCAACCTGAGAAACCTCGATCAGGCTGCACTACTTAGATCAGCCCGCTCGGTATTCCTAAATAGCTCAGGTAACATCTGCAGAATCGGATTAGCGTGCGTTGCAATATATAGTTTTCGGCTTTCCTGTTCAGACTCGGACACTTTTCTGCTTCTCGGAATTCCAACAGAAAAAAAAAATCTACAAACAATTAAAGATGAAAATATGAAAATACCACTCACCGAACTGTCCACTGACGGCGCTGTTTCGTCGATTCGGATAGTGTCGGTGGGTGTATATATATATATATAGCAAGGCTTTAATAACCTTGAACCGCATCACTTCCACGCTTTATGCGCTTTTCACGCTTTATGCGTTTAGCAACCAGTTTAGCGGTATCAAAGTTATTATTTTTAAACAAGTGGTACTACAAAAAAAAAAAGTCGGAGGGGAGACATGTTGTAATTCAGAGACCACTGATTAGAGAAGAAGAGGTTTGGTGCATCGGAAACTGTTCAATGGTAAAAACTTTAAATTTGTAAAGAAATTAAACCTTTCATAATTTTAAAGTTGCAGTTATGATATTTTTAAGGTTTGCGTATGATGGAAGGCGTGAGTTCGGAGGAGGAGGGTAGCGACGAATTAGCATAAGGTATGCAGCGTATATGTGTATTAATAATGTGCGTGCGCGTGTGTGATGGAAGCCCGACACTGCAATGTCCATAAACCTGTACCAAGTTGGAAGTACGGTCGGATAACACACCCTACACTGGGTCCGTGAAGACTAAAATATAGTTTTATTGGGCCAAATATATCTGTATTTAGGGTAACCGTACCCTACCTTGTTTTCCTGGTGAAACCTAGCTACATTTTTATTTATGCTAAATATTCGGACATGTAGGTCTGAGCAAACAGTGTAGACCCAGGTCAAACTGTTTCTATAGTTTAATCAGGGTCTACACTATTTGCTATTCTATCAGTGCATTCAGACACATAAAAGGGTAGTCGGTAAATATTTTATGTGAATTGCAGTACTTTGTCCAAATATATTCGGTAATTATGGTATAATTCTGCATAAACATATAAACTATAGGACTCCCTTCCTACCAGAGATACTTTGTTTCTAACATGTTACCCTTAACATACATATTTGTTGTTATTTTGCCTTGCTACTACTTTATCCCAATGTGCAACCTCAAAACCTCGTATATTAATCTGTATTAGCTTTGGTAATTTTACGTACTGTATTTACCATAATTACTGGATCTGAACGTAGTGTTGACCCTAATCAGATTGTAGACTGCGGCATCTGATTAGAGTTACAATGTTTGCCACCAATACACCAGGGCCCAATTGTTCAAAACTAACGCTGTCGTTAGTTAACGTATCGTTAAAACTTTGATCGTTAAATATGGCATATACGCTAATATTTTTGCTGAAAAATGTGAGTAGCTTTTGCATTTGCAAAAGCTACTCACATTTTTCAGCAAAAATACCTGTGAATTAGACAGTTTACTTACTAGAACAGTTAACATTTTGACCACTAACGAGCTCGTTAAGCTAACGACGCTTTGAACAACTGGACTCTGTTTTAGACATGGCAGCTAGTAGTAAAATTGACTTGTTAACATTTTAGGATAAGGATGATAAGGAGTTGAAGAGCCTAAATTTTAGGGTTAATACCGATAATGGTTATGACCCTAAATATGCAGATAAAATCACTTCAGCAAATCGTGCTGGTCTGCACAGAACTGCTGTCAATACTTTCAAGAAGCAGTCTCTTTATTTGGTATTTTCTTCAGTATCAAATGGGTCGCGTCAAGCAAAGAAGTGCCTTCGAACATGCGCAAAATGCACGGATTCACACCATCCTACACATATCGCAGGGTCCTATCTGGGCATTTGCTCTCACAGGGTAATGACTAGAATATATTTGTCCAAGCCGGCCTGTTCCTCCCCAGTTGCGGGAATCATGCCACACAAGTATTGCCGCGCTTACCCTCTCCTCCAATGATATTAACGCAGTAATCAGACAGCCGGAAGTAAACAATGTTAACGCTTCCGAGTTTACGAGTAAACCCAGTGAAACTGATAGACCCTGCCTTATTTCTAAGTTAAAGGAATTGCTTCGAATTTTTCTAACTACGCCTCGAGAAATGGCAACGATATGGAGATAAAATGATGCGAAGTCCATTCAAAGATTGGCTTTTATATTCAAACAGTGGACTTGAATCGGCAAGGAAGGTGCTACCTCCCTGTCTTACCATTTTTATAACAACATGCGTAAACAAAGGAGCCAAAATAATGATAATATAGTAAACATTGATATAGCTGTATCATGGGAGTGTGGCTACTTAATTGAAAATAAAAATGATCACTAATCAATTGCCTTTTTTTATATAAGCGAGTTACGTTATGCATAAACGCTTTTGGAAAGCTGCTTTGGATGTTTAATTTTAGCATATGTATGTGTGCAATATCTGAAACAGGCGTAAGCCGAGAGCACTTTATGATCCCGAAACCTGTACTTTGTAAATGACAAAATCTCTTCGTAAAGATTTACTCTATTCGGACGCCATAAATTCGTTTGACTACCATTAGACATGTATAAAAGGGGCTGACTAAATGACAAACAGTGCAGATTATGATCTACTGTTCGCTATATATTGAACATAATTAATCCTTTCAACCTGTCAGACCAAAACTGGCACCTGTGAAAACAACTTAGATCCAGACGAGCCGTCTCATCAGGCTCTACATTGTTTGTCATTCTGTTTGTTGATTTTAGAGACCTCCATTTGCATGAGCGGACATGTCCAAGTTCCAGGATGGAAGAGTCCACTTTAGAAACTCAGGGATGAAAGGGTTAATGTTATAATCAATATACAATTTAATCGCCTTACCAACAAGTGTCATAATATTTACACTGTTTTGACACAATTATACAGTCATGACGAAGACAGAAAAAAAAAAAACATGACTAAGGTTAGTATGACGTTATAAGACATCCGTAACTTGAACTTGAGAAAACCTGTCGTAGTTAATTTGAGAACCGAAAAACACAATGACTAGCAAAATAAGGTCAGAACTTTATATTTATTCTTATTGTTTCTTCTGGAATATGTTAGTGTCTTGATTATGCTGTACTGATGGTCATGATTGATCTGAATGACTGTTATATACAATATGAACCAGTTTTCCTTTGCGTCTGTAGTTTGCCGTATGTACCTTACTGTGCTTTCGACATCACTTGGAAAAACGTTTTTCGCTTGGCGTTTCATTTTAGATGACAATAGTTTGTTTGATTAGTCATTTCTTGTCAGAAACCATTTGTCTTTTCTGTTTCTGTATTCGGTTTTAAATATTTATCCTAAAATTAAATTTACGGCCAAAATTGTCAGATCTGTGACATAACGAAAACATGCCTATTCAAACATATTGAAAATTTTACAACCAAAAAAAGGAAAATTTTCAGATAAAAAATTCTGATATTTTTCATATTTCAGCTCAAAACATAGATTGTGGGTACTCGTTAGAACCGCCTCGGCGAGGCGGTTCTAACGAGTACCAACAATCTATTTTTTGAGTAGAAATAAGAGAAATAATGCATACCCCTGTAAACCTCAGTTTTACTATATAAAAGTGGGGTTTAAGGGGGTCAATATTATATAGGCATGTTTTCGTGATAATTTTCTATAGTAAAGTGATTTTCGTTTTCATTTGTATCAAAGCGTATTCTTATTTACCTTTTAGAAGAGGTTTTCCTTGTGACGTTTAGTGACAGTATTGTGAAAGTTTCAGAACATTTGTACAAGTATAACGTGTTGAAAACCTGACCCTATTTGATCTACACTATCGATTACAGCATAATTTGTAGCCAATTTTACTATGGGGGAAAATGAAATTATTCGATTTTATAAACCGTTTAACAGAATAGCACTTTATGTGATAGGTAGTCACGACAAGAGGTTTTGCAATGAATCATGCAAAAAGTTGCAAATTTACTTATCGTGATTAAAGCGCCAAACAAAAAACAAAACAAATAAAAAAAAAAAAAAAAAACAGAAAAAAAAAAACAACAAAAAACAAAAACTGTCTGAAAGATGTCGAAAGCAGAGTAGGATAAGTACGGTATACTCTATATTTATGTATTGACTAATGCTCCATATTGACGGCATTTCATCTCCATATTTTGAGACCTGTTTTTGACACATTGGCTCGTGGGTTGAAATTATATACGATTATTGTATATTCGTGTGACGCATGTTTGAAATGGGTTCTTATCGCATATGTAGGCAACAAAGGCCCGTTAGCATGCACATGCGTAGTTCAGCCACACGATTGTCCGCTTACAGAATCAATGGATACTGTAGTATATTTAAAAACCAGAGATGGTCCTATGCAGCGCAAAATTATTGAATAATGACCATTTTCTTACAGCCTGTATAATATGTAAGGACTGCCTTTCTTACGACATTATGTTTTTGTTTTCCTTGCTTAAACCTACGTCATATACAAACAGTCTTATCTAAGATCGGCTAAGCATTGCTGGTGACATGTTTTCAGGAAATCAAGGTTTCAAGATACGTTAATATGGTATTATGGTGACTCCTTGATTAACCCGTTTATGCCGAGTGCACTCTTCCACCTGAACTCTTTGGATCGGTCTATTACCAATTTAAGGGGTGCCTGGTCAATTTTATTATTATCATGTTTAACTGAAATGCCTGTGATTAATGCAAATAGTGTAGACCCTGATCAGACGCCGCAGAATGCGGCGTCTGATCTGGATCTACACGGTTTGCCAATGTCCCATTTATTGGACGCTAGGCATAAATGGGTTAATTGCAAGCTCGCGGCAGGAGCACAGCACCTGCTATAAGATTACGTGTACCCCAAGCGAAGATTAATCAGCTTGCGCATCAGAGTACTCACAGGACACTCTATAGGTAGCCAAGGATGAAAATCGCTCTCAGGCGGACAGCGAGGACCCTAATCAGTATGCACGGTGTGTTCGCCGGTCGTAAGTACAATCTTGTAGGAAATGATTCTTACCGGCGCATTGGTAAGGTAAACTGGAATGTCAAATGATTTGCGGATTACGTGCACTTGTAACGTTTTGCTGCTCGGGCGAGGGACAGTAATTTTAATTTTCACTGTGAAAATAAATAAATACATAAATAAAGCTCATTGGTACAGCAATATACGTGATGATGCAGTAAGAGGATTAAATGGACCTCAGATAAAAGTGGGTGATAGTGCAGGGTAAAAAAAAAAAAGTCATAATCTGTTGAAGATAAATGTCGAAGAATAAATAAAGGTCCATCGAAATGCCACAATCACCGACAAAACACATTATTCTAGAGGTACAGAAAAAATAAGAGATGTGGAACCAACGGTGACAAGACACAACGGCATAGTTCCAATAACCGATGCACAAAGAAGAACTGCCAATCAAGAACCGCCTTGGAAAGGGCAGCAGAAACAACTACTACATATTAAACAATTTATGCCTAATGGACTATTCTACTATAGCTCATTGGATCGGTCTATTGCCAATAGCAGGGTGTGTGGTTAGCCTTAATTACGACTGTGTTTTATAGAAATTTATGAACTTAGTGCAAACAGTGTAGTCACTGATCAGACGCCGCGTTCTGCTGTGTCTGATCTGGGTCTACACTGTTTGCTACTGTCCCTTTTATTGGATGCTAGACATAAGTGAGTTACAATAAGTGCTCCCTCCACGTAGGGATCTCGATCTCAGCATTGAAACACTAAATAAGTCAATGGCCCATTGCCATCCTCACTGTCAGCATTGGCATCAATTACTCTCTCCCATTTCCAGTACAATCTCCACACACGGACAATAACAGAAACAAAAAAAAAAAAAAAAAAAAAAAAAAAAAAGAAAAGAAAAGAAAAATGATGACACAAGTGCTCATACTGCTTAATCTTATGCAATCTTTAAACATATCCACTCTTGCTTAATCCTAAGAAATCTGTAAACTGTTCCGTGTTTTAGCAATATATCAAATGATCCCTGTTCTGCACATAAACAGGTTCTAAAAGGAATGATCTTTGAGAATGTGAATAAAAACAAAGACATCTCTGGAAACATAGAAGTAAAGTTTCTGAGATTAGTATTGAAAACTGCATCAAAATTTCAGCTAGTTCCAAAGTTAATTAAAGTTAAAAGTTTGAATTGTGATGTGCATTTCTTAGTTGTTACTTAAACAGTTCAATGCACATTATTAATACCGATAGGAAATTATGACGTCATGAAGGGGATTAAAATATAAATTAATAAAATATATATTTGATCGGATATTTTAAGTACTATTTATTGCCTAATGTTCTTAAAGGGTGAAATAAGATGTTGAAATCCTATCTTAAAAATTCAAATTGTTTAGTTAAATTTCTTTGATCCACTTTTTTTATCACAAATATCTTAGATGTTCAATAAACTAAAGAAATGAAAAAAGAAATGCAACTAGATCATTATCTTGACTTATACAAATTAAAATTAATTTAAGATACATTTACTTTTTCTTTTGAAAAAGCAAAAACAAAACTAAACAGAAAAGAACATTTTATGTAGAGTCGACTCTCGTTATCTCGACATCGTTATTCTCGAATAACCGGTGAATATCCGGTCCCTGTTTAAACTTGAAACTCTAACAAGAGGTAACATACTATTGTGGAAAAGGGGAGAAATTAGCAATTTCTCCTCCACAATATTTTCAGTATATTTCTAATTTCAGGAGTCATATTACATAACTACTTGTGAAATGTGGTTGTACGATCTTTTTTTTTTCTCAATTCTGCAAATCGCGGTACGGATGTCTCGAAGTATTTCAGAGGATTCCTTGGACGGGATAATGAGAGGCGACTGTAAAAAAATTGTTCTCATCGATATGACAAATAGCAGCAGTACAGAAACGACCGTGTTAATGCTATGGAAATACAGACGAATAGCAATCTGTAAAAGATCCAAGTTCTACATAACCGTTACCAAACTGCGAAAACGATCTACGTTCTGCTTAAACATTAGCAATCAGTTTAGTAATTTGAAAAGCGATCTACACTCTGCTTAACATTTGGCTATCTGTAAAACGATCCACATTCTGTTTAACATTTAGCTATCTGTAAAACGATCCACATTCTGCTTAACATTTAGCTATCTGTAAAACGATCCACGCTCTGCTTAACATTTTGCTATCTGTGAAAAGATCCACACTCTGCATAACAGTTGGCAACCTATAAGAAGATCCGTGTTCTTCGTAACATCTAGTAGTCTGTAAAACGGAATCAAGTACAGTCGATTCTCATTATTTTAAACTCCAGGGTTAGGGTTAGGGTTAGGGTTAGGGTTAACCCTAACCCTAACCCTAACCCTAACCCATTTGCTTTGAGATAGCAGTAGTTTGGGACAAAAGATGCTAAAACGTAAGGGTCATATAGAAAACTAAACCATCATTGCTTTTTATTTAGTTTGACTTAAGTTTAAGTAAATAGTATTTTAGATAACTAGAGCCATATGTACTGCTTAACTTCTAAGGATGTGTAGACGGATCCACGTTTTACTCAACTTTTAGGAATCCGTAAAACGATCCACGGTCTTCTCACCATTTAGCATTGTGTAAAAACAATTCACGCGCTGCAGAGGAATGAATACTACCATAATTGAAGAGAGATCTTACAAATTCCAACAAAGAGAACGGTGAGTAATAGAAAAACAGGGACTTGGCAATTTGTCAGATGGACTTTCTAGTCCGCTTCATTGGGCTCTTGATGGTCATCGATATCCAACTATTTTGTGAGCAGGCAACAAAGGCCCTGTTCAATCAAATACGACTAACAGCCCGTATATGGAGTAAGGGCCTTTTGCATTGCCAATCATTGTACTTTTATCTCTAATATAAAGCTACTGGCGACATTTTCTAAAAGGTTTAAGCGTCAATAAAACCTTATAATTGCGACACATCAGTTATGTTAGCACTTTACAAATTAAGGGGGAGTTGATACACTTGGAAAATGTTCCGCTTTTTTCACAAAGGATATAATTTTTGTAACTTCCGGTTTGCAGTTCTGGGCCCAGTTGTTCAAAACTAACGCTGTCGTTAGTTAACGTATCGTTAAAACTTAGATTATTAAATATGGCATATATGCTAATATTTTTGCTGAAAAACAATGTGAGTAGCTTTTGCATTTACAAAAGCTACTCACATTTTTTTTCAGCAAAAATACCTGTGAATTAGATATTTTGCTTACTAGAACAGTTAATATTTTGACCACTATCGAGCTCCTTAAGCTGACGACGCTTTGAACAACTGGTCCTGGACAACAATTACATTCTGAAAAGGAGTTACATTAAAAGGAAAAAGTTTGCTCCAATATCCGTTTCAGAAGTGAAGCAAAATCAATTTTGATGTAGTTGCTTTCCCTGACACAGTTGTAATCCCTTAAGACAGACCAGCAATTTTGCTCCAGAGACCAAAGTAGCTTGGACAGACAAAAAGATAACATAAATTATTTGTGTCAGTTTTATAGCAATAACGAACGATCTATTAGGATACAAATAAAACAAAATCAAACACACAGCATGCGCGCACTTAAGTAAATACCACGATCATAAGAGTGGGTGTGTCGGTAATACAGACACCAAAACCTCTGGTGATACAGATGTAATATTCAAGACCACTTTAAAGGCTTAACTTGCTTGGTAAAATGTCGCCAGATTTTTTTTTTTTTTTTTTTTTTCAGCAGAAGGGTAATACATGTCATGCAAAACTGATTCATAAGGATATGAAATACCAAACTCTATTTTAAAGGACAAGTACGAGCAATATGATCAATTTAAACAACAATAACATAAATCGTCTGCTGAATTCATTCCGAGAGTGCTGGCACTGTTTTCTTATTCTGTCCTTGAAAATGAGCTGCTGTGTCATTGAAATTCCTTCAATGGAGATCACCCAGAGCACAGGAAAACAATTGGGTCTTGTACCCTACTCACACAAATGTGGTCCTGATAAGCGTGCACATTCGTACAGGCGGCTTAGGTAGACGATGTCTTCTGACTGAATCAAAAGATACCCAAGAATATCGATGGACACATAAGGGTGACCACACTGGGCGGTTGCGCATACTGAATTAGGCCTTTGCTTTTCGCATATGGAATAAGAGAATTTTGTTTGAATACACATCATTTGAATGTTACAGAAAAAAAACTTGTGAATGTTTTACAGACTTGTTAAGAAGGAGTATTTGAATATACTTGTAAGACAATTTTCTCAATTATTAAAAAATCAACACACACACACACACACACACACACACACACACACACACACACACACACACACATATCAAATAACAAATCCCTTTCACTACATGTTGATGTGTATAAAACAATGCTGGATGAGTGGCAAACAGTATAGAACCTGATCAGACGCCTCGTTCTGCGATATTGGTCTAGGTCTGCACTGTTTGCTCTGGCCTGTCTGTCCCAATACTAAGGGTTATTACGGTATCTATAGCTATCTATAACTTTTACGTAGGAACAAAACTATTCAGAGTCCTGTCATGTGAAATACATGTATTGCTTTGACCACAAAGTGCCTGAATAATATATACTTTTATAACCGGTGTGCATGACTACGTGTGTCAGACAAAACTATTGATCAGTTTTGAACTCTTACTCTTACAAATTTAGTAAAATTAGCGAAAGATGAGTTTACATTCCTAAACCTAATTTTCCTTTTCTCCGAAACTTGTTTGAGAACATCACAATCGAGCAGGAATCAGATAAAACGCATTAAATAGTTAAACTTTAACGTTTTGACTCGACCGAATTGACGAAGGAAAAAAACATTCACAAACATTACACTGGTTCATTCAGCGCCTCTAATGTGTAGCGACTGGTTTTAGGATTAACTCATTTATACGGAATAAACTCTCACTGTATATTGGAATAGTCCAATTTCAGTTTGAGGTATGTCAGACTATGTGATTTGGACATTCCTGGAGAATTATGGCTAAGTTTTTCGCAAACAGTGGAGAAACGCCTGTACTTAGCCACAAGACAGGTTCGAGATAATCGAACTGTCTTTCTTACTTTGTTTGTACTTACTTCCCTTCTATGGCCATTCACGCTGTTCATTCATACTGTTTAGCGGGGATGTTGAGGTAAATCCGGGTCCAGACTCTGTCGAAGGCACCCTGAATAATTCCAGCGATGACGTTTCAGTCACATCATTCGAACTACTCTCAAACCACTTTAGTATCATTCACCTTAATATCCAAATCATTGTACCAAAGATGGACATTATCAAAAGTGAAGCCGATTCATACGGCGTACTTGTGTTCTCTGAAAGCTGGCTTTAGCCAAACAGCCACAATAATAGCATTTCTATTGAAAATTTTATGCCACCTTTCAGGGCAGACAGGAGGGGAAATAGTCTATGTCCGCGATACACTTTCCTGTAAACGCCGTATAGATTTGAAGATTCAAGATATTGAATGTTTTTGTGTAGAATTACAGGTTAAATCTAAAAGGGTATTACTATATGAATTCTACAGGCCTCCAAATAGTAACTCGGACTACTTTTATCTCATAAAAGAAAGTGTCGACAGGGCGTGCAATACCAATATGACAGACATCATCATTAACATGTGACTTCAACATTAACATGTCCCAAAGTAACAATAACAGGATGATAGAACTAATGCATGAGTACACTTTAACCCAACACTGATATCAGAACTCACACAGTACACTGAATATTCATCATTAATTATTGACTTAATCTTAGTACACAACACCACTAATATCCTTTACCGTGGCGTCGTAGATTCTTTCATACCAGTATATACTAGGTACTATTGTCCAGTCGTAGTACTGTTATAATTCTTACGTCCACATATATTTAACTTTAAGAGACGAAAATGGAATTATAAGCTTGCTGATTATGATAAATACAGAAAAAATCTATTTGAGTCTAAAATTATGGAGAAAATTCGTCGTGTTAGCAATATCGATTAAAACATCAAGACATAACAGACGCGATATTCTCGGCAGCTGAGCAATCTTTACCAAATAAGGTAGTCACTATTAAACCCGGCGACTATCCGTAGATAACATGTCACATCAAATCTTTAATTAGGAAGCTATCGTCAAACGAACAACTAGCGCTTATTTGAGGAATAAATATAACATTTTACGAAACAAAGTTGTCAAAGACATCCGTAAATCCATACAGTAGTATTTTGATAAACTTGATCGACAACTGTCTTGTGAAAACTGTCATTAAAATAATCTGGCGGACGTCCAAACAATTGTTGAGCTTACAGCGGATATGTAGTAACATCCCGACACTCATTCTGAACGCCGAATATAACCCTAAAAAAGCTCGCATGCTTAATCACTATTTCTCTTCCCAGACAACTGTTAATGACACAAATAAATTGCTACCGAAACTTGACCCTGTACAATACAACCTAGAGTCAATAACTATCTCCATTCAAAATGTGAAAGGTGTCCTTCAGCACTTAAATATCTCCAAAGTGTGCGGTCCAGACTTCTTTTTGACGTTTATTAATAAGCACACGTCTTCTGAAAGAAGGTGCTTCTACTCTTGCATCGCCATACTGTGTTGCCATTAATCGTTCTCTAGAACAAGATTATTTCCCGTCTTGTTGGAACGACGCAGATGATACTCCAATCTATAAAAACAACTACAGACCAATATCCTTTATGAGCTTTGTTGGCAAAGTAATGGAACGTTGTGTGCATAAACACCTTTACAATTATATAGTTCCACATCAAATCTTGACTCCAATTGAGTCAGGGTTTGTACAATGTGACTCTACTACTTACCAATTACTTCTCACTATCCATACTTTTTGTGTAGCAGTTAATAGCGGCAAAGAAGTACGTGCTGTCTTTTGCGACATTAGCAAGGCCTTTGACAGAGTCTGGCATAAAGGATTACTAGATAATCTATGGGAAGTAGGATGTTCTGAAAAAAAATCTGAAATGGTTCTCTATTTACCTGTCAGGTCGCAGGCAACGGGTGGTCCTAAATGGTGAAACTTCTGGTTGGGCCCAGTACTAGCAGGAGTTCCTCAAGGCTCTATTCTCGGACCTCTTTTATTCTTTTTTTATATTAATAATATTGTCAGGTACATTGGATGTTCTATTCGCCTTTAGGCTGACGACACTAGCTTATACATTATTGTCGACTGCCCCACACAATCGGACTCTCTTTTAAACGTTCATTTAAGAGCCATTTCTGATTGGATAGACTCATGGCTAGTAACATTCAGTGCCAGCAAAACTTGTCCATGGTCTTTGCATGGAAACAAAATCCTCTAGTACCCTCCCCTCTTCAAGAATAACAAAATGATAAAGGAGACGAAAAGCCAAAAACACTTAGGTCTTACTTTTTCTAATACCTGTAATTGGGCAGAACACGTAACGGGTATTTCAGAAGAAATTAATCTATTGCGAGCGCTTAAGTTTAGAGTAAGAAGGCATTAGTAAAATGTATGTAGCATACATACGTCTTCGTCTTGAATATAGTGATTCTGTATGGGACAACTGCTCCATCGCAACCAAAACAACAATTAGATGCTATTCACATAGAGGCAGCCAGAATAATAACCGGTGCAACCAAACTCTGTAGCATTGAAAAACCTTTCTTTAAGCTTGGATGGGAGTCATTCCAGGGTCGACGAAACTAAGATAAGCTAGTAATATTCTATAAAATTTTACGTGGTCTCACCCCAAACT
Organism: Anodontia alba; assembly: GCA_964016985.1. Lineage (NCBI taxonomy): Eukaryota > Metazoa > Mollusca > Bivalvia > Lucinida > Lucinidae > Anodontia > Anodontia alba. The sequence continues at coordinate 111,363,912 of OZ024827.1, read as the reverse complement.
ATTCGTCTGATCTAGTTCCCCCTACTGTACAATAAATAACAACATATAGTTTTCGAAACCCTGGGCATATCCAGACCTACAGAGCAAATCGTAATCTGTTTCTTGATTCCTTTTATCCAACTATTCGTGCATGGAACAGCCTCCCCACTGAAGTGCAACAGGCATCGTCTGTAGCAGCATTCAAATCTTCTTTGAACGGGGACCTACATACAGCTCCTAAATATTTCAACTCTGGTTGGCGCAAAAGTCAAATCCTCCAAGCAAGACTTAGAATGGGATGTAGTTCCCTCAATTCTGTCTTAAGCATATATACTGAAAGGAAAAAGAAACGCAGGGTAAATTTTATTCCTAAATTTCATTCAAGTTTGAAAAAGTTTGTTAAATATTTTACAAAACGGTACATGTATGGAACAAAAGTTCCAAATTTCATTGGTTTGTGATCAACAAGTCTTGAGTTATTGAAGTTCATTGGTAGCTACCCCGCAAATCTTGAAATCAAAATCAAACTGAAAATCAATATCGGGTGTGCCCCCCCCCCCCCCCCCCCCCGCCCTCTTGCTGCCGTTGCTGCCCTAATTCTCCTTTGGATAGAGTTAACAAAAGCACTGACAGTTCGCATCGAGATGTTATTCCATTCATCGATCAACGCATTCCTTAGTTGTGCGATAGTTGCGGGGGGACAAGCGGGACTGCAACAGGACGCAAGATCTCATCCCTATACCTTACTGCGGTCATATTGCCCGCAACAATAATCAACTGTGATTTTATCCCGTGAGCAATGCCTCCCCAGACTATAACGGAGCCACCCCCAAACCGATCCCGTTCGACAACACAGGCGTCGGCAAAGCGTTCTTCGCGACGTCGGTACACACGACGTCGATTATCTGCGCGATAGAGAGTGAACCTAGACTCGTCCGTAAAAAGAACTCGTCTCCACTGCCTCATCGGAAATAGCCTGGGCGCATGCGCCGTCAACCACGCCATACGACGCAACCTACGTGCCTGGGTCAGAGGCAGACCAACGTATGGACGACGAGCTCGAAGACCAATCTCACGCAAGCGACTTCCAACAGTCTTCGGAGAAATTTGTCGATTATGCGTACCTACTGTAATAAGGGCAGTTTCGGTAGCAGTGAGATGACGATTCCGGAAATGTGCCAGACGGATTGTCCTGTCGCGACGTCGCGACGTCACGCGTGGACGCCCAGACCGCGGTCGGTCTGCTAAATGCCCTGTCTCCCTTCAAACGTCTAACAAGACGTTCAATTGTTGAGACGTTAACCCCAAAATGATTGGCAACTTGCTGTTGCCTCTGACCCTGCATCAGCAACGCAACTGCCCTCCCCCTCTGAACATCATCAATCTTACCATGGTTGAAAAAAAGTTCAAAGTAGCGTAAAAATGAAAAGAAAAATCGGTAAAAGAATCGAAGAGCGTTGTGTATCGTTGAAGTGTACCAAATGGTGTGAGGAAATCATGTGCTGAAGGTTTAAACATGCTTGTTTTCCATGAAATTTTGGCTTTCCGTATTGTCCGTGCAATGCACTGTGTAGTGCACGGTTGAATGATTTCACACACTGGGTAGATAGCAGATCGACCAAAGACTCATATACCCGCGGTTCACATTCACAGGACAATCTATAAAAGTGTATGGCTATAGTAAACACCGTAAAAAATGGTAAAAATAAGAAGGAAAAACACTCTACCCTGCGTTTCATTTTCCTTTCAGTATAGTTCCAAGTCCTTCTTGTCAGAGTGAACAGTTTGAAAGTGCTGCTCACTTCTTCTTCAGCTGTCTAAACTATGATGAAGTTTGATTAAGATACTTACCCAGGGATCTCCATAGCTATACCGTCAATGATCTCTTATTTGGAATGAAAAACCTTACCGAACAAGAAAATGAATCACTCTTTGTACAGGTGCAAGATTTTATCGTTAAGTCTGGCAGATTCTTTTAACCTTGCCCAGCCTCTGTCTTAACCTTAGCCTGTATATCTCTTCTTTAATGTGTAGATTGTGTCTCATAAAGGGAGTCGGTCAACCTCCTCTAAATGCTCCTTTGCCCCACCCCCCACCCCCATCCCCCGCGCCCCTGTGTACAATACTAGCGATATAGACAAGAGGAAATCCACACATGTAAGATAATATCGATACCTCAGAAATCACTTGGTCACTGACGAGAAATGTTACTCCAGTGATGATGAAGATCAAAGCGTCATTGCTTTTTAATTTTCTTTCTTGGATCTTCGCCAAAATGCATTTTGCGACAAGAAGTTTTCGTGTTCTAGTCTTCTCGAACAACTTCAATGTGGTGTAACCTCGTGAATCGCCAAGTGACTAGGGTTATCGACTTCCCTTTGCTTATATGACCTATGATGTACGTTTTGTTGTTGTTGTTGTTCTTCTTCTTATCAGCACAAATATGATACATATTTACTGTCATAACACAATTATGTTTTATATGTAAATTATACATCTGATCCTGTGGGTTCTGAAAATTGCTCTTGTATATATATGCAGGTAAGTATGTATTGAACTTTAATATTACTAAATACTGTTTAAACCAACAGTGGAGAGACTGATGAAACGCCGCACTACGTTGTAACGTAAACGGATACGCCTCATAGATTATTTGCCCTTTATTTTTTTTATAAGGAAACAGTTTTTGTGATTCCCCGTTTGATTTCCTGCGCACCAAGCACTGCTGAAAAAGATTTGCTGTTAACGGTAATAATGTGCTCCCAAATGAACCAAACTATTTCTTTTCATCGCGAAAACACGCCTACATACTTTTTACCCCCTTTAACCCCACTTTTGTATAGTAAAATTGGGGTTTACAGGGGTAAACATTATTTTTCTTATTTCTGCTCAAAACACAGATTGCGGGTACTCGTTAGAACCGCCTCGTCGGTTCTATCGAGTACCCATTATATATGTTTTGAGCAGAAATATAAAAAAAATATCGTATTTATTAATCTGATATATATATATATATATATATATATATATATATATATATATATATATATATATATATATATATATATATATATATTTTTTTTTTTTTTTTCAATTTTTTTTTGGCGGTAAAAATTTCAGTATATTTGAATACACATGTTTTCGAAATGACAGTGGATTCCTTTCAGACGGGATGAAATCCAATTATGTCTCTTCTGAAGTGTATCTGTTCCCCTTAACATTCTAAATTGTATTAAAGCATGGACTGCTTTAATGTCAGTTCAAGCACTGGTTCCAGTTAAAAGCTCTTACTTTTCTTTTACCTTCAGTGATGGTGGGTCACAATTCCCGCATTACCCATTATGGTAGTTCACAATTTCTAAGTGCCACATCTTACCCACGCACCACCATCAACGATACCCAATTTACTATATAAAGTGGTGAATTAGAAGGGTTGCCTGAATTCTTAATGCATGAAGCATTTCATTGTATTTTCGTATTTTACACCTCGCAAATAATTTGTAAACCCCTTTTGTTTATTATGAAACGAGACGGGGGCTACCTTTACACAAGCACTTTAGAGGGGATAATATATATATATATATATATATATATATATATATATATATATATATATATATATATATATATATATATATATATATATATATTTTTTTTTTTTTTTTTTCTTTTTTTCACAGCAAAATAAGAAAAAGAGACAATTTGAATTAACTATCAAAAAAAGGTAAGAGAAAAGTCCAGGGAGTGCCACAATCACAAATCGCAGCCCTTCCCAGACCCCAAGAGGAAGAGGAAACTGACAAATCTAAACAAGCACAAACCGAACAAACGTACGAAAAGCACTAAGATTAGCTCTCTTTTCCCGAAGCGAGGTGATCGCAATACTAAAAGGTCTGAAAAACACAAGAACAAAATGACACACGGAAAGACATACAACAAATCGCCTCGTAGAATAAACCACAAAGCAACAAAGAATAAGACTAACACCGGGGCCACCGCCTTAGAACGGTCGGTAGAGCAAATCACCGGTGGAGGGGGGGGGGGGGGGTTGGGGGTGGTTAAAGCACTTTTACAGCTAGCTAACTTCACCCTGGGTCCCGATGTTACTCTTTATACAGAAATACAAAACAATTCGGTTCGCATAAAGGCTCCCAACTCAAGTTTTCATTTTCTGTCAAAGACAAAATTATTGCTTATTGCCATCTGATGATTTAGGCTGCATAATGGTACAGATAAATTGTATATTAGAAGAACACGTGTAAGTTTTATCACCGTCATTCTGAATCCATGTCAAGATATAACGTTGGTTTTAAAACACTTCTGCAGGAAGGTCTATCCGAACCTCAAATTTATCGCGACTTAGTCTATACATTCATAAAGATTGTTGGCAAAAAAAACTGAATTTTCTGTACAATTTAAAACGATCGCCATTCGCTGAAAAATATGTTACAGCATAAATATTCTGCGGGAAAATGCATACATGGTTGTTGAACTAATTATGGTTGATAATTTTGTTTCGCACCTTAATTGCACAAGAATGAGTCGGTCCTCAGACTAAATGGCAGTTCCATCTTCAATCTGTTTCAGAAGATTGGAGATTGACGATTAATGTCTGTGCCCATTATGGTCCTGTTTGTCCATGTGTTCTGGCCATAAATCGCCATTGAACCTTTTGCTTTGTTTCATCACAGTATATGCGATTATATGTGCTTTGCTGTGATGTTCAATAATTAGATAGAGGACCCACCCTTATGAAGACCGATCATGTTTGTAATTTGTAGTTGAATCAGAATTAAAACTGAGCTTGAGTTACTGGTTTAAGATCCCCCCACGCACCCCCCCCAACACACACACACACACACACACACACACACACACACACAAACCCCACACCCCAAAGTAGTTTTTCCACAGACCGTTTTGAGGAAGCTCCTCTTTGACGCTTCTTTATTATTTGTGCGTCGGTGATTTCATTTCATGTGACATTTGTTTTGTCAGTATTTATTCCTCATCACACATTCTAATGGTTCCTTGGGAAGTCTGTGCTTCGCTTTAATGGCATTTCCTGGTATCTTCCTAGCGGGCACGTGGTATTGATGCATGTATATTTATAAACGTTATATGCCCGCTGGGTTGACTTATAGTTTGTTATCTCGAGTGATGATTTACAAGTATGCGTTTCACATGGGAGAGGTGAAGTAATGTGAGGCAGGGAGTACTACATGTGTAACATTATCTGTGAGATTCGTCATTTTAAGATATCACATTTGCTGTTGTCGATGATGACCTTTGCGTAAAAGACAAATTAACTGTTTCAGCTTTGAAGACAAAACCGATACATTTAAACAGTATAGTTTCAGATAAGATGGCTCTGAAAGCTTTTGGTTTCGATACCGTATTTAGGTTTCAAGTCGGTTTCATGCCCCATGCATGTCCCGACTTTTCTAAGAAAAATAGGAGAGGGTTTTCATTTATTGTAGTTTTTGCATTGGATTAGTGTTTCTTCCCCTTTTAGATTATTGACTTGGTCGTATTTGAAAAAGGGGCGCTTAATTTAGTGCGTGGTGTTTAGGGTTTATTAGCTTACCTAAGCATAACTCAGAACTGAAAGGTCCCATAGACTTCTGTTTTCGCTTTCATGCATTGACTGAGTTGGGAGCCTTTATGCAAACCGAAGTTTTATGTATTACTGTATCAAGAGTAGGGAGCGTCGGGACCCAGGGTGAAGTTGTATAGCTGTAAAAGAGCTTTAAACCACACCCCCTCCTCCCGCGGTGGTTTATTCTACTGACCGTTCTAAGGCGGTGGTCCCGGTGTTAGTCTTTTTTTATTAGAGTGATTAATTTGATTTTTATGTTTTCACTTTGATGCATTGACTGAGTCGGGAGCCTTTATGCGAACCGAACTTTTATGTATTTCTGTACTAAGACTGGCATCGGGACCCAGGGTGAAGTTAGCTAGCTGTAAAAGTACTTTAAACCCCCCGGTGGTTTGCTCTACCGACCGTTCTAAGGCGGTGGTCCCGGTGTTAGTATTAATCTTTGTTGCTTTGTGGTTTATTCTACAAGGCGATTTGTTGTATGTCTTTCCGTGTGTCATTTTTGATCTTGTGTTTTTCAGTCCTTTTAGTATTGCGATTACCTCGCTTGGGGAAGAGAGAGCTAATCTTAGTGCTTTTCGTACGTTTGTTCGGTTTGTGCTTATTTAGATTTGTCGGTTTCCCCTTCCTCTTGGGGTCTGGGAAGAGCTGCGGTTTGTGATTGTGGCACTCTCTGGACTTTTCTCTTACCTTTTTTACTCTTTGTTACTTTGTGGTTTATTCTACGAGGCGATTACCTTGTGTTATTTTGTTCTTGTATTTTTCAGTCCTTTTACCATTGCGATTACCTCGCTTGGGGAAGGGAGAGCTAATCTTAGTGCTTCTCGTGCGTTTGTTCGTTTTGCGCTTGTTCGGCTTTGTTTCTTCTTCCTCTTGGTACATGTATCTGGGAAGGACTGTGGTTTGTGAATGTGGAACTCCCTGGACCAAACAAGCGCAAATCGAACAATTGTACGAAAAGCACTACGATTAGGTCTCTTTAACCATACAAAGGCTTTCTGCGTCAAAATAAGCAAAGAGAAGCATATGCACTTTCAAGGGCGGCAACTCTGTCACAATTGAGTTTGGCCTTGATTCTGATAACAGTTCTACTCTGAAAGGAAAATCAGTTGTACGTCATAAACGTTGTCTCTTTTTCAAAATGACTGAACATCTGTAAAATGTGTCCAGCCTCCCCAAATGGATATAGGTAAACCCGATTGGCTGATGAGTTGAACCACAACATTATTTTATCTACCAGCATAATGCCCCTAGTGTAAAAGTGTATAGATATGCGACTAGCGAAGTCGCTGCCACTCTTAATACAGAAATACATAAAAATTCGGTTCACATAAAGGCTCCCAACTCAGTCAATGCATCAAAGATAAAACCTTTCAGTTATAACAAAAATATTTAATCCCTGGGGAGTAATTTACCCTTGCTCCTGGGCTATATACATGCATACAATCCTGAAATATTTAAATTGTTTTCCTCTGAAATCAGTGCCAGGGCGAATTTTTTACCAAATTTCATGTGGCGCCTTCTGCCAAAGGGGAACTAAAAAATGATTTAATGGTCTAGCTTCAATGACCAAAATGGTTATTATACCCATATATGTTGAAAACACTTATATATCGTAAGAACTAAAGAAGCATTGAAACTGAATTTTTGTATAGGGTATTATGCATGGTGAATCTACTAGCGTTGTTTATCCTAGGTTGCTCGTTGATCTTTTCATGGCATAGTTAATTTGATTCCCTATAAATATCTATGGAAAACAGTTCGATGCAAATTTTGTTTTTAAAGACCATTCACTATTATGATCAATTGCTGTGGCAATACTGAAAGAACATCTGCATATATGCAATGGCTGTTTTCTCAGGTGAGTGAATCGGAGCCCGTAGGCCTTTTTTTTATATTATTTTCATCTGAAGTGTGTTGTATTTGGAGACTGGGTAGTTAACTTAGTGTATGTTTCTCAGTTTTTAATATTATTTTATCGGAATGGTGTTTCCGCACGTTTTGGGGCTACTGACTTCTCAAACGCGGTTCTCAGTTTTAAAGTATTCTAATCGGAATGGTGTTTTCACGCCTTTTCGGGTTACTGACTTGGTCAAATTTGAAGGCGGGTTAGGTAATTTAGTGTGTGGTTCTCAGTTTTTATACTATTTTCATCGGAATAGTTTTTCTTCGCATTTTGGGGTAATTGACTTTTGGTCTTCTTATGCGGAGGATTGGTTAATGTAGTGTGCGTGTTACATACCTTGTGTGAATAACGCCTACAGTTTTTAATTACAGATTTTTAGCTGTGTTTCTCTCTCTCTCTCCCTCTCTCTCTCTCTCTCTCTCTCTCTCTCTCTCTCTCTCTCTCTCTCATTCGCTTGAGAGAGAGAGAGAGAGAGAGAGAGAGAGAGAGAGAGAGAGCTTACTTTTAACAATAAATGCTGCGAACCAACACATGCACAAGAGAATAACTTATTCCTACTTTTCGACATATTGCTTTTTATCGATATCTTAGTTAGACAGTGTCAATATCAAGTGTGAAAAGAACAGTTGAGATGGCCTGAAGTAAAAACTATCTGAAAGAAAAAAAAAACTATTTGAGATATAGGATATAGTCATCGTTTTAATTAAACTTGCAGCTGGTGCCAAGAACTATGTAGCGGCTGTAACTCATCTCACCGTATTTCAGTATAGTGCAGATTATACTTTTAGTTCGTTTGGCTATTTTGATTACTTTGAAAGTCGAGCACCGCTTAAGTCAGTGCTAGTTTGGGTATGCAGCCTCGCATATTACACTGCTGTACATGTTGTTCTAACGAGTACGCACAATCTATGTTTTCAGCAGGAATATGAAATACAGTCGACTCTCGTTATCTCGAATTCCAAGGGACCCTCTGAAATACTTCGAGATATCCGTAGTTCGACATATCAGATTTGCAGAATTGAGGAAAAAATAATTCGAACAACCACATTTAACAAATATATATGTGTAATTGAACTATTGAAATCAGAGATGTATTGAAAATATTGTGGAAAAGAGGAGAAATTGCTCCTTAGGAGCAATTTCTCCTCTTTTCCACAATATTTTTTACCTGTTGTTAGATTTTCATGTTTAGGCAGGGACCAGATTTTCACTTCGAGATAAGCGGTTATTCGAGATAAGCGAGGTCGAGATAACGAGAGTCAACTGTATATCAGAATGTTTTATCTTAAAATTTTCCTTTCTTGATTGTAAAATTTTCAGTATATAATTGAATAGGCGTGTTTTCATAACGAATGGGCTATATCTGTGTCTGTGCCTCTTCCTGGATATCTTCTATACATTTGTTTTTTTGGAAATGACGGTAATAACCTTTCATCACGGCAGCTGAAGTATTTTATATTTTTACTCTGTCCGCCTCCTTGCGTTCAAATTATTGCTGCATTGTTGTTTTGAAACAATGAGATAGTAAGATGTGGCCACGCAATCCACAATACAGCTTGACTGTATTCTAGAATATCATTTGTTTTGATGGTTTTAAAACGTGTCAAAATTTACGAATGTGGTTTGCTTGGACATCTAAAGAAAAGAGATTGGTTTTTAAGATAATTTAGAAAACTGACAAAAAAAAAATGTTTCATCAGAGAAAAGTAAATTTCAAGTCCAACAATATACGAGTCACAACATCAGAAAACATACCTTTAGACGTGTGCGTCAGCGAAGGTCTGATCAGCCTGTGCATTCGCAGATTCATCTTGAAAACATGCCTATATAATTTTGACTCCCTTAAACCCCACTTTTATACAGTAAAACTGGGGTTTACAGGGGTATACATTATTTTTCTTATTTTTGCACAAAACATAGATTGTGGGTACTCGTTAGAACCGCCTCGACGAGGCGGTTCTAACGAGTACCCACAATCTATGTTTTGAGTAGAAAATATGGAAAATATCAGAATTTTTGTATCTGAAAATTTTCATTTTTTGGTGGTAAATTTTTATTATATATTTGAATAGGCTTGTTATCATAATGTGAGTCTTCGTTTGGCGCACATATCAAACAGCACGTATTCTCACACTGCGGCTCATATAGAAACAAGAAACATCTTCAAAACACATTACGAAAACACGCCTATTAAATACACTGAAAATTTTACCACCAAAAAATGGCAATTTTCACATAAAAAAATCTGATATTTTACACATTTCTGCTCAAAACATAGATTGAGGGTACTCGTTAGAACCGCCTCATCGAGACGGTTCTAACGAGTACCCACAATCTATGTTTTTGAGCATAAATAGCAAAAATAATGTATACCCCTGTAAACCCCAGTTTTACTATATAAAAGTGGGGTTTAAGGGGGTCTAAATTATATAGGTATGTTTTCTTGATGAGGTTAGCGACAAGGAATAGTAGATATTTGTTTGCAATGTGATGGATGCTGAGGGCTGATCATCTAGGATAAGAACTCATGGATGGCTTAGATGAGTTATCAAGAACTGCCCGAATTATGGTGTGCCTAACACTCAATGCAGATAAACATACTTTGACAATCTACGAAGCTACCGATTTATTCCGATTATTCGCGTGAAACAGAGACAGAATGCAGAAAGTGTACTTTTGTTTAGCTCTTTGAAACATTATTACATTCACTGCATTATTAATCACGCAAAAAGACTACTTATTAAGCCTTTATAAAAGTTAATCTTGTTTCTTTTTAAAAACCTAGCATGGTTTATTTTACCCATTTACCATTTACAGTGATAAGTTAAAACCAGATATCAAACATCCCAAACTTTGCATTTAGATTAGGAAGACGACTAATAATATGAAAAATAACGTTTTAAAGCAAAATATGAATATTGCGCGACATATACTGTTTTCCATACAGATATTTAAATTGATGGGTCAGTGATTAATTTTAACTAACTTCGTCGAACAATATAAGTGAAGCAAGGAAATGCCATTTTCACGAAGCACAGTCATCCAAAGGCACCATAAGAATGAGAGATGAGGATTAAATAAGATCAACAAAAACACAACATATGAAACCACAGACGCACAAAGAAAGAAGATCTGCAAGTGACGAACCGCCTTGGGACGGTCAGTAAGAAGACTATAGTATTTGTTTTCCCAAAATATGCTCTACATATAGAATATCTCAACACGCAGCCCAACGATCTGACATCGCTAGTCGAATATCTATACACTTTTACACTAGGGGCGTTATGGTAGAAGATAAAATAATGTTGTGGTTCAACCAAACAGCCAATCGGATTTACCTATATCGATTTGGGGCGGCTGGACACACTTTACAGATGTTCAGTCATTTTGTAATATTGGCAACGTTTATGACCTACAACTGGTTTTCCTTTCAGAGTGGATCTTTTATCAGAATCGAGGCCAAACTCAATTGTGACAGAATTGCCGTCCTTAAAAGTGCATATGCTCCCCTTTACTTATTTTGACACAGCAAGCCTTTGTATGGTTTAAGAGAGCTAATTTTAGTGCTTTTCGTACAATTGTTTGATTTGCGCTTGTCTGGTTTTGTCTGTTTCCTCTTCCTCTTAGTGTCTGGGAAGGGCTGCCGTTTGTGATTGTGGCACTCCCTGGACTTTTCTCTAACCTTTTTCAAGCATATTTTTGTTTTCAAGCAGAAAGTCCCCCCTTTTTCGTCTTAAATATTGAAAGCGGTGACCCCAGTTCATAATCCTCATATCTAAATACACTAAAGTACAAATAAAAGTATACTGAAAGGAAAAAGAAAGGCAGGGTAAATTTTATTCCTAAATTTCATTCAAGTTTGAAAAAGTTTGTTAAATATTTTACTATGATTACAAAACGGTACATGTATGGAACAAAAGTTCCAAATTTCATTGGTTTGTGATCAACAAGTCTCGAGTTATTGAAGTTCATTGGTAGCTACCCCCGAAATCTTGAAATCAAAATCAAACTAAAAATCAATATCGGGTGTGCCCCCCTCTTGCTGCCGTTGCTGCCCTAATTCTCCTTTGGATAGAGTTAACCAAAGCATTGACAGTTCGCATCGGGATGTTATTCCATTCATCGATCAACGCATTCCTTAGTTGTGCGAGAGTTGCGGGGGGGGGGGGGGGGGGGGGGGGATTTCGGCGCTTCCTAACCCTTCTGTCCAGCTCATACCACATGTGCTCTATTGGGGTCAAATCTGGACTGTACAGTGGCCATGCTAGTGGTGCGATGTTTTTGTTTGCCAGCAAATCCTGACAAACTCGGGCAACATGTGGTCGGGCATTGTCCTGCTGCAGAATCAGAATACGTTGTTGCACAAGCGGGACTGCAACAGGACGCAAGATCTCATCCCTATACCTTACTGCGGTCATATTGCCCGCAACAATAATCAACTGTGATTTTATCCCGTGAGCAATGCCTCCCCAGACCATAACGGAGCCACCCCCAAACCGATCCCGTTCGACAACACAGGCGTCGGCAAAGCGTTCTCCGCGACGTCGGTACACACGACGTCGATTATCTGCGCGATAGAGAGTGAACCTAGACTCGTCCGTAAAAAGAACTCGTCTCCACTGCCTCATCGGAAATAGCCTGGGCGCATGCGCCGTCAACCACGCCATACGACGCAACCTACGTGCCTGGGTCAGAGGCAGACCAACGTATGGACGACGAGCTCAAAGACCAATCTCACGCAATCGACTTCCAACAGTCTTCGGAGAAATTTGTCGATTATGCGTACCTACTGTATTAAGGGCAGTTTCGGTAGCAGTGAGATGACGATTCCGCAAATGTGCCAGACGGATTGTCCTGTCTTGACGTCGCGACGTCACGCGTGGACGCCCAGACCGCGATCGGTCTGCTAAATGCCCTGTCTCCCTTAAACGTCTAACAAGACGTTCAATTGTTGAGACGTTAACCCCAAAATGATTGGCAACTTGCTGTTGCCTCTGACCCTGCATCAGCAACGCAATTGCCCTACCCCTCTGAACATCAGTCAATCGTACCATGATTGAAAAAAAAGTTCAAAGTAGCGTAAAAATGAAAAGAAAAATCGGTAAAAGAATCGAAGAGCGTTGTGTATCGTTGAAGTGTACCAAATGGTGTGAGGAAATCTTGTGCTGAAGGTTTAAACATACTTGTTTTGCACGAAATTTTGGCTTTCCGTATTGTCCGATATTGATTTTCAGTTTGATTTTGATTTCAAGATTTGGGGGTTAGCTACCAATGAACTTCAATAACTCGAGATTTGTTGATCACAAACCAATGAAACTTGGAACTTTTGTTCCATACATGTACCGTTTTGTAATCATAGTAAATATTTAACAAACTTTTTCTAACTTGAATGAAATTTAGGAATAAAATTTACCCTGCGTTTCTTTTTCCTTTCAGTATATCTTTTAACTAAAGAATTGCCCATGTTTTATCAGCAGTTTTTCTTGCGACATACAAAATCGCTAATTTTGAGGATATTGTTTCTCAGATACTGAAAACTGTGATGCCAATTCATTATCACCGTATTTCCAATCGGCACACTTAATTAAATATAATTTCATGGTCTGACTCACAAAGTGTCCTTATTTCATTAACAGATTTTCGTTTGACGCACACGATCGCTAATTTTTTAGATTGTTTTTTTTTTTTCTCAGGTGGTGCAAACTCTGAGCCAATCTGATCATCATCATATTTTAAAGGATATACTAAAATAATTTAAAATATAAGAATAAATATGAGTCATCATTCATCTACGCAAAAAAAGGTAGGGGAAAAGTCCAGGGAGTGCCACAATCACAATCCCAGCCCATCCCAGACACGAAGAGGTAGGGGAAACAGACAAAATCAAAACAAGCGCAAATCGAACAAACGCACGAAAAGCACCAAGATTAACTCTCTCTTCCCCAAGCGAGGTAATCGCAATGGCAAAAGGACTGAAAAAATACAAGAACAAAATAACACAAAGCAAGATTTAAAACAAATTGCCTTGTAGAATAAACCACAAAGCACACCGGCGCCACCGCCTTAGAACACAGTCAGTAGAATAAACCACCGGGGATGCAAACCGTTTTACCTCGATACTGTGTGGAATGGGTATTTGTCGAAAAGACATCGCCCTGACTGGGAAGTATTTCTGTCTCCCATCTGAAAACGGGACGGAGTATTCCTCTCTGATACAGATAATCCGTTTCAGGGTTTAGATTTATCAATGCCTAACAATATATTTTTACTAAATTTTATGATAAGCGGAATGACTTTGATTATGATATGTTATGTTTTGTGATTTTGATGGCAATATTCTTCGTGCTGCAACTTGTTCGCTTCGCTAGAGCATCTAGCCAAGTTAGTAACTTAATCATCAGAATAAACTTCTACAATAGGATGTCGGTCTTATAATCTGCGTAAACTATTTTCCATTTCTTAAACGTTGGCTTAACGAAGGGGATTGTTGTACAGGTATTCACCATTATGGAAGATGAGAGCGAGGGTTGGGATACCATAAAGCTAGCTTAAGCTCCCAGTAATTCATTACTGATCGTTTCTAGGCGGTACTTTCATTGTGGTACATTTTGTTAATTTTCATGCAGTGTTTCACTTTCTAATGTTTTTTTTTTTTTTTTTTTTTTTTTTTTTTTTAATAATTATGTAAGTTGATTATATATTCATTTAAGTTTGGGTACAGAGTTGCCATCTCTGTTTGCCATCTGTGCATTTTATGGCTGCTTTATTGTATTTGTCCGTCTCTCTCTGTTGTGTTGGGGGGAGGGGGGGGGGGAGGGGGGATCTGATTGTATCAGAAACTGAGTTCTCTTAATTATTTTAAATCTGATGATGTCGAGTAATTTTGCGATCTGTGGAGAAAATCTTTATTCGGTAACGATCGTTACATTCTTGGTGGCTGAGGTTTGCCATCAAAATATTTTCTAGTTTAGCAGACATACTTAGCTTTCAGAATATATGCATATTTATTACCTTTGAGTAAGATAAATGCTTCTTTTTAGGTCACAAACTTTCACTCTTCTTTCGTTGAATTTAATTGGGGTAGCATGCGTAACAGACTGTTACACACATAGACCACAATATTCTGGGTGCAAATATGTTTTTATTTTACACAGGAAGCATTTGCTAAATTCCCTAGGGTTGGGGAGGTGATCGCTACCTAGCTAGTAGTCCAGACTTCTGCCAAACTTTTATCGTACTCCTCAAACCTGGAGAATTTTGCAGACATAATGTATCTCAAAGATAAGTCTTTTCCGCATCGAATATGAGTTGTTTGCATTTTGTATACGTGGCGTAACGTAGTAACAGCTTGTTAAATACGTAACACGTAACAATTTTTACGTAATTCTATTCATTTGCTAAAATGTCATGCTAATGTATTCAACAAAGCTATTTTTCAAGCATGATATAGCATATCTGAATCAAACGATGCACCAAAATAAAATAAGGTTACTTTTGGTTTAGCTGAGCAGTTTAAGGTAACATACGCAACGATTATGATTAAACATAAAGGAATAGTTTAGCTGCAAAGAGAGCACATTGTTTCGCATGTATGTCATTCTGTATAAAATACCCACATGCAAATACGTGTTTGAGAGTTTTTAGTTTATTTGAACAATTATTGGTTACATATGTGACAAAAAACAGGTTTTAAAGAAACTTGGTAGAAATGTTGAACTGTCAAAAAGAAAAAAAAAAAAAAAAAACATATCAAGGAGCTTTCATGGAAATATCACAAATATGCTCTATATTAGACGCCCAGTAAATATCAGTAACTTGCTCTATATAAAATGTTTAGCTTTAACGCATCAAATAAAATGAACTATCATTGGCTATTTGTTGATGTAACAATGCATCAAGAGATATAATTACTCCACTGTAACAAATGTGAAGTATTAATGTATTATTTTTTTTACTTCATCATAAAGTACGGAGTTCGACAAAACTAAATATCAAATCTGCTTCAAATCATTTTACTGTTTTTTCATTGAATTTAAAGAGGGTAACGTATGTAACATACTGTTACACATACAAGACACAAGATACACAGTGCAAACAATTTAAATTTACTCAGCAAACATTCCTCATTAAGCTAGGACATGTCTGCTAAATTTCCTGGGGTTGGGGAGGAAATCAGTCTTATACCAAATGATACCAAGAGGAACAGCAGACAAACCTTGACAGACCATCACGAAAACATGCCTATATAATTTTGACCCCCTTAAACCCCACTTTTGTATAGTAAAACTGGGGTTTACAGGGGTATACATTATTTTTCTTATTTCTGCTCAAAGACATAGATTGTGGGTACTCGTTAGAACCGCCTCATCGAGGCGGTTCTAACGAGTACCTACAATCTATGTTTTGAGCAGAAATAAGAAAAATATCAAAGTTTTTCATCTGAAAATTTTCATTTTTTTGGTGGTAAAATTCTCAATATATTTGAATAGGCGTGTTTTCGTAATGCAGTGCACAAGTCACAAACCATAGAAAAGCAAATAAACCATCTCAAACAAAATGACCACAATGCTGGACAGTAATCATTGAAGACAACGATAAGCAACAGGACAGAACATTTAATGTTAACTAAAGCCGCAATGCCACACAAAGTACAAGTAGTTGTGGTCATGGTACCCAAGCCATAATCCAAACTCATAAATCCGTAAACGAATGACAAATCAGAATGTTCAGACCAACAGACATGGACCCCAGAATAAAGGGTGTAATCAGGCGTCAACGGATAGTACACATTACTTGGTAAGCAAGCTTTGCCCACTATGCCCATAGGCCTGAACGAAGGAAATGTAGATAGAAGCGTATGCCCGGACTTTGGAAGTCTGCTTACGGCTCGTCATTGGCAAAAACATTAGAAACAATTATGGAAACTGCCACAATGTAGGGATTGCCAAGATCATGATGTCTCTCAAAGAACTTCTTAAGTGTTGCTACAAGTTTGGTTTATTGATACCCTGGCTCAGCAACTTTGTAGTGAGCACTTTCCCACGCTCCATGTAGTCCTGATAATTTGAACAGGCTCTGGCATAACGAATTAACTGTGATACGTAAACGCCGTATGCTGGTGCAGAAGGGATATTACTGCTCAGGAATGGAAATAACACCAGAGCCACCGCACTATGTTGGACTAAACAAACACAACAGTAAGACAAACGACAGTACAAAGCAAGAAAAACTAACCACAGCGAGCAGCCACAAGGCCACACAAAGAACAAACAACACAAGAACCACCGTCTCAGAATGATGTAACCCAGCGGGCACATGACGTTTATACAACGTCGGCTCAACGTCGATGCAACGTCATGTGCCCGCTGGGAAGAATTAGCTAATTTATTGAAAGTAAGTAAATTGACTACCGGACGACAAAACGACCCTTACGGCATAAACGAAAGGCAAAGTCCCAGACCAGTTTGCACAACCACGCTTCAGATCAAGATCTTTGCTATATCTTCAAAATGATCCCTATATTGTGTAGGCGAACAGCGAAGATCATGAGCAGATTGCGCGGAGTAAGTTCCGTTTTCTCAGCCGCCGGCCAAAATATAAACGACACTGTGATAGCGAATGGAAAACTTAGTACGGCTCGCTTTGGCATAAAAACAAAATGTAGTGAAGATTTAAAAAAAATCGGAAAGGAAAGCGGACAAGGAACTTGAAACTCTGTAACAATTACGAGTCTCTTCACAAGCAAACTCTTAAATGTGTGGGTTTGCATCAATTCCTTCAGCAGTACTCTATTTTCCAATTTACAAGAATATGCTTAATGATGTATACGGTCCAGAAAATATGCTTATTATCATTACTCCAATGCCTAGTCAGCATTATTTCTTGTTTTCAAAACAAAATGTCTATATGCAACAATCTCTACTTAATCATCAAATCTTTAAGATATTATTCTTCCGTACAAACTGAAGTTCAGTTTTCGCCATCATGTCCTAGAGAAGGTAATAATGAGCGAATCTCTCCTTAACGCCTTTAGCCTAAGTATTCGGACAGACAGGCCTTGACAAAGAGTTTAGACCAGACGCCGCGATCAAGGTCTATACTGTTGCGACGTATCAACTTGTTTAGATACTACATTACAAAAACTCTCCTATTCAAATATATAGAAAATTTCACCTCCAAAAACTAAATATTTTCAGATAAAAAACTCTGCTCAAAACATAGAATGTGGGTACTCGTTAGAACCGCCTCAATGAGGCGGTTCTAACGTGTACCCACAATCTATGTTTTTTGAGCAGAAATATAAAAAATAATGTATATAAAAGTGGGGTTTAAGGGGGTCAAAATTATATAGGCATGTTTTCGTGATGAGAAAAGGTAGTAAACTAGACGTGTTAGAAAATGATAGAATATTAAGTATAGTCGAATGTTAAGGAGTCTGAATACTTCAAGTGAATACGGTATTCGTTCTTAGATATATAAACTATAAGTCCCATCCTGTCTTAAAGGAGGTAATCAGAGGGTGGTTTAGTGTATAGGGATTGTAAAGTCTCTCCTAACGACAGTATATTATTCTCACGTGTTGAAAACAGTAAAATCAAACCAACTCATTTTCACTTGTCTTCAAGGAGGTAATTCAGGGATATTTAATTTAAAGCATAATAAAGATGCGATACATCCCCGATGGTGTTCGAACAGATGCCAAGCACGATGATAAAATAAATTGGGCCACGTCAAGCGAAACAAGCTCTCTGAGCTTGCGTCAAATGGACGGATTTACATCATACTGCACAGGCGCAAGGTCCTAGCGGGGCCTTTGCACTCCAATAATACATTCTATAGTATCAAATATCTGTTAGCGGACAGTGAAGGCCCTGATCAGACTGCGCGGATGCGCAGGCTGATCTGGGCTTTCGCTGCCCGCAGGATTCGAAAACACGTTGTTGTATGGCGCGGCCTCAGTTATAACTTAGATGCTCTATTATTATTGTGTAGCATCGTTAATGTATTGCAGTGTTGTTTCTGACTCAGCTGCCGTGAACATTCAAACAGTACAGATAGGTATTCAGATATATTTCTGACATGCTATCACCCACCATACTTAGTGGTCAAGAATATATACTTTTGTCCTTTGATTGTACGTACTTTACGTTTTGTTTCTGCGTAAATGTCCCTGCTAACTAAGTCTTTGACAGATTCATATTACGCGTTCCTGTTAGAATATACTACTTTTTAGAAGAGGTTCGCTTTGATGCATTGACTGAGTTGGGAGTCTTTATGCGAACCGAATTTTATGTGTTTCTGTATTAAGAGTAGCACCGGGACCCAGGGTGAAATTGGCTAGCTGTAAAAGTGCTTTAAATCCCCCGGTGGTTTACTCTGCTGACCGTTCTAAGGCGGTGGTCCCGGTGTTAGTCTTACTTTTTGTTGCTTTGTGGTTTATTCTAAGAGGCGATTTGTTTTATGTCTTAACCTTGTGTTCTTTTGTTCTTGTGTTTTTCAGTCCTTTTAGCATTGCGATTACCTCGCTTGGGGAAGAAAGAGCTAATCTTAGTGCTTTTCGTACGTTTTTTTTGTAAATGTGCTTGTTTGGTTTTATCGGTTTCCTCTTCCTTCTGGGGTCTGCAAAGGGCTGCGGTTTGTGATTGTGGCACTCCCTGGACTTTACTCGTACCTTTGTTTGGTACAAACATATATGGAGTCACACAAGTTATTGCGCTTTCACAAACGAAGTATATCCAGTTCTCAGAAAATATTGGGAGCAATTTTTTTTTTTTTTTTTTTTTTTTTTTTATCAAACAAAAAAGAAATCAATTTGCCACAAGAAACAAAGGCTATGAAGGTGCCTTTGCTTTAAAGTCATCATCTTTAAAATAGATGACGAACTTAACAGTTTTACATGCTAATTTTATTACTCAATATAATGTACTGGCTATTTATAACGTTTCTAGATTTCTGCTAAAATTCTTCTCTACCTACTGTATATGAAAAGTTGCATGAACAAACAAAGTCTTATTTAATTAGTGCCGGTTTATCATCATTTTTGTTGCAAGATCTAGGTAAGGAAGAATCTGGTTTATGCGGTATCATTACGAAAACACACCTATACAAATATATAGAAAATTTCACCTCCAAAAACTGAAAATTTTCAGATAAAAAAAACTCTGATAGTTTTCATATCTCTACTCAAAACATAGGCGGTTCTAACGAGTACCCACAATCTATGTTTTTAGCAGAAATAAGAAAAATAATGTATACCCCTGTGAACCCCAGTTTTACTATAAAAAAGTGGGGTATTATATAGGTATGTTTTCGTGATGGAATCTGGTTTATGCGGTATGAATTAAACCTCACATTACTAGATAGAAATGCTTACGCAAACAATGTAGATCCACATCAAACGTCTCCCATGTTAGACTCCTTGTATCGCATTATGTTATGTTTCGCATAGCTTGTATATTCAATCTCTGACAACTGCGTCAGAGTGTCGACTCTTTGGCTCAGTAGTTAGAGCATTGGATTTTTACCCGGGCAGACTGGGTTCGAATCCCACGATATGCGTGATTTTTTTTCAGCCAATGCTTCATTCCATTCTTACGATTTTCACGTCGTAAGGTGGGGGTTCGTCCGAGATTGGACTTTACTTCGCCGAAAATGGCTTTGCGTCATCACGAAATGATGACTACCTCGAAGAGGGGCTGTGTTACGGCCTGTCACTCCAACTTTCCATAATCTGCTTTGGCAGATTTCACATAGTTTGTAGGTATATATTCAATCTCTGCGTTAGAGTCGACGCTTTGGCTCAGTGGTTAGAGCATTGGATTTTTATCCGGCAGACTCGGTTCGAATCCCATGATAGGAGGATTTTTTTCAGCTATGCTTCATTCCTTTGTTACGCTTTTCATGTCGTAAGAGTTACCACACTTGTGTAAAAGGTAACTTCGGTTTAACCTATTACAGGCTGAATGAACTGCCCACACATTATATTTTGAAACAAAAAAATCCAATTTCAATTTTAGGTATGTCCTGCTATGAAATGGATAATCCTAGAAAAAATGGTTTAACTATTTGCAAACAATGGAGATATTGATCAGACGCCGTGTTCTGTGGCGTCTAATCTGGGTCTGCACTGTTTGCGAATTACCCTTTTAGGGGTCTCGAGACTACAATGGGTCAAACAAAATATTGATGTGGTTCTTACTTTTCCACTGAAACACATGCTGTTGGCACTCTGCTTGACGCGTTTAATGAGGACACACAACATATGTTTTCATGCAGAAATAAGAGAAATATTTACCTTGATGCCTCAAATCTAGAGCTATGTGAGCCATGCTATATCAAAGTACTGACAGCACTGGTGGGTCGATTGTTTCTGAGTGTAGGCTGGGAAAACACCCTTAACTTAATTTTTTCGCTTTGATGCATTGGCTGAGTTGGGAGCCTTTATGCGAATCGAATTTTTATGTATTTCTGTATTAAGAGTAGCATCGGGACCCAGGTTGAAGTTGGCTACCTGTAAAAAGTGCTGTAAACCACCTCACTCGGCGTCTGATCTGGGTCTGATCTGGGTCTGCACACCCTGCCAATGCCCAAGTCCTGGTGTTACAGATAACCCTCTTTACACGTCACACTGACGCCACAGCGATAAGAAGAGCGCGGCTATAAATAACCATTATCTTCACTTCATACAAATGTGACGTAGCCCATATGTGACTCTGTTGCCCGGATACGTTAAAAATCTAAATGATTGATTGATTGATTCGTACAAATGCAATGTTTTTTAACATTGGTTGATGATAATCACAAGGACGATTGCCTTATGGAAATAAAAGCATTTGTATACTATGACTCGATTGTTAACAAAACTTATGTAGTACTAAAATGGTGCATCACGAAAACACGCCTATATAATGATGACCCCCTTAAACCCCACTTTTATATAGTAAAACTGGGGTTTATAGGGGTATACATAATTTTTCTTATTTCTGCTCAAAAACATAGATTGTGGGTAGTCGTTAGAACCGTCTCGCTGAGGCGGTTCTAACAAGTACCCACAATCTATGTTTTGAGCAGAAATGTAAAAAATATCAGAGTTTTTTTTATCTGAAACTTTTCAATTTTTGGTGGTAAAATGTTCAATATATTTGAATAGGCTTGTTTTCGTAATGCAAGAATTAATTAACTGCAAATTGGTAAGTTTATTTGCAAACTTCTGAAAGTCAGACTTTAATGTTGACATCCCCTTCTTGGTTACCTTATATATTGTGGGAAAACATATATATTATGGGAGTATTTCATAGACGTGTTATAGTAGTGTTTGCCATTTCGCCAGCATTTTGGACACATCGCAAAGTATTAAAGTGAATTAATACATTTGATAGACTTTTAGTCATTTAGTACAAGGGAGACATAGTTATGTGACCTTTGCTATGCTTCTCTGTACATCAACCCCCTTCTGAAAAGGGATCTGCTCTAAAAAGTTAAAATTTGTACCACCTGGGAGCAAATTATTTCATTTTAGAGAAGACCATTTTGAGAGGGTTTTCTTCCCGAAATTTAAAGCGTGTTAATTCCCCTTAAATAGACATTTCGTGGTGTTAGGATAACTGCACTATAAGGAATTTACGTACATAGGATGCACATATATCTGGGTCATAACGAGGCTGACGAACATTACTAAAACATACCTATTCAAATATACTAAAAATTTCACCACCAAAAACTGAAAGTTTTCAAATAAAAGTTCTGATATTTTTAATACTTCTGCTCAAAACATAGATTTTGGATACTCGTTAGAACCGTCTTGTCGAGGCGGTTCTGACGAGTACCCAAAATCTATGTTTTTGAGCAGAAATAAGAAAAATAATGTATACCCCTGTAAATCCCAGTTTTACTATATAAAAGTGGGGTTTAAGGGAGTCGAAATTATATTGGTATGTTTTCGCGATGAATTTAACGGACGATTCAGTCATTTGTCTTAATCAATATTCCATTTCCCCCGCGTGGTTTAAATTAAATCTTCCACTATCACCACGAAGCATTCCGCAAATGTAACCTACAGCACTCTATAGGCGAATTTAGCAAACGACAAATTCATGACATTTTTATTATTTTTCCAAGAAAACAGCATTTGACATTTTGTGCAAATTGTCTCCATTAGAGACAATTTGCATGAAATGTCAAATCCTGCTTTCTTGGAGAAAACAGAAAAAAAATATTTCAAAATTTCGTCTGTTGCCTATTACCAAGATGCTAAGCTGTTAAAGATCTCTGGGGCAGCAGTCGCACATTTTATTCTGAACTGATTAATAACACATTTTTTGTCGTCTGCCCACGTACAACAGATAGAAATGTGCAGTTTGTCGTATTTACCCCATGTATTTAGCGCATCTGACCAGAGCAAATGGTGTTGTCGCCAAACACGGTATCTGATCAGTAACTTCATTGTTTTCTAGTCATCCAAAGGTATTTTAGACACAACAAAACTGGTAGTAAAACGGAATGAGTTACTCAAATGTTAAGACAATTACCGATATCTGAAGGTCTCCAATATTAGGTAAATACGACAACGCTAAAATGCAAACTTGACATTTTCAGCAGAACGAGCGTATCACTTGCTGAGGGACCTGGCTCTTAACATATATGAGGGCGAACACGGGTTTATCAGGCTTACAGGATGTTGGTTGTCCTCTAACATAAGCTCTGGTCACTGCAGAGTATGTCGACGATCATAGGAAAGTCCAGATTCACTCTTAGTCCACAGCATGAACAAACTTTCCAATAACACGCTTTGAAAATGCAGAAGTTGAACACAAGGTACATTTTATCGACGCACTACACTAAAATCCTCCAAACGATATATGAAACGACTGACGCACGAAAATATCGGAACCGCGTTGGAACGGTCAACAAAAAAAAAAAAAAAAAAAAATACTGTTAATGGGGTTTGGCGTAAATCAGTTTTACTCCCGCAAAACCTCGCTCTTAATTCTGATGCAGCTCCAAATTACAAACATAGGTTCGGTTCACATAGGTCATCGGTGAGACATCACAGTAAAAGACATACAATCACAATTAGTATGATCATTACGAAAACACGCCTATTCAAATATATAGAAAATTTCACCTCTAGGAGAGGCGGTTCTAACGAGTAGCCACAATCTATGTTCTTGAGCAAAAATAAAGAATAATGTATACCCCTGTAAACCCCAGTTTTACTATATAAAAGTGGGGTTTAAGGGGGTCAGAATTATATAGGTGTGTTTTCGTGATGAGCTAAAGGTTCCATGGCGATCTGAAGTTATAACACAAGAAAACCACAGACAGGACCATGAATTGCCCGACCACAGACATTGATAGCCATATACCCGCGAAAGCACTAATCACGAATCACATCTTTCCCAAAGACACCGGAAAAGAGTTTAATTACATGTTTTGAATGAACAAACGGAGATGAAATGCAAAGCGATCAATCGAAAGTTCTAGCAGTAGTTGCTTACACAAGTTTTCCAACCTGACATGCTCAGTCTTTCAAACACTGCAAGAGCAAAATGCCAGGAAAGGCGGAATACAATAACAAGCACAACGTAGCAAACCATTACGAAAACACGACTATCCAAATATATAGAAAATTTCACCTCCAAAACCTGAAAAATTTTCAGATAAAATACTCTGACATTTTTCATATTTCTGTCCAAAACATAGCTTGTGGGTACTCGTTAGAACCGCCTCGGCGAGACGGTTCTAACGAGTACCCACAATCTATATTTTTGAGCAAAAATAAGAAAAATAATGTATACCCCTGTAAACCCCAGTTTTACTATATAAAAGTGGGGTTTAAGGGGGTCAAAATTATATAGGCATGTTTTCGTGATGTCACAGGCAAATCTTTGAGATTTATGACCAAACCGAATAAAGAGATGAAAATTGGTATTAAAATTCTGTACACTTTAAGAAAGTCGCGGAGACAAGACATGCTCTTACAAAAGCATCCAAAATGTAAACGCCGAAAAAATAGAGACAAACTCTAATCCGATATATGACCTTTATTGCTTGGTTAGGCACACTGGAACACTGGAAGTGGAACATCGCCTCAAAATATAGGCTTGAAATCAACATCTGTTGTGAAATGCCGCTTGCAAGACAAGTCGATGAAAAATAATACTAAGAAGCTTGCTGTTTTTTTTTTTTTTTTTTTTTTTTTTTTTTTTTGTTGTTGTTGTTGTTTTTTTAAATGGTTCCATTTAATTACGAAAACACACCTACTTAAATATATTGATTGAAAATTTCACCATCAAAACCTGCAGGTTTTCAGAAAAAAAAGCTGATTTTTTTTTTTCGTATTTCTGCTCAAACCGAGGCGAATCTAACGAGTACCCACAATCTATGTTTTTGAGCAGAAATAGAAAACAAAATATGTATACCTCTGTAAACCCCAGTTTTACTATTTAAAACGGGAGTTGAAGGGGGTCAAAATTATGTAGGTATGTTCTCATAATGAGGTGTAGGCATTTTGAAAGGTTAAGTGTACTGGATACGTTTAGTAGGTACGTGGCCATTTTTGTTACTTCCTGTTTGCTTTACTCATACCGAAAAGCGTTTCTGTAAAAACAGACTAATCTGGAGGTAATGAAGTAGCTCCCAGGGGTAGAGGGGTGGGGTTGGGGTGTGTGTGTGTGGCGGGGGTGGGGGAGTGGAGCAAAGTCTTTCCGTTTAGAGTCATTACGAAAACACGCCTATTCAAATATATAGAAAATTTCACTTCCAAAAACTGAAAATTTTCAGATAAAAAACTTTGATATTTTTCAAATTTCTGCTCAAAACATAGATTGTGGGTACTCATTAGCACCGCCTCGCCAAGGCAGTTCCAACGGGTACTTACAATCTATGGTTTGAGCAGAAATAAGAAAAAAATATGTGTACCCCTGTAAACTCCAGTTTTACTATATAAAAGTGAGGTTTAAGGGAGTCAAAATTATATAGGTATGTTTTTTGATGAAAGCCCTTTTTGGAAAGGAGGGAAATTGTATGACAGAGTTGCCTCCCATAAATTGCTTACATATCCCAGAAAGGAATTTTGTCATCTTAAAGCTTTACATGAGAATGCAAAACTGACATAAACAAAGGTGTGTATCTCTATGTATGTATGTACATTCTTCCATAGAAGCTATTCTTGAAGCTGACTTGTTTCATTGTGAAGGTGAAAATGTAGTTAAATTCTATAATTCTTTTGAACTTTATTAATTTTCAAAATGTTGCCAGCTCCTTGGAAACATGTAAGAACTCCCTTTACGAAGTACATTTTATTTTACATTGAAAATCGATCACTGTTTACTGGGCAGTATTCAAGGTTCGTCAAACTCTAACTTTTATCATACTTTAAGATTATTACCCTTTCCTTTATATGAGTCGAGAATTAATCAGCCTGTAATGATTATAATTATGTAATTTGAATCGCAACGTCAGAAAACGTACATTTGGACATGTGCGCTTAGCGAAATGTAGATCAGCAGTCTGATGAAAATCGTCACTGGGCGCTTTTCGAATAGCCAAGGATGCAAAATTTCCTCATTCAGACAAAGAAGACAGATGAACCCATTGTAGTAGGGAGACCCGTAAAATAGTAATTTGCAAAGGGTGCAGATCCAAAGCGGACGCCGCAGAACGCGGCGTCTGATCAGGGTCTCCATTGTTTGCAAATAGTTAAGCTATTTTTCTCTAGGAATATGTAAATCTCATAGCCGGACGTACATAAAATTGAAATTGGACTCTTCCAATATAGAGTGTGGGAGAATCTATTCAGTATACCATGGGTTAAAGTAGTCGTTGGGTGCATAATTCAGAAGGTACATTTCCTCACGTTGCGGCTCATTTCATGATGTTTTTATGTATTAATTTGTATTTCCAGTCGATGTAGACATGTCAGTCTCACTAACATTACTTTGATGGAAAACGTAGAACCGACACTGTAAATTTATAGCCCGTCCATTAAGACAAAAAGTGCAACTACGTTTGTTTCTTATCGCATCCGTAGTCCGATGAGGTTTAACACAGTTTGATTTAAATTCTGCAATGCCCAAAGCATCACGAAAACATGCCTATATAAGTTTGACCCCCTTAAACCCCACTTTTATATTAGTAAAACTGGGGTTTACAGGGGTATACATTATTTTTTCTTTTTTATTATCGAAAACATAAATTGTGGGTAGTCGTTAGAACCGCCTTGGCGAGGCGGTTCTAACGAGTACCCACAATCTATGTTTTGAGCAGAAATATGAAAAATATCAGAAATTTTTGTCTGAACATTTTTATTTTTTGGTTGTAAAATTTTCAGTACATTAGAATAGGCATAGTCTTAATTGCGAAGTGGTCTTATTTTCGAGTGGTCTTAATATCAGATTTTACTGTATTGCAAGTAAAGCAGTATTGTTCTAATCCCTAGAATATAAATTGACAACAGACATTATCCTGCAATTATCGTATTGTTTGTGCAGGTGTATTGACAGTTATATAACCGTCTGTCACGTTATTAAGTAATGTTTACAGTGAATGAAAACAGAAACACACCAGTGAAACATAAATGAAATATTAAGTGTGTCAGGAGTGGGGTTGGCGTTGAACTACGTTCATTGGTTCATTGTCAGGTGCTCTAGTATTACGTTAACTAGTCTGTGTATTGTGTTACCCCATAAGCCCCCACACTATATGTAGTACAAACTGGTGCAGATTTGTAGGGGTTCACATTATTATTGACAGTTTCAGAAGTTTGGCTGTTTTAAATCGGTTTTCATTGTTTGTTTCTCTGCAATCCTTTTACTTGCATAAATCTGTTTTAATACGGCTCGTATGCTGTATTCGTAATTTGCCAAATACTATGAAGAAAATGCTATGTCTTATATCGATCCATATACTGGTTATCAGGACAGATATGTACTTTTTTGTATCTGATTTCTGTATAAAATATATATTGTAGCTATTCATTACTTTACTAAACAAATGTTAAGATTTTCATATCTGTCTATGTAAATTTATGTTGTGTACTCGATGAGGCGCTTCTAATAAATACCCACAGCATATTTTTGCAGAGAAATCCGAAAACATTATTTGCACCATATGAAAATATGCCTATGTAATTTTGACCACCTTAAACCCCCTTGTTATATAGTAAAACTGAGATTTACAGGGTATGCATTATATTTCTTATTTCTGCTCAAAACATAGATTGTGCGTACTTGTTAGAACAGCCTCGTCGAGGTGGTTCTAACAAGTACCCACAATCTATGTTTTGAGCAAAAATATGAAAAAATATCAAACTTTTTTTATCTGAAAATTTTCACTTTTTGGTAGTTAAATTTTCAATATGTTTGAATAGGCATGTTTCCGTAATGCTAAAGGTAAAACTTCACTTACCAGGAGCTATGGCTGGGAAGTGTACATTTTACATAGGTATATAAACGGAATGAGCAAAAGTATCAAAATCCATTACAAAGACATGTCTAATCAAATATACTGAAAAATTTACGACCACAATTTGAAAATTTTCAGTTAAATACAAACTGATATTTTTCATATTTCTGCTCAAAACATAGATCGTGAAGCGGTTCTAATGAGTACCCATAATCTGTATTTTTGAACAAAAATAAGAAAAGTAATGTATACCCCTGTAAACCCCATTTTCACTATATAAAAATAGGGTTTAAGGGGGTCAAAATTATATAGGCATATTTCGTGATGGAAATCCAAACACGGCGATAAAATAATACATTTGGTAATGTTTAAGTGGTGATAAAGTAAAATGTCCACTGATTTTCCTAAACATGTACAGTCTCGAACAGGGATAACACAGCATATGACTCAGTGATTACATATGTCTCAGTTATTGAAACTGAAGGAGTATGTAAGTTCAGTCTTCGTACTAGTAATATCTGTAATATGTTCTCATTAAAAGTGTGAATAAAACATAAACTCAGGTACAAACTCTAGCTTTGGCTCTGAATAATTATGTCATTAATTGCGACAGGAAACATAGATGATTATACGGGTTGTAAGGTATTTATATATAGAAAATATAGAATAGCAGACATTTCTTTATACTGTCATCTTGAATGAACAAATGTACAACTGGCAAAGTACCTAATCGTGCACACATTACGAAAAAACGCCTATGCAAATATATAGAAAATTTCACCTCCAAAAACTGAACATTTTCAGTTAAAAACATCAGACATTTTTCATATTTCTGCTCAAACATAGATTGTAGGTGCCCGTTAGAACCGCCTTGGCGAGGAGGTTCTAACGAATACCACAATCTATGTTTTTGAGCAGAAATAAGAAAAATAATGTATACCCCTGTAAACCCCAGTTTTACTATATAAAAGTGGGGTTTAATGGGGTCAAAATTATATAGGCATGTTTTCGTGATGGAGCTGGATTATCCTGCGTTTCCATTCCGTCTCATCAGTATATGACTTTAGAGTGCTTGTTTTGTATCTCTGCTAAATAGAGGTCTACTCTTAGAAGAAAGATTTGTTCTCCTTATTCACCTAATCTAGTAAAGCAAACAGGAAGTTTTTTTAGAGTATACCTCTTTTCACAAGGGCTTGGTATGCAAGTAAAAACGGAAATCACAAAAATTGTATCCCTTGTCACAAGTTACAGAAAATCTACCAGAGCGTATCAAATCCACTCAAACTTCTTTACATTCAGCATCCGGCACCGAATAGAAATAAATCAATCAAGCAAGCATTAAAAAAAAACTATTTCGCTACAATATAAAGAGTTTCAATGAAATCATAACACCGAATTTAGTTTTTTGATATTATTTTTATTCGCATAAAATCATCCAGAAAACACGCACGATTCCCATATGGGATAAGGTAGCTTTGCTAGTTGTGCGTCTCATATAATACGTTTTGTAACATCGCGTGACAGAACACTATATAAACACTATTGTATCCTGTAACACCATAAACCGCGTGAAAATCTCACATAAAAGGATTGGATAAACAGCTAAATATTATTCATGACGCTTGGTGAATGACATTTAAACGCAATGGGGCTTCCATTAGAGGGCAGAAAACAGAATATTCAATATTCCTGGAAATGCTATGACATATTTACACCTCCAGATGTGAGTAATTTGAGATTAGCCTTTACTTGCGGTAAAAAAAGCCACGTTGCAAGGGGCGTTGGTTTTCGCAGATGACGTCCGAGATGTCTGAGATTGCACTCGTATTAAGGTACTAAAGAGTTAAATTGTACTTGTTTGATATTTTGACACATGCGTAACGCACATGCCATTACAATACAATAGTAATGTATAGATGTTTACGCGGTTCCAGCATATATCATTGCGCATAAGTGAGACAGTCCGTGAATTACAATTAACCCTAGTCCTGTTGAACCCGGATATACCCTGTTTCTGCTATCAGTGAAGATCCAGATCAGTTTGGCTTCTGTAGAAGCAAAAAGATCTGGATCTGCACTGTTTGACATTAAGCATGAGAGGTTTTATCACCAACCTTGATCAAGTAATCTGATTGGCTGAAAATTAGAAGTGGGCTGGATATCTTAATTTATTCAGCATGGCAATGTTTAATATAATACTATATAAGAAAACTAGAACACCTACTATGGTGAATCATCCCGTCAAGGTTTACAAAGAAGATGTTTGCTGTCATGCACATTATACCCCTTGTGACGGGGAGCTATTTGTTTCATTTTAGAGCATACTCTATCAGGAAAGAATCATCATTTTAGATCATGCACCATGTTACAAGAGAACACGATTAATTTCGACATTGTTTTCGCATTGAAAGTGAATTCATTCCTATCATAAGGCTCCTTGTGTTCCACTTGCGTAAACAGATGACACCAAAAAAGGACTTAGCAGTTCAAAAGGAATCCATATCTGAACAAGAAAATATTCATAGACTAGATTAGGAATTATCGCAGAGGAAGACGCATTTGCCATATAACTGTAATATAAAGTATTACTAGTCTACTTAATTTGCTTATGAAGTGAATTTCGCTTTGATTTTCTAGTCGATTTACTGTTATTATTTATTCTGTACACTCGCAAAGTGTGAAAGATGATTTGTTTCTTTAACACTCTTGTCTATAGAATGACTAACATAAAGCATTTTTGTTCTTTTATCTCGTGTCCTCAATCTTCAGTTTTGGCTGCATATTCCATATACTAGGTAAACAGGCAAAAAGGTAATCCAGGGAGTATCAAAATCACGTCGCAGCCACACCAAAAAGAAGAATAAAGAGACACAAACTATCACACGTAAAACAAATAAGTTAAGCTTTTCTAAAATCATACATCCGACAAGAGCAAATGATAAGCTAGTTTTAGTGGGCTAAGGAACTGAGCGACACCAATACCTATAAGGAGACTTGGGAAGAGGCGACGCCAGTTGCCTATGACCACTGCAACCATTTAGCCTAGCGGTTTCTTGTTTTAATATGATAAACAGCAAGGCAAGCTGCGTACGATTTAATGGTTACATAAGCTTCATAAAAGAGCATATAAAGCAAGGTTTATCGCTAATTCAAGCTCATGTATCATTATTGAACATTCTAATATCTAAACGTTTAGCATCGTTGCTGTTGAAACTCTTTTGATTAGATGTTATGAAAAACTTTAAGATATGTCAAGCAAGAATTTGTTTAGGCCAATTACAAATATTGCCGAGACAGGTAATAAACTAAAGTCAAGAAGGTTTTGCGCGTCCGGTTTGTCAACATATGATGCGCCATAATTTTGTCAACGGGAAACTTATAGACTTAATTCAGAGTACTTTTATCTTGCTTGTTATAATAGGTATGCATTCCTTACTTCTGATAACCAAAACCGATTTAAACTTTGGCCATAAGAACACGTATGTGACACATTGTCATACGTTTTGAATATTATCTTCATTAGATCTCGAGGGTTGAGCGCAAGACTAGCGTAAGTCAGATGGTTGTTTTTCCCCAAACCTAATCTCCTCACCATGGAGGCATTATGAAGATTACAACATTTCTTTCTGTAAACAATGAAAATTTAGGTGCCATTGCTCGTATGAGCAATTACAACATTTCTTTCTGTAAACAATGAAAATTTAGGTGCCATTGCTCGTATGAGCAATGGCACCTAAATTTGCATTGTTTACAAAGGGGTCCAAGTTGCCCCTAAACAAGGGTTTCAAAAATATGTTTGAGTTACCATAGTCTTGCGCTCAACCCTCGATCTGATACTAAGTTACACAAAAGTTGGAACACCGATGGATAATAAGTGTGCTCCTCTCGTAGAAGATTTATTTTTATTTTGTTATGAAAGAATTTTCATCATGTCTTTTTCTGATGATACACAAACTGATATTATGGAAGCTTTCAACGCAACCTCCAGCTATTTGGACGACCTTTTGAATATTGACAATCCTCACTTTAAAGGAATGGTCACTCAAAATAATCCTACTGAACTACAATTAAACAATGCTAATTCTACTGATAACGAATTCCAACTTTTAGATTTGCATTTATTAATTTCAAATACTCTCGTTTCATCCAAAAGTATGCCAATCGCGATAACTTTAATGTTGACATTGTCTGTTTCACCGTTTTTGGATGGCGACGTTCCAAGTGACCCTTGTTATAATGTTAATATATATATATATCAACATGTTCGGTTTGCAAGGGTGTCTGGTCAACTGGCTGATTTCAATGAGGTGACAATTTTCTTTCGTAATCTTGCAGTGTTGTAGCGTTCCGAAAGAAAAATGTTTTTTGCTTCATAATTTGAGCAGTTGCTGTGTAAGATTTTGCACCGTTCGGACAATCGAACAGGTTATTTTAAATATTGACTATCACGGTATTCTTGTGAATACTATTTTTAGATCTTGAAAATCACGGGTTTCTTGTGGACACGTGCTCAAAACGTGCCACATTACCATAAAAGTTCCCCGGTTTAGTAGACAATATTTTTCATTTGAAGACTTGTGTTATGATGTTGTGCTGTATCTCGGGGATCTGACCATGGTAAGTTAATAATTTTTTAATTTTATTCTTGCAATATTCTTGCTCGTCTTTACCGCAGCTAAGAGTCGAGTAGGTAAATGTATTGCTTTTAAGCATTTACTACGTTGCGATTCATATATCGTTCGTACTTACAAACCCCGGCATAATATGTAGATCTTAATCAGACGGTGCATTAAGTGCAATTCACTAGACCCTGATCAGATGTGTACACTTTAGTTATATGTGTAGACCCTGATCAGACGAATAAGCATTGTCGGGTGTGTAGACCCTAACCAGATATAGAAATTAAATTTGGTCGATTCTATAGATCCTGGTCAGTCAGGTGAGTCTGATCGGTTCTGTAGACCCTGATCAGAATGCATATGTTAATATTCTTACTTGAGTAGAGAGATAAATGGATCAGCTGATCAGAATGCATATGTTAATCTTCTTACTTGAGTAGAGAGATAAATGGATCAGAGCAATGATAGCACTAGTATATTTTAACATAACATATTCTGATCTGACATGTATATTATTTTAACATTTATGATTACCAGATATATACGCTTGAATGTACGACACAGTTAGGCGTTATGTTAACTGCACACAGATTCAGTAGTTGACACAATTGTATTTGTATGTATTTATTATAATTTACGCAAATGACACATGTGATAATTACCTAGACACCTATACAGAGGTTCTCTTTTATTTAATTATACGCAAGTCTGTTTTCTCGAGTTTTATATTGTGAAATGGCTCAAGCAGCAAGGAGTCATGTTTGAGGCTATGACGATGGCATTTTGATATTGTACCCAATGATTACGTGGGGAAGATGTGTGATCGTGTAATCATTGTGGTGTAATGGCACTTATAATTTATTGTAGCCTTTAGCGTTCTAAAGAGATTCTTACAGTGGAAGACGCATGGGTTCTTCCTGTAAGAATGTGTAATCGTCGAGATGCCATTCCTCCGATTTAATAAGGCAATATCTTGTAATATGTAGTTGCGGTCATGGTACCAAAGCCGTAATTCAAAATCATAAATCCATAAACGAATGACGAATCAGAATGTTCAGACCAACAGACATGGACCCCAGAACAAAGGGTGTAATCAGGCGTCCGCGGATAGTAAGCATTACTTGGTAAGCAAGCTTCGCCCACCATGCCCATGGGCCTGAACGAAGGAAATATCGGTAGAAGCGTATGTCCGGGATTTGGGAAGTCTACTTATGGCGCGTCACTGGCAAAAACATCAGAAACAATTCTGGAAACTGCCACATTGTAGGGATTGACTAGATCATGATGTCTCCCATAGAACTTCTTAAGTGTTGCTACCAGTTTGGTTTTTTGAAACCCCTGGCTCAACAACTTTTGAGTGAGCACTTTCCCACGCTCCATGAAGTCCTGATAATTTGAACAAGTTCTGGCATAACGGATTAACTGTGAAACGTAAACGCCGTATGCTGGTGCAGAAGGGATATTACTGCTCAGGAAAGGAAAGTTAACGATGGGAAAATTGAAGTCATCCCGTTTGTCGTAAAGCCTAGAAGTAAGCTTTCCATTGTCGATGTAGAGATAACAATCCAAGTATGAGGAGGAGGCTGAAGTCTCCGTTGTTTCCTTTATTTCAAGTTCACGTGGGTAGATGAATTCTAAATACTCTGCAAATTTTGTGTTTTTCAGAGACAAAACATCATCTATATATCTATAAATATTTGATATCGAGATTTCTAGGACATGATACTTATTTTCAGGTCCCGTATACATATCTGTTTTTGTATCCTGTTACCTTCGTCACTCTATAACCATGATTTGACATCTACGAGTGTTTCTGGGAAGTTGTATCCAATCAAGTATAAGTGGTACCCGGTAGATGACATGAAGTGTACATCAGTTTACATCACCAGTGACTGATAAGTTACGTCATCATTTTCAATTTTATCCGCATGTTGAAAATTATGAAGCTGCCAGCATCTTCAAGAAATATCTCGGACATTCAATTTATGAAATTTTGAAGGTTGCTTTATAGTTTTTTCTTAACTTTCTAAATACATGCTTGTTTTTATTTATATAGTGTTGAGTTTATCCTCTGATTGCTTGTGATCGCGTCTAGTCCATCGTCACCGGCCAAACGCTCGTCCGTTCACGTGACAGTGAATCAATTTAGTAACATTGCCTTAGGTTATAAACATAAGCTTTATAGTATTGATGCCATAAAACAGTCTGCATGCTTAGCGGTTGAACCAATCGCGGTTGACCACTTTGCTTACTTCTTTAATTGTACGCGCGTGGGTCGGGGTTCAGACTCTTTGATGGCCACGACTTAAAAAAAAAAAGATATATTTAGATGATCTTGGCTGGAACTTGGCTGGAACTTTTTATACCTGTTTCTCGGTCAAACTTGGTTCAACTGGTGGTTTTCTTTTGCTCCAGTATTCCAGTTGTGCTGTTTTACACCAAGGGTGCCTCAACACGTTGTTTACGTTGAGTCATCATTTGCTTCATTATAGGTTTTCCTTTAATTTCCAAGTTGCCCATAATAAATCATGGATGAATTGAAGACTTCCATGCGGACCGAACAAATATATGTTTTTACAACCATGTAAGCTAAGGGCGAAGGTCGCCTCAGGTACCTTAAGCCATCGCCCCCGCCATCCCGCCCCAGTAATGTATTACTGACTGTTCCAAGGCGGCGCTTTCATTATATAATGTTCTATAGTGTTTCACTTACAAATAGGTTTCTTAAAACAATTATTTAAGTTTAACATATTCAGTAGAGTTTGGGTAACAGAGCTGCCACCCCTTTGGGAAAGGGCCACTAATTTTGCTTGTCAACTATTCTTTTTTTTCTGTTTAATTGTATTTGTCTTTCCTTTCCTTTAATGTTGAGAGTTTGATGTGTTTATCAATTTCTGAGATCGCTTATTTACTTACATTGACAGGAGCTGAAAGATAACTATTTTTTACTTCCCGTTGATTAGTAATACGTCTATGTTTGTATATCTTTCACGACTGAAGTGTTCAGAAAAGTTAACTTCTGAATAACACATTGCATTATGTCTGGGTTTAAATTGTCTAGCATAATTATAATGTAACATGGCTAATCTGCTACAATCTTTCCTAATGGTCTCATAATTGGGATGAAATGTCAAGTCTTATCAACTTTAAAAACTAAAAATAAATATACAGTATTATAAATATTGTTTGCGTTTATTTATAATCAGTAGGTTAAAGAATACCCTTTCAACTTTTGAACCTAATGTACTTGTGAAAAGTTAGACTCCGCCCCATTACAGTGGACAGATAACCCATTTATATCGAGCGGACTCTTCTGACATAACTCTTTGGATTGGTCCATTTACATAAGAAGGGATGTCTGTTTAGTGTTTTACTTTTAACATGTTTTAAAAACAACCATGTATTTTATGCAAATAGTGTAAACTCTGATCAGACGCCGTATTAGGCGGCGTCTGATCTGGATATACACTGTTCGCCAATGTCCCTGAACTTCTGCATTACTTATTATTTTATAAATCAAAGGGATTGTTGATATATTTTTTTCCAGACAATTACAAATGTTTGTCTCTTGTTACAAAAAGATAGGATACAAATTATTTCTTTTGCGAAAATCAAAACAGAGGAACAAAGGAAAAAATAAAATAAAATAAAGATGGAGGGTATCATGGTTTTACAGGTGATTTTGTCCTCTGGCTTTATATCGCAATTGAATACTTTGCTTTGCTTTGCTTCATTACATTGGTTATACATGTACATATTTGACTATGGTTTACTGGTGAGGTTGAACAGACCATAAGCAGACCAAACACAAACGAGCCTATTTGTAATTTGGAATTATATTAGAATTAAAGGCGCGGTTTCGCGCGAGTAAAACTATTTTTACCCCAGCCTGCTAACTTTCTGTTATTGACTTGTTTGAAATTTCATTTGTTTTGTAACCTTGTGTTAATATCTAGCGCTGCTTCAAGTTTTACACATTTAAAGCTATAGATGTAAGTAATTTTAGGTCGAGTTTTTAAAATCGAACCATAGCATACAAACGCCAAAATACCCTTCGGTAGCTGATGGCGTGATTACCACTGACCAATGCAATCAAACCGCATGTTAGACGAAATCCAGATAATGGTTATTTATAGCCTTGCTATTCTTGTCGCTGAGACGTCAGAGTGCAATGTGAAGAGTTATCTGTAAAATCGAGACTGGAACATTGGCAAACAGTGCAGACCCAGCGTCTGATCAGGGTCTGCAATGTTTGCTTAAATTTCAGGAAGTTAAGTGTTAAATGAAACAGTCTTACGTCCAGGATTATTTTCCCAGCCTACACGCAGTGACAGTCGACCAATCAGTGCTGTCAGTGCTTTGGTTACTGTTAACCGTTCCAAGGTGATATCTCTGTTGAAGTTTTTCTTTGTTCCGACTTCAGCTATTTAAAATATGCTGGGTTTATTTTGTCACTAAGAGTATTAGGTCTTCATATATTTTTTCCAGTGTTTCGAGAGTATAAACTTTCTTCTGGATTCTTCACTTATATATTTACAATCGTCTAAATAAGCTCGGAACACGCATTGATTTATAATAAAGATCGATTCGTTTCCTTATAAATAGACAATACCATATCTTGACTGGCATTACATTAAAAGGAAAGGCTAACTAAACTCACTGTATATACGAAAATATAGTGCCTTCTAAAACGACAAGTTATATATGCAAATTTGATCCGATTTAGAAATAAGAAATGCCTTTTATAAATGCAAAAGCTTTCATAAATAAGAGCATTTTCGTTGCCACTTTAAAATGTTTGATAGATAATGTAGTTTCTAAGATACAATAAACTGCTTCTTATTGACAGGAATACGCTGGCCGTGTGACCAACTCATTATGATTTATACAACTGAGCATATTTGCCAGTATAGGGCAATGTGATAGTGTTACAGATGTGATTTACGCAACGTTTGTTTATTAAATCAGGTTGTTATAACGTCACTTACTTTCAGATGGCGGCTTCTATGGCAGCATTTACGAGATCTTCATGTTCGGGTATGGTGCAGCATAGATTAATAAAATAGCCGAACAATACCAGTATTCATTAATATCTTAGGTTTCATATGCTGCTCTTTGTTTTAAAATTATACACGACCATGCGATACCCTCTTATATATATATATATATATATATATATATATATATATATGATTATATATATATATATATATATATATATATATATATATATATATATATATATATATATATATATATATTACAAGGTTGTTGCACTATTGATTTGCTACAAACTTGGTACCAAGGCGGCTCCTCTGTTGCAGTTCTGCTTTATTTCTGCGTCTGTGATTTCACATACCATAACGAAAACATACCTATATAATATTGACCCCCTTAAACCCCACTTTTATATAGTAAAACTGGGGTCTACAGGGGTATACATTATTTTTCTTATTTCTGTCCAAAAACATAGATTGTGGGTACACGTTAAAACCGCCTCGCCGAGGCGGTTCTAACACGTACGCACAATCTATGTTTTGACCAGAAGTATGAGAAATATTCGAGTTTTTATCTGAACATTTTCATTATTTAGTGGTTAAAATGTTCAGTATATTTGAATAGGCATGTTTTCGTAATGCCTTTGCGGTGACCTAATTTGTTCCTCAACTCCTCTGCCTATGTTGCTTCCTGATTGTAGCATTTCTTGGATATCTTTACATAGTCGTATTTAAGCATCACGAAAACATATCTATATAATGTTGACCCCCTTCAACCCCACCTTTATATAGTACAGCTGGGGTTTACGGGGGGTATACATTATTTTTCTTATTTCTGCTTAAAACATAGATTGTGGATACTCGTTAGAACCGCCTCGCCGAGGCGGTTCTAACGAGTACCCACAATCAATGTTTTGAGTAGAATTATGAAAATTATCAGCGTTTTTTTTTATCTGAAAATTTTCAGTTTTGGAAGGTGAAATTTTCTATATATTTGAATAGGCGTGTTTTCGTAATGTAGGGTCTGCAGTCACGGCTATCAGCTTAAATTGAAGAAGTAATGTACGAGTATATAAATCTGCCAGTTGCTGTCAGATCAGATAAATGGATTTAAAAAAAAAATAGAAGGGAAGGCAATGAACAGGAATCGATACAATTATCCCACACCTCCAATCATAGACATCAAAGGGAAAGAAATACAAACACGAAATAACTACACTCTAATGGATACATCACTAGCAGAAAGCCAAACGGACAGTTACTTTCCCACAAAGTGGCCAAATGGCTATCCAAAACAACCATGTAAGCGACACACACATTCAAAGACAAACTATAACAAAAATAAGTCATGACAGAAGAACGTCCTTGGAACGGTCAGTGAAAAGTATTTCACTTGGGGGACGGGGGGGGGGGGGGGGGCGGGGAGGGAGGAGAGGGGGGGGCTGGGGCTGCTTAGACAGACATACGTAGACAGACTTTATGCATGTTTGATATATATAATCAAAAGACTAAACTGCAATATACAGAACACTGATTACCATTTATGAAGTTCAATGTTTTCTAAACAGTAAAGTGTATATATTGTTTGTACATATCATTTTGACAAAGGTTTTTTCTTCATTGTAAATGTAATCTCAGTCATTATATTGTTGTCAATTTTTGTCCGCATAATAGAAGAACAAAAAAAAAAAACACATTGTATATATGATAAACGTAAACAAACATTGCATTTGGTAACTAATAACCGACTTCAGATTATAAAATGGGAGTCTCGGTTCTATTGAGACTGTTCATAAGCAGTAATGAAGTTTGCAGCACTGCTTTCGCCCTTTAGCGTATACGTGAGTAGAACTCCATTTTAAACATCAAGAAAACATACCTATATAATTTTGACCCCCTTAAACCCCACTTTTATATAGTAAAACTGGGGTTTACAGGGGTATGCATTATTTTTCTTATTTCTGCTCAAAAACACAGATTGTGAGTACTTGTTAGAACCGCCTCGTCGAGGCGGTTCTAAGATTACCCACAATCTATGTTTTGAGCAGAAATATGAAAAATATCGGATTTTTTTTTTTTAAATGAAAATTCTCATTTTTTTGTGGTAAAATTTTCAGTACATTCGAATAGGCATGTTTTCGTAATGAAGATACCGCAATGGTCCCAATGATCCCAAAGGAAATGAAATATAATCTGCACTATTGTAAAGAACGAGGAGAACGCAGTACCACACGCACATACACACGCGTACACATACCCTCGCGTAGGCTCACACTGAGAGAGAGAGGGAGAGAGAGAGAGAGAGAGAGAGAGCTCATGCACACAATGAGCACTGTAGTATCGGTATGATTACAAAATATATGCATACATGTTATACTACTAAACCTTCATTTAAATGTCAATCCTTCTTGATAATTTATATGCGTGTAGCCAAGCCTTTTGGCTTTTATTTCCCTACAATTTAGTTCCGATCCCAGTTAATTCTTAAGCACTATTATTAAGAATAATAAAACGGTCGTTTAACTGGCACTATCTGGGCAAAATCACAAGACGAGAAAATAATGATAGTTTGTTTTCCCTAGAAACGGATATTTGACAATTCGTGCAGATCGCTTCCCTGAAACGTCAAACCGTTTTTGTTTACGTTTTTTATTATGCTCTTTTTTGTTAGAAAAAAATAAGAACAATAGTTCAAAATATCATATTTTGAAAGTTTTGGAGGGCTCTGTATCATCATCGTGACGTTTTTCTATGTATCTCCATATTTTCGTTTTACCCAGCATGATTTCATTAACACGCATATGCAAAATATGTTTTCATTATTAAACATTGGGAAATACTTAATATGATTTTTCGCCAGCTAATATAAACTCATGTAGGACAAATGGCCGATAAAAATGATGAACAAAATGAAACAAGCGTTAAAAACGAAAGATCTTGAAAACTCAAACTTTCTTTTCTTTGGCATCTATTAAATACAAACGAATGACCACTGTGACACCGATTTGGACCAATGAGACGAATCAGTATGTAGTTTAAGGCACGCCTTTAAATTATTCTAAAAGGAATAACATTGAGAACTGTAGTGAAGATAAAAAAATCTAAATGGAAACATCCTTGTGAGCAATAACCGCTTACTGAACTACTGGCCCTGCCTTTGTCGTACATCTGAGACCCACGTATAAATGTTCCAAAACGTCCCGAAACCGGCTTGAGATTAAAAGGACCTACAAATATAAATAAGTGAAGTATTGGGAGGTCTTTCGACAACAATACGGCACTAATACCAGCTGTTGTGAAGATAAATAGATTCTAAAATGAATGTCCCTTATGAGCAACATGCGCACCATCACAAAAACATACCTTTATAATTTTGACCCCCTTAAACACCAGTGGTAAAAGTGGAATTTACAGGGATATACATTATTGCTCTTATTTTTGCTAAAACATAGATTGTGGGTATTTGTTAAAACTGCCTTGCCGGGGCGGCTCTAACGAGTACCATCAATCTATGCTTTGAGCAGAAATATGTTAAATATCAGAATTTTCAACTGAAAATTTTCATTTTTTTTGGGTGATAAAATTTTCAGTATATTTGAATAGGCTTCTTTTCGTAATGCATAGAACTGCAAACTGTCCATGATTTCGGGTCTAGACTAGCTATTCATGTCCAGTGAAGCCATACTAGTGACTCTTGTATTAAGCATATGAAATAACTGACTTCTATTTTCATCTTCCCATAGACATTTACATGGGAAGGACCATGATTAATGGATTAGAACTTTTGGTCCAATCCCATTGCCAAATATATTATTATGGCAATAAATTATGTTTTAAACTAAACTAAACTATAAACAAAGACACCGAACACCCACAGTCTGAACTATTCTTTGCAATATTTGTTCCAAGTTTAATAAATTACGCAGGACATAAATGTCAACGGTATCTAAAATTGGAAATAACAAGCTACAAAATTCTCATTAAAAGCTTTTTAGTATAAGAATTGCGTTAATGTAACGATGTTAGATGACAAACGCGACGACTTTACTCTTTTTGCCTTGTGGTTTATTCTACGAGGCGATTTGTTTTACTAATTTGAGTGTTTTTTTTTTTTTTTTTTTTTTTTTTTTTTTTTTTTTTTTGTACATTTGTTCGATTTGTGCTTGTTTGGTTTTGTCTGTTTCTCTTGGTATCTGAGAATTAATTTATGAGGTAGATGAAAATGACAAATAGTGTAGACCCTATTCATATGCCGCGTTTTGTGGCGTCTGATCATGGTGCACACCGTTTGCCTAAACCTGTGTCCCCAATACTTACCGTATTTACCCGAAGAATTTGGACACCCTATCTACTTATCATTCGTGACCTCAAAAATTAAATAGTCCATTCTACTCTTATGACATAAAAGTCGTAACAAAGGAATGAAGCATAGCTGGAAAACATTCCCGCCTCTCGTGGTATTCTAACCCGGTCTGCCCGGATAAAAATCTAATGTTCTAACCACTGAGCCAAAGAATCGACTACCTGACGCAGTTGTCAGAGATTGAATATATACCTACAAGCTATGCGAAATCTGCCACAGGCAGATTATCGAAGATAGGAGCGATAGACCGTAACACTAGTACTTGTTGATGTGTCTAAAACATCGCTGTATGTATGGCAAACAGTGTAGACCCTGATCAGACGCCGAGTTCTGCGGCAAATGATCTGGGTCTACACTGTTAAAAAAACTCTGCCTGTCCCAATGCTTTGGGTTAATACAGTATTGTCCATTCGCTATCACGTTGAAAGACATTGTCTGCTCGGCGTTTTATTGTAAATGGACATTTTTTTTCTCTGACTGGCTAGGTCTTATCAGAAACCATTCGTTTTTGTTTTTCTATGTTGTGTTTCATTCTCAAATATTTACCATAAAAAGCTATTTATAGTCAAATATTGGCCTGACGTTTGCACTTGCTATATAGAACAGTGGCTTTTGCATTATTTTTGTCTAAGAAAGTATTTGTTATACTTTTCTCTGCTGCGTTTTAATCATTGATGTTTCGCGACAATAGCGTGAAGCTCTCAGACAATTTAAAAAAGGAGAACCTTTTTAAAAGCTACCGCCAATCCACCCGCCCTGATGACTTTTGCCAGATTTGCCGCCAATCTATAATGGAAAAAAATGTTTTCTTAATTAAACGAGCAGAATTAAACTTCTTGTTTGTGCATCTGACATATGACGAAAGCAGAATAGGGTAAATGCGATAATTCAATATCCAAGAACTTGTTCAGATTATGACTATTGTATTGACAAAGGGAGACTGCTGACTACCAGTTTGTTGACAC
Source organism: Anodontia alba (assembly GCA_964016985.1). Classification (NCBI taxonomy): domain Eukaryota; kingdom Metazoa; phylum Mollusca; class Bivalvia; order Lucinida; family Lucinidae; genus Anodontia; species Anodontia alba. The sequence goes on along the minus strand of OZ024827.1, from coordinate 111,321,081 downwards.
AGGACATATTTTAATTTTATTTTTTCTTGGAATATTTAGCCCGTTCTTTTGTCTTGAAAAATCGAATTACGTTTTAGCCGGTGTTAGGGGGCATATCGAGGGTTGAGCGCAAGACTATGGTAACTCAAACATATTTTTGAAACCCTTGTTTAGGGGCAACTTGGACCCCTTTGTAAACAATGCAAATTTAGGTGCCATTGCTCATACGAGCAATGGCACCTAAATTTTCATTGTTTACAGAAAGAAATGTTGTAATCTTCATAACACCTTCATGGTGAGGAGATTAGGTTTGGTGGAAAAACAACCATCTGACTTACGCCAGTCTTCCGCTCAACCCTCGATATGCAGCCCGACAAAATACCTTGTTGTAATATGAAGACTCTCATATTAATCGGGACACTGATGGTCGTACTTTGACCCATTTATGCCTGGTGGAATATTCTACTATAATCCTTTGAACCGGCCCATTTCCAAAAGAAAGGTGTCTGGTTAGTTTTATATTATTACTATTGTTCATAGAAATTTCTGTAGTGTAGACTCTGATCAGACGCTGCATTTGATCTAGATCTACATTGTTTGCCACTGTCCCTTTTTATAGGACGCCAGGCATAAATGGGTTAATATGTGTATTACTGATCGCAGGGTTGCATACGCTAAGATGACAACAGACAGCTGTACTATGGTGAAGTACAGAGAGGTCTGCACACGGTATTTAACACGGTTATCAAGTCGCTTTTTGAAAGTGGCCTGAACAGAAAAATACATGCTCCCTTAGGAAGCATCACGAAAACACGCCTATATAATTTTGACCCCCTTAAACCCCCTGTTTATATAGTAAAACTGGGGTTAACAGGAGTATGCATTATTTTCCTATTTCTGCTCAAAAACATAGATTGTGGTACGCATTAAACCCGCCTCGCCGACACGGTTCTAACGAGTACCTACGATCTATGGTTTGAGCAGAAATATGAAAAATATCAGAGTTTTTTATATGAAATTTTTCAGATTTTGAAGGTGAAATTTTCGATATATTTGTATAGGCTTGTTTTCGAAATGCTAAGTCTTTCCTTTTAGGGTAGACCACTTTTTAGAAGGGAACCTAGCAGAGCTGTCTTCTCTATAACTGAACGCGATTCCTTAAAGAGGTCATGTTTGCCGTGCTGAAAAAAAGGTAAGTTTTACTTCATTCAACTGGGTCACATTTTCATGTTCGTGAACTGTCGGATAAAAAGCAACTTGACTAAGGCGCTTACAGGTATGTTTTGTGTGGGCTACAGCATCTACAGCTGCTGTGTAATTAATGTTTTATTGCATGGGAAATAAAAGTAAGCCTATTTTACCTTGAGATGAAGATCAAGTTCAAGTGTAAATTCCTTATAAGCTTCGGTAATAGGATATAACTGCAAAGCTGATTAAAGTGGAAATACGTCAAGCCATTCAAAAATTAGGTAACCATGGTAATGTAACAGATCAAATTTAATGCGATAACTTTTAATTTAGTACAGGAAAGGTAAAAACATAGCGCAAACCTCCAACGTAGTAGAAATTGGTACTGTATTATGGTTTATATTTCCTGGTCTTTCGTGATAATTGAACCCATTCTGGGAGTTTAGAAGCTTTATATAAGGGTCACTGATGAGGCCTAGTTGGCCATAAAGACTAGTCTGGCCAAGAAAACATGACACTTTAGCTACTTTCAGTTTTGTAAGTGTGTTCGTTGCTCTCAAGGGTAATTCCTTTTAGAATAAATTCTATCTTCACGACAGCTTGTGGAAAATGCCAGTAGGGAGCCGTGCAATTTCTTCCCGTACTTTAATTTAGGTTAAATTATATTTTTAGGTCTTTAGTGATTATAGACCTATTTCGGGATTTTTTTTATCACGAAAACATACCTATATAATTTTGACCCCCTTAAACCCCCTTTTTATATAGTAAAACTGGGGATTAAAATGGATATATATATTATTTATATTATTTCTGCTCAAAACCATAGATTGTAGGTGCCTGTTAGTACCGCCTCGCCGAGGCGGTTCTTACGAGTGCCCACAATCTATGTTTTGAATAGAAATGTGAAAACAATATTAGAAGTTTTTATCTGAAAATTTTCAATGTTTTTTTTTTTTTTTTTTTTTGGTGGTAAAATTTTCAATATATTTGAATAGGCATGTTTTCGTAACATCACAAAAATACACCTATATATTTTTTACCCCCTTAAACCCCACTTTTATATAGTAAAACTGGGATTTACAGGGGTATTCATTATTTTTCTTATTTCCGCTCAAAACATAGATTGCGGGTACCCGTTAGAACCGCCTCGGCGAGGCGGTTCTAACGAGTACCCTCAGTCTATGTTTAGAGCAGAATTAAGAAAAAATATCCTATTTTTTTATCTGAAAAATTTTCATTTTTTGATTGTAAATTTTCAGTATATTTGAATAGGTTTGTTTTCGTAATGATATGTTAAATATGGGCTTTACTAATGAGGTATAATTGGCCGAAACTAGCTATGTCTCGTCCAGATAACATGAAATGTAAGCTATGTTTAGCTTTGTAAGTGTGTTCATTGCCCAAAACGGCCATTTCTTTAAGAAGTTCATATCTCCTCTATAGTTCCCCGTACGTAACTCCAGCTTAGTTTATATCTTCTTATGTCGTGGTATCATATAGCCCATTTCAGGATTAGTTTTTGAAAATTTGAAAATATATGAGTGCCACTGGTGAGGCCTAACTGGCTGTCCGAAATTGGATTGTCTTGTCACTACAGCTATTTTCCGTCTTGCAAGTGGGTTCACTGGTCTCAAGGGTCATTCCTTTTAAAATACACTGTTTTCATTACAGCTACATTAGTGCCGTGTGGCGGCTAGAAAACGTCGACCCTACTTCATTATGGTGTAGCTTATATTTTCTGGTCTCTTATTATCATTGCCTTCATTCTGAGATTATTACAAGTTTATATGAAGGCCAACGATGATGCCTAATTGGCTACATCATTACGAAAACACGCCTATTCAAATATATAGAAAATTTTATCTACAAAAACTGAAAATTTTCAGATAAAAAAACTCAGATATTTTTCATATTTCTGCACAAAACATAGATTGTGGGTACAAGTTAGAACCGCCTCGCCGAGGCGGTTCTAACGAGCACCCAAAATCTATGTTTTGAGCAGAAATAAGATAAATAATGTATACCCCTGTAAACCCCAGTTTTACTATATAAAAGTGGGGTTTAAGGGGGGTCAAAATTATACAGGTATGTTTTCTTGATGTGTAAAACTAGCTAGTCAGGTCAGAAAGCTTGACAGTTCAGTCGTTTATCTTCTTCCCATCGATGATGCCTAATTGGCTACATGTAAAACTAGCTAGTCAGGTCAGAAAGCTTGACAGTTCAGTCTTTTATCTTCTTCTTCTTCTTCTTCTTTTTTTTTTTTTTTTTTTTTTTCTTTTATGACTTTGTTCAGTGCTCTTAAATATCAGAATCTAGTTATAATTACCGTCAGTTTCTAATCACTTGCAGTGCATTGGTTCTTACTTCAGGGTCTTAATATGATTTAAAGTATCATTTAATATATTATCAAGAAATTATTACTTTTACCAATCCTTAAAATACTAAAGAGCATTATTGTCACTTTCTTTGTCAATGGCAATATTTATTTTAATTTGAAAAAATATAATAGTTTCTGTTTAAGAGTAAATAATACACTTTCAAGAGAGGCAACTCTGTCAAAGCTGCTCTGTCTCCCTTCTATTAAAGGGTGTACTCTAAAAAACACACACACACAAAAAAAAAAAAAAAAAAAAAAAACTTGCTCCTCTTGGGAATTAATGCTTTCCTTTTAAAGTAAAAAATTTCAGAAGGGGATTTATGCGCTGGAAAGAAACCGGAAGTCATACGTTATATTTCATGCAAACAATGGCGGAAAGTTTACCCAAGTGTAGCTAGTCCAGTTAAATTTATATTTCAAAAACTTAATAAATGTATTTGTTTTATAAATGCTAAGCATGCTGAGTAAAATTTCAGCAGACGACATTTTTAAATATTTTTTTGCTCTTATTTTCCCAGACAGGCAAACTTCGGCGTGTCATTTTCTTTTTCACGTCTTCAGTATCTTTTGCCACATTTTCCAGAACCCAAAGAACGCTTTTCTGCTCAATTCAGCTCAGTCGTATTAAATTTTATATAACACGACCTGTGCCATTTCACTTGATTTTTACATATAGGTCTCGAAGCTGATTCTTTTATCCTTAAACAAGCCATTTTCCATTTCAAAGGAAGGCTGTTAATTTCATTAAAACGGAGAACTTTTTTTTGCATTTCAACATTGCTTAAAAGGCAAACGAGATTTCTGTTGACGTCACTAAGTTTAGCATTTAAAGTTTAAATCTTAGATCAAATATATATACTGTTGATAACTTAATGAACCGGCATTTGTGATAATAGTGCTCATCGCATATGCACCCAGCGACGGCTCTAGCGGGACTGCGCGGATGCGCGCAATCTCGCCAGAGCCTTCACTGGGGTAATAGACACAAGTTCAGGCCAAGATCATACATCTAGTTCCTTTCGATAGCTACGAAGAACGAACTTACGGAAGCAAAAATATACCATTATTATATGTCAAAGCTGAAATAAATAAATAAATAAATAAATAAATAAATAATACAACTGAAGCCAACATACTTCAAACTGCAATTTTAAACTAATTTTGTATAACTTTTGTCTGTGTTTTACAATCACGAAAACATGCCTATATAATTTTGACCCCCTTAAACCCCACTTTTATATAGTAAAACTGGGGTTTACAGGGGTATACATTATTTTTTTGTATTGTTTCTGCTCAAAAACATAGATTATGGGTACTCGTTAGAACCGCCTCGGCGAGGCGGTTCTAACGAGTACCCACAATCTATGTTTTGAGCAGAAATATGAAAAATATCAGAATTTTTTATCTAAAAATTTCCAGTTTTTGGAGGTAAATTTTTTCCTTATATTTGAATAGGCGTGTTTTCGTAATGCTATTCAAGGCGAACATCTTCGAACCCAAAGTGACTTTAACAACCTGGGCCCAGTTGTTCAAAGCGTCGTTAGCTTAACGAGCTCGTTAAGGGTCATTTCGTTATCTTTTTAAGTGGATTCAATATACAATATTCTGATATTTTTTGCTGAAAAAATGTGAGTAGCTTTTGCACTGCAAAAGCTACTCACATTTTTTTCAGCAAAAAACTTCAGCATATTTGCGTATCACTCGATTTAAATTTTAACGAATCGTTAACTAACGACGTCGTTAGCTTTGAACAACTGGGCCCTGGAGATATTTTCTCGCTTCATTTTCTTACATAAATATACCCATAATGGCTTTAGAAAGGCATACTAATAAATAGCATGCACAATACACAACATTTTTAAGTCGCTAGAATTAAATTTTAGTCCTGGTGGCCATACTGGATTTTTACCGGAAGTGGTGAAAAAAATAGAGTGCCTACTGATCTTATATGAAAGAAATTGCTTCGAACAACATCTGTCTTAATTTTCATGCTTGTATCATAAATAGCTGTTTTCTTTGATGTTTTTTCAATTGTCGGCTGGACTAAAGCTGGCTCACATTGATGTGTCTCTCTGACCTCGGGCCGTGAATATGCATATCAGAATTTTTCAAGACAAACTAAGTAAACAAAATTGAAAAACATATGTGCTTTGGTCATGAATGAACGAGTCGTATTTACATAAGAAGACAACTTTACCTGCTGGACAAGATTCTTGCAGTGTGCAGGCAACACATTCATGTGGCAATTGCACGCTTCGGCGTTTGTTTCTTTGAGATGAGATAAAACGCCAAAGTTAATCGACTTTCATTCATGTCGTTGCGTTTTCTAGATGTGACGATGAAAACTGATGCCCCTTTACAGTACTACTCCGCTGCAGTAACTTGCCCATGCCGCATTGATGTGATACTATCCTACTGTTGTTATCGGTGTGACCATTCCTAGCTCTTCTACCTAATATTGAGCGTCAAACCAAAGAACAGTCGGTACCAGGTTCAGAAATTCTTAAGTGATTCAACCCAAAACCTCCCGACCCGAAAGCGGTTGCTCTGTCAGCTGCGTCATCCGAAGGGTCTTAGGTTTCTCAATGCACGGCGGGATTGTTAAACCTCTCACTAAATGGATGACCACGGTTTCGAATGTAACTGAAGCCAATATGTAGTGAGACAATTAGAGTATCTCGCTCACATTTGTCGTCTTACTCCTGTCTGGTATTCTCGCATAATGAACATGAGTCGCCATCCTTACCAATTTCGTGCTCATACATCATCATGAAATTACAATGAACCCTCAATACAAAGACAGCATTTGTTCCCAAAGATGTTGCCATTATAATGAATTCGCTGTTGTAAAGAATCCTTGATGGACCGAATGATATATAAGAAATACCTTGTTTAATTCTTATTTCCTCATACAACATATGTTTTGGATATTTGTTAGAATCATCTCATTGTTTCTTTTAAGTGTTAGGTACAATATTCTTGCATAATTTGTGACTTATTGTTACCTCTTAAGCGAAGGTTTCATGACGGTCAATTGGTCATTATAACGAATTTTGTCGTTATATCGAGTGTCGGTATAAGGAGGGTTGTCTGTACTTCAGATATTGAACATGTTAAACATACGATTATGATATGCAATTGCTCCGTAAACAAAGTGAATATTATGAACAAACCGTCTCCTGCGGGCCTTAGCAACTATGAAAAGCAACTCATTAAATTACATGAACTATTGAAAAGGCGTAAATCTTTATTCTCCACCGCAACCCATAATATAAACAATGACAACTATTGTAATACTTGTTTAAAGGTGTATAACAGCGCTATAACATACACCTGTCACAACTTTCACAAGTACAAAAGGGAGTGCCACAATCTAAAACCGCAGCCATTCCGAGACACCAAGAAAATTCATTTTCACATGTGAGTTATATCAGAACTTTAGGTCCTGGGTAACAGTCACCTAATCAAGAAATCAGACACGCTGGTGTTGTTTTAATGTACCAAAGACTTGTTGCAGCAAACGCTGGTAGACTGTATTAGTAACACTCGTTTCAGTCTGGTTGAACAACTAAAATGCTTATCCTTTCTTGAACAAACCTTTCATCTGTATGATATTCACAAATCTTCGTGACCTTATTTAGAACTCGCATCAAATTTGTCTGTTTACATTGTAATATGGACAAGTCAAAACATAATTTAGAATAAAGTACAGTCGAACCTCGTTATCTCGAACTCGCTTATTTCGAGTTACCGCTTATCGCGAAGTGAAAATCTGGTCACTGTTGTAACATAAAACTATGACAATAGGTAACAAAATAATGTGGAAAAGAGGAGAAATTGCTCATAAGGAGCAATTTCTCCTCTTTTCCACAATATTTTCAGTATATCTCTATTTTCAGGAGTCAAATTACATATTCATTTGTGAACTGTGGTTGTTTGATTTATCTTTTTTCCTCAATTCTGCAAATCTGATATGTCGAGATACGGATATCTCGAAGTATTTCAGAGAGTCCCTTGGACTTCGAGATAACGAGAGTCGACTGTACTTGTTTGTAAGGAGCTAAATGGTTGGTATCAGTAGGTTCGTCGATAAATTCAGCACTTTCGAGAAAATAGTTCTAAAGCAATTAAAACATGCCGTTTAAAAATTCAGGCTGTAATCTTAGTTTGTATAAATAAAAACTCAACTGTCAGCCTCACTTCTTAAACCTCTGATCACTCATTTGTAAATGATAATGATTTATAATTCTCGATTTTGTTTCTGTCGTTAGAGCATCAAATTCATAAACAACGATTAGCCGGCGGCTATGCCCTATATCAAGTGAATGAATTACGTTACAAGGTTTACTACCAAATAATGTACAGCATGCACCATTTTCGTGATATCGACAATGCTAATTTATATATTCAAAAAAAGGGGTCAGAAAAAAGGTCAATTGTACACCAGCTATAATTAGGCTTTGATATTTCATGCAAACTGTCTCCAAAAGGAGACATTTTGCATGAAATATCAGAGCCTGTTTTCTAAGACAAAAAATAAATAAAATAAATATAAGTAAAAAAAAATCATCACGTTGTATTCTACTGAACATATCAAGGGAATGGTAAAGGTTAAATCTCCCACTGAAAAAAGATTGGAAAAGTGAACATGGAGATACCACAAAATGGAACCAGCCAACTCAAGGCACCGGATAGGATATGTCTTGAATGACATTAAAGCACAAAAAAAGAAAAAAAAACAGAAAAAAAAAACAACAATACTTTATCGGAAATAAAACAAAATAAGAGGAACTGCAATAGGAATATCGCCTTGAAACGGTAGAGCCTAACTTGGTGATAGCAGATTATAGAGTCTCAATAGCTGAAAGCAGTCCACCTAATAGAATCCCTTTGCCTTTTAACCTGCTGTCGACAGAAAATAGTCTGTTACATGTACAAGGTTATTTTCGTTTCGTAGATGAGCCATTTAGTTCGCATCCATACTTTTTGGCCTTTTACTACCAGTGTCCACAACTGCCAAATAAGTGTTAAACAGTGTAGACTATGATCAGTTATCCATAATGTCTTGGTCTACAGTATTCGCTCCAGACTCTCTGCATTGTTAGTGTATTTACCCTAAGTATTGGAATATTTTAACTCCTAACCACGATGTTGCTAGAATTAAAACAAGTGCATCTCTCTGGAAACTACCTGTTGGAGTGTCTATAACTTGGCGAATAAGTGGCAATTAGGATATAAGTTTTCATTGTTTGACAGGTTTGTCTAATACATGTACTTAGGTTAAATATGGTTAGTGTTAGCGTCTCATGTAATAGTTTATAGAACGGCAGTGTTTTTATTTGTCACATATGGGATGCGAAGGCCAAGGTATATGTATACCTGAGCATTCACTTGGTCTGTGTTCATCGATATTACATCTATTGAATCTGTAAGATATACAATGATAGTAGTAATAATAGTGAAAAAATTGTGTAACAACATAGGCCCTATAATCAGTGCGCTAGTCTAGAGGCTCAGTTTGTCCTCCGACGTCCGAGTCATGGCATGAAGTCATGTTTCTTGTTCGGTGTAATGCATATCAGACAGAGCAAGTATCTGTTTCACTGCGAAAATATTCAGCACGTTTGGAGTCATGTTTCTTTCTGTGTCTCACTCTATGTCTACCTGTCTGTCTGTTTCTTTCTGTCTTTCTCCGTCTCTCTCTCTCTCTCTCTCTCTCTCTCTCTCTCTCTCTCTCTCTCTCTCTCTCTGATTTGTTCAGACTTTATGTTTTTGATTTACAAAAGTGAATTGCATCGTAAAAAAAAAATAAATAAATAAAACAGTCATTACCGTTTATTACATTTGTACAATGTGCTTATTTGAGATTCTGTCATGCCTGATAGTGAGACGCCTGCAATTTCATAAACGATTTAACACCGATTCTTTATATGGAAAACGGTTAAACAATTCCCAATGAAATGCGTCGTCAGACAAATCCTAACGAAAAAGTCAAAATCAGACTGAGTGAATGTACAGTACAATTCAAGCATTAACCCATTGTAGAGGAAATGTACTCTCCCACATTATATATTGGAAGATTCTAATTTCAAGTTTAGGTGTGTCAGGCTATGTGATTTAGATATTCCCGACAGGAAAAAGGGTGAACTATTTGCAAACAGTGGAGACCCTGTGGCGTCTGATCTTGGTCTGCACTGTTTGCCAACCCTGTGCAGTCTCGATGTTTGCTTTTTTAACGCCTACGTCTAGCATGCTTGGTAAAATATTCAGCAGACGACATTTAGAAATATTTTCGTCTTATTGTTTACAGAAAATGCGTTTAGACATTTCATGCACATGTCTCCTTTTAATTTGCATGAAATGTCAAAGCCTGTATTCTGGAAAATATAAAAAATATAATCAATGTGTCGTCTGCTGAATTTACCCTACACTAAACGTTGAGGATTGCTAATGAAACAGACCTTTACATACGCGGTCCTTCCTAATGAATCCGAACAAGTTGACCTTTTTAAGCAAATCATCTTGACATATTCCTTGAAGCACTGTGGCTGATTATATAAGTACTTGGCTCCTCTTCTCCACATTAAACAGACCGTCCCATAGAAAAGGTAACTTAAAAAATATGCGAACGGAGGGAAAAGACATCTGATAAGGGCTCTCCTTGCTTGCCTAGTGAATCAGTGGATATTCTGGAAGTACCATTGTCTAATAATGAAAGATTTGATTGGATCATGCTGATTCGCTGTTCTGTTCGCACACGTTCACTATATCTGTGCGCATCACGTACAAATAGGTGTAGGCACAAGCAAATTGTATGTATAATTCAGGATATATTTAACTTCTACCAGCCTATGGGCAAAGTCGACTGACAACAAACTGTTAATTTTTTCTGATTTTCCACAGAAAATGGCTTTGACATTTCACGCATTTGTCTCCAATTTGCATAACGTTATCAAAACCTTCCTTTTTTCTGTACGAAATAGGAAAAAAAAAATAAATAAAAATGTCGTCTGCTGACATTTTTACCCAGTTTGCGAAGCGTTAATTACATTTGTGTTCGTATATTGGAAAAGCCAAACGTGTTTTGGGGTATATGCGGACAGCGAAGGCGCAGACCATACTGCGCATCTGCGCAGTATGGTCTGCGCCTTCGCTGTTGGCAAACAGAATCTTTGGATATTGTAGAAATAGAGAGTAAATGACCGGTTGAAACGTGCAGGATGATGTAAATTTGTATACTTTGCGCATGCAATGTGTCACTTGAAGGGGCCCATATACGCATGTATTATGCAAAAAAGAAACAAAAAAGAAAAAAGTAAACCCCGAAAATGAAACTTACTTACTGAAATCACTTGATGTTCTAGCAGAACCATTGTCTAATAATAAAAGGTCTGATGGGATCATGCGATTTCTCTGTTCTGTTCGCACGCGTTCACATTATCTGTGCGCATCTGGTAGAAATACATGTGTAGGTGTAGGCACAAGCAAATCGTATGTATAATATTTTGCTTCTACCAGTCCATGGGCAAATTCGACAGACGACAAACTGATATTTTCTGACTTTCACCCGAAAAATAGGCATTGACATTTCATGCAAATTGTCTCCGAGACAATTTGTATGACATATCTAAACCTTACTTTTCTGTAAGAAATAAAAAAATCAAAATGTCATCTGCTAATTTTTACCCATAATGCATCAGCGCAGTCTGATCAGGACCGTCGCTGTTTTGCAAACAGAATTGTTGGATATAATAAAATGTTTCTATAGAGAGTAAATGCCAGGTTGAAATTTAGCGCATGTGCAGGCTGATATGATTCTGCACATTTTGCGCATGCTCCAAAGCAGATTTTCGCTTCATCACGAAAACATGCCTATATAAAGTTGACCCCCTTAAAACCCACTTTAATATAGTAAAACTTGGGTTTACAGGGGTATACATTATTGGTCTTATTTCTGTTCAAAAACATAAATTGTGGGTACTCGTTAGAACCGCCTCGACGAGGCAGTTCTAACGAGTACCCACAATCTATGTTTTGAGCAGAAATAAGAAAAATAATGTATACCCCTGTAAACCCCAGTTTTACTGTATAAAGTGGGGTTTAAGGGGGTCAAAATTATATAGGTATGTTTTCGTGATGATAAAGTATAATTTCTATGCTTTTCGAACATGAAAAATATATATGAAAAATATCAGAATTTTTATCTGAAAATTTCATTTTTTGTGGTAAACTTTTCAGTATATTTGAATAGGTTTGTTTTCGTAATGTGGCACGGCCCGTACATGCATGTATTATATAAAATTAAAGCCCAGAAATGAAACTTACTGGGCATGCATCATACATTTACTACTAACTGGAAACAGAAAGAAGACACCAAATATGTGTAGTGTTCATTTCATAATGCAATTACTGCTGCTATCTCTAAAACTACACTTTTAAGGCATCGCTTTCTAAGATATAAAGGTTTTCTGCAAGCAGAAGCCATTTAATCAACTATGCGTCTTGCCTCGGGAGGGCTGAGCTTCCTGATTATGGCATATTCTTAGTAGCTTCACTTATATTATAGGAGGGATGTTCGAAATGAATTGCTTATTGTCCTCTAGCTCGATATCCACGTGGGGCACGATAAAAACCAATATATACCTATATAGGGTATTTCAATATCTACACAATAGTGTATAAATGTACATCTTAGACTAAGTGTAAGACATAAAATTTGCCATTTGAATACATGCAGTCATTGACCACTGCAGTAATATGGTTGGTAGAAGCGTCGACAAAAAAGATGAAATACGGGCTTACATCAAAGCTCGCTCAAAACTTGGTTGTTCTTTGAAGAAGCTGATGACTGGAATTTCTACTGCTTTTGGACCTTCTTGTGTGTCTTATGACACAGTTCGGCGGTGGAAAAAGAAATTTGAGTCTGGTGTAGAGTCCATCAAAAATGTACCGAAATCAGGTAGGCCAAAATCTGCATCTCGTAAAGAAATCGTTTCCAAAATAAAGGTAATCATTGAAGGAGATGCCAGATAGATTTACAGTTCGTGATATTGCACGAAAGGTAGGCATATCACTTTCAACGGTTCCCCTTATTTTGAAGAAGCATTTGAAAGTCAGAAAGATTTCTGCTAGATGGGTGCCAAATCTGTTGGATGACGAACAAAAGAGGCAACGGGTTAAAGTGGCCAAAAAGCTGCTTCAAATGTTTCCAAAATATGACAAAAAGCAGTTTGCCAATGTCGTCACAGGTGATGAAACCTGGGTCCATTATTTTGAGCCCGTCAGAAAGGTTAGCAATAAGATCTGGGCACTAAACACAGCAAACGCCCAATAATTGCCAAACGTTCTTTGAGTACAAAGAAGGTTTTGTATGCAATCTTCTTCTCTGGTGAAGGAGTCGCAATAAAAGTACCAGTGAAAAAGGGCAAAAGCATCACCGGAAAGTACTACAAAGACGTAGTACTGAAGAAACTGAAAAAGTATTATCAGAAACGACGCCCTGCCACTGGTTTTAAACATGTCCTTCTTCTACATGACAATGCCCCAGCTCATACCTCCGCAATAGTTACGGCGTTTTTGAAGGAAGAAAAAGTAACTGTTTTGCCTCACCCACCCCCCGTATTCCCCAGACCTTGCCCCATGTGATTTCTTTTTGTTTCCGAAATTGAAAGCATTCCTTGCTGAGCGGAAATACCAGTCCCGACAGGCACTTGGTTCTGCCATTCATCAGTACCTTATTACTGTGCCCAAATCAGCGTACCGTGACGCCTTCAAGAAGTGGATACATCGGCTGAAACTTTGCATTTCTAGCCACGGGGAGTACTTCGAGGACATGAAATGAGTACTTTTGGGCTAACTTGAAATTTGAAGTCTCCAGATAGAAACAAGCAATTCATTTCGAACATCTCTCGTATATTTCCACAGAAAGCAGCACATGAACTTTAATACATTTTGACCTAGGGATGCCAGAGTTGTAGTAGTTTAACAATAACAGAAATTTATACATGTATTAGTAGACCGGCGACAGGGAATGATACCCTCCTCCCCCGTGGGATAATATTATGACCGTAACTAAAATGGATGATTACTAAAAATCATATAATTGTAAGTTTCAACCATTAGTCTCTTACAAGATTTGAGAAAATAATTATCAACACTTTTCTCCATTCAATGGATAGGGAAACAAAGTTGACCCTTGCCTTAAAAAGGTAGAAAAGGTTAACCTAGGAGCACGGTTTTAGCAAACTTGGTAGACCTTAATCCTCTTTGATAAGTGCAACAATTCAGCTACAAAGCAGTCTTGGTTTTAAGGAAGAAGAAGATTTTAAGACATTTTTGATTACTATAAATGGGCATGGCGGCCTAGTTTATCAATGAATTGCGGCCATTTTGGAATTCTTCTGTTCTGTCGAACATAATCGGCGACATAGAATACAGTGTGGACTGATTCATGAAGACCTGACCAGTCTTCATGAAGGCATAGCAGATCTGGGTCTCTTTTACCCATTTATGTGAAAAAGAAACAAATATGGACATACACAATAAAATGCCACACGGAACACATCTCTTCCAAGGTACCGGATAAGGTTGGAATGCCATGAAACGACGACACAAAAACAAGAACTACATCCAACACACACGCACACACACACACACACACACACACACACACACACACACAAGAGAAACTGCAACAGAAATACAGTAAATATCCACTTTAAAGACCAATTTTGGGACTGTCTTAAAGTGTTATAAGTGGGATCGTCTTAATATAGAATATGGTAAATGACCTAAAACGTCGAACATTTATTCCAGACATTTTTTGGTCTAAATTTGGCTTTTGATACAGTTGTTTCGTAAAATATTTAGTCGGATGGCAAACAGTGTAGACCCTGACCAGACTGCAGTCCGATCTGGGGTACACTGTTTGCACATGCCATTTTGTCAGTAACTTTGGTGTATTATTAAAAATAAATAACATGAAAGAAAACCTTTTGGACTGCCAAATGCTGGTCTTAATAGAGGGGTGATGCTGTTCTTAATAGAGGGGTGATCTTAATTTCTAGTGGTCTTAATAGCGGAATTTACTGTATATGTACCGCCTTTTGACGGTCAACAGTAATACTTGAGACGCGAGGAAATGTGGGACCTTGTTACAGCAGTGCATACCTTCACCCTTACCTCTGATACAATGCACAACCCTAACTACAAGTACTTGTTCTGTCCGCATACAGACGCGTTTCGAACGTTGAGCATCAAATAAGGCACGAGGCAATTATTGAACCAAGCAACACAAATATCTGTGTAGATTCGATTTATTTTACTGATACAAATTTATAGCGCATTTGTCGCGGTTTAGACCGTTTGCGAAAATAGAAATGGTGACCGTATACGTTACACCTTATCGCGCAAAAATCACAGCTGCAGCAGACGGCATTCTGAAACATGTTTTTTTTTATTTCTGAGCAAGTAAGGCTTGTCATTTCATGTAAATCGTCTATTTAGCAGACGATTCACGTGAAATGTCACGCCTTATTTGCTCTGTAAAAACTAACCCTAAAAACTAGAAAGCCGTCCACAACAGTTTTGCCATGCAGTTTAAGGGTCAATAGTGTCAATATTCCGACTGAGCATATCTGACTTAGAACTGTTTTAAAAGCAACACAAAAAAATCCGGTTTAGCTGAAAAAAAAACAACAAAAACTTTATATTTCATTGGTCTCACCGATAACCTAAAAGTTAGCTTCGAATATGTTTTGAGAGATTTGCCTGCCCTAATTTTTAAGCTCTAACCATTTGTGATATATTCTCAACAGTAGTGTACATTACGAGCGCCCCTGTGGTTTATATAATCCAAAACGACCTTCTTTTTTGATCATTTTAGCATAAGAAGGTGAAGTACAGTGAGTAAAAATAGTACTGAAGATTTTGAAGAAGCACAGTTACTCATTACGAAAACACGCCTATTCAAATATATAGAAAATTTCACCTCGAAAAACTGAACATTTTTAGATAAATAAATCCGATATTTTTTCATATTTCTGATCAAAACATAGATTGTGGGTACTCGTTCGAACCGCCCACAATCTATGTTTTGATCAGAAATAATAAAAATAATGTATACCCCTATAAACCCCAGTTTTACTATATAAAAGTGGCGTTTAAGGGGGTCAAAATTACATAGGCGTGTTTTCCTGATGTAAAACAGCTTAACAATGAAAACAAGAGTAAGCGCAAACCGTCCATAGTAGACATAACACATGTCACAAATCGAAGAAAAACAAAGCCAACCAGTTTCCTCTGTCCCAACGAGATGAAGCCAAACAGAATCCACCAAACACAATAATAAGACAACAAAGTAGACTTAAAAAGCCGCGCGAGGCCACTCTAAGAACAAACATTACCAGAACCATCGCCTTCAAAAGGTAAGTAGTAATAATTAACCGGGCTTTAACAGATTTTATTGGCACCAAATCTTCACCTACACCTTAAAATATTATCAACACAAATTGGCAAAATAAAAAAAAATATAGATTGTGGGTACTCGTTAGAAGCGCCTTGACGAGGCGGTTTTAACAAGTACCCACAATCTATGTTTTGAGCAGATATACGAAAAAAAAAATATCAGAATTTTTTATCTAAAAACTTTCAGTTTTTGGTGGCGAAATGTTCAATATATTTGAATAGATGTGTTTCCTTAATGGACAACAAAGTAACGTAAAAAGCCCAGTAGCGAGCAGCAACAAGACCGCGAGGCCACACTAAGAGCAAATATCACCAAAACCACCGCCTTATTGGGATAGCTTAACTCCTTACCATACTTGTCCTAAAGTCCATTTTACTACCTGCTGATGTGTCTTAACACAACTACAGGCGAACTTCAATGGCTCGAACATCTTTGAAAAATATGTTTAGGCGATATGGGTAGTTCGAGCCACTGAGGGTTAATCATAGATGCAGGTCTGAAGACAAATGAGAATATTTGAGGATTGTCTTTATAATCTTCTATAAAATAATGATATTTCGAGTGTACTCATTAGAATCGCCACAATGAGGTGATGCTAATTAGAACACACAGCATATATTTTCATGTTAAAAAAAAAGAAAAAGAATATCCCTAAGTTATCCCTTAGCATTGCTTTCTTAAGCTATCGGAAGAATTTATTAGGGACTCAAAAACATATTTGAATCAGCCACGGTAAACGAGCCATCGGTTTTTGAAACATTACAATGATATTGGAGATAAATGGTGAACAATGAAGATTCTGATTAGTCGCCTCATTCGTTGGCGTCTGATGTGTGACCTCAGTGGTTGCCCAAGCATGTCTCTCCGAGACAGTTTTTGTTAATGCTGATAATTATCCAGACACTATATCTCTTTACTAAACTTGTACTAAAAATTCATCAGCTCCATTTTCATTATTTTCTTTCATTCGACGTGTCTACATTCTATTGAATGAGTGGCAAAGAGTGTGGATCCAGATCAGACGCCGCATTTTTGCGACTTCTGCACTGGGTCTTAAATGTTTGCTCAGGTCAGTTTTTCAGAGAAAACTGAATTTACCCCAACTATTCGGATATCTTAACTCCATTCCATAGTTATTTTATAATCTGAACAATTTCATTTTACTCCGTGTTCAAAAGACCTTTGCTATAACATATGCTTAACTCTTTCGGTGCCAAATTTCAGACGACATTTTTCGTCTACGTTTTTATTTTAACAAACTATCGTTTGGAAAGACGTTTATATGTAAAGTTGAAAGACTGAATGTCAAAGAGCGTCTCATCTGGATCTATGCTGTTTGAAAAAGCCTATTATTATCGCCTGTGGCAGTGAAAGACTTAAGGGGATTGGAAACGCTTGGTAAATTTACAGTTATTTGTTACAACGTATCCTTTATTCTCGCGCACATGTAACCCTTTTTGAAAAAAAAAAAAAAAAAAAAAAAAAAAAAAAAAAGGACTCTAAAAGCAAAGAATGCACTCTCATTTGGAAAAATTCTTTCCTTTTCGAGTAGACTCATTTTCAGTATGGAGGCAACTCAAGGCGCCTCTCTTGCAAATGTATAGTCTGTTTAAGGCCCAGTAGGCGGGACGTGGATAGTACATAGGAACTGTTTTTCGTTTAAGCGGATGTGACAAAATGTTTGTACAATTATGTGACAAAGATCAGCTGATTGCCAGGAACAAAAAAGTACATAATCCAAAAACGTACATGCTATTATGCAGCATCGGACATGTGTTCCTGCGCAGACTGATCAGAGACTTTGTTGTGCGATCTTTGGATAGCAAGTGATCAATCCTTCTTCATGCGGACAGCGAAACCTCTGCTCAATTGTAGATGTGCAGGCTGATCTGTTTTCGTTGTGCTTACATGTCTAAAAGTAATGCACTTGATCACATATGCATAATGCGCAATTCCAGGTCAACTAAACTATCTTGGAATTTGCACCAGGTATGGAAGCTACAAGGCACCAACTTTGCTAGGTGTAGCCCCTGTTCAGTCTTTTCCACTCTGCAGGCTTGTGATTATGCGCGCACCATACATGTGAAAAGGTACATTTTTGTTGATCGAAGTAAATTTACATTTGTGTGGCTTCGGTACAAATTAAATCTTGGCAAAAGTGCCTGTGTCACGTACAGCCGTTGACTTGAACCAAATAACATCACGTACAGCTTTATTTCTTCGTTTCTTGGATATTATATCTATCTAAGCCAGTTCAAGACACCCTTAAAATATATCATGCTTATCCTAAAATAAGAACAGCGAATCTCCTCGCCAAACTTATTCTATATTGATTTTACTTCATTTAAATCCATTTTGCTATATGGAAATTGTCTAAAACAGTGACGAAATAACAACGAGTGTAGACTCAGATGAAACTGATATTTAAGGCTTTTTTTGCCTGGGTCTACACTATTTGTTCACGCCCGAATATTTATGTTTATGGCCGAGTTTTTCGATTAAATACTGGAACCTACGCTTCCCAAGCGGGTATTTGCAAATTTTCATCACGAAAACATGCCTATATAATTTTGAGCCCTTTATACCCCACTTTTATATAGTAAAACTGGGGTTTACAGGGGTATACATTATGTTTTTATTTCTGCTCAAAAAGATAGATTGTGAGTACTCGTTAGAACCGCCTCGGCGTGGCGGTTCTAACGAGTACCCAGAATCTATGTTTTGAGCAGAAATAAGAATAATATCAGATTTTTTTATTTGAAAATGTTCATTTTTTGGTGGTAAAGTTTTCAATATATTTGAATAGGCATGTTTTCGTAATGTCCACACAAAATACGCAGTTTCAGAAAGGCCGAAAATCGGCCCTGCAAATAAGCAAAAACAAACTCGAGTGTTCTTCCTGAAAAGTGTACTTTTACTCGTTATCTACTAGTACAGTACTGTAGTATGTTTCCATAATCAAGATGTATTGTATTACTTTGCCGTGATGTTACATTACGAAAACACGCTTATACAAGTATATAGAAAATTTCACCTTCAAAAACTGAAAAATTTTCAGATCAAAATCTCTACTATATTTCATAATTCTGCTCCAAACATAGATTGTGGGTACTCGTTAGAACCGCCTCGCTAAGGCGGTTCTAACGAGTACCCACAATCTATGTTTTGTGCAGAAATAAGAAAAATAATGTATACCCCTGTAAACCCCAGTTTTACTATATAAAAGTGGGGTTTAAGGGGGTCAAAACTATATAGGCATATTTTCGTGATGACGCTGCACATGTATAACAGGAAGTTAGTGGGCCAAACGTACCGTTTTTGACACATTTTGGCATATTTGATCACATTTTACAACCGTGTGTACATCGAACTAACTGCGCAATAGTTCTATGGCAAATCATATTAATATTTATATTTTAGAAGAATAAAGATGCGAAACCCTGTATCATAGTAATGTTTTTGTCATTTTTTCTAATTTTGTAACTTTTGAATTTAAAAGAATGGAGGATGAAGGAATCATCGTACAGACATGTCATAGTTCCATTACCATAGCAACAGAGAAAATAGACGACTGATTGTTTTCGAGCATCCCCTATTAATTCACGAAAGAAAAGCAAAGCCTGAACGCCCTTGTTGTTATGCCAATGGAGATGTGATATTACATTTATCTGCAACCTTATTATGAGCCTATCCCTGCAGACTACATTATATAGTAAAATGAAAAGATAAAATTTGCACATCAAACAATTAAGACTTCTTCAAACATATGACGGTTATCTTAAATTATTTGTTTACCGTTTTTTTTTTTTTTTTTTTCGTTACGAATAAAAACCCTTTAATATAGATTCATAGTCATGTGTCATTGACTCAAAGGTAATGTTTTATGCTACAGTGACATTGAAGTGTGCAGTCCAACGCAAACTATACTATATCGGCAATTTAAACTGTTATTTGATATTTTATATAAAATGACACTTAATTAAGGGAAATGGATACCTTTCAAGGGAAGCAAGTTCGTCAAAATCGGTTTTGCTATCTTCTCTAAAGGGGCATACGCTGAAATAAAACAATTTGCTAATTTGCACCCCTCACCCGCCCCCTCCCCGACACACACACACACACACACACACACACACACACACACACCTGAGAGAAATTCTTTCCGTTTAGAATATACGCCTCTTCAGAAGGGACAGGCAAGCAAATGGGAAGTCTCAAAAGTTGTTTCCCTCGTCCAAACTGGCAAAACAATCAGCAAGTATATCCATTCACCCTAAATTAAAAACAAATGCTGTCCATCACGAAAACAGGCCTATATAGTTTTGGCTCCCTTAAACCCCACTTTTACATAGAAAAAATAGTACATTATTTTTTCTTATGTCTGCTCAAAAACATAGATTGTGGGTACTCGTTAGAACCGCCTCGGCGAGGCGGTTCTAACGAGTGCCTAAAATATGTATTTTGAACAGAAATACGAAATATATATATATATATATATATATATATATATATATATATATATATATATATATATATATATATATATATAAATATCCGAAAACTTTCAGTTTTTGGTGGTGCAAATTTCAATATATTTGAATAGGCTAGTTTTCGTAATTGCTTATGCATTTGGCGATTCTTATAAAGTATCTGGCAGGTTACCTATGATAGCTACACCTGAATTGCGATAATTAGAATATTTGAGCTTAGTGGTTGAAGTTGCCTTGCTTGTTTTGGCCGGGATGTTGTCTTCTTGTTGTGTTTGATAGATCCTGCCTGGCACTGTAGTGACCTCGCTGGGGAATACGGAACTAGGTGCTTTGCATTTCTGTTATTTGAAAAGTGTGTACCGTCCGTCACAATTTGATTACTCTTCTTCTGTCATGGTTTGTTTGCTCTTCCGCTTGGTGTTATTGGTAGGCTATGTTCTTTGACTATGACTCTTCTGGGACATCTTAATAGCTATTGTGCATACTTTACCGAGCTCATTCGATGTAAATTTATGCATGCTATACAATATTTTCGAACTGTCATAAAATTTACATAATGCTTTCTATTTAGCAATGGTCTAAGTAAAAAGGAAAGAGAAAAGTCCAGGGAGTGCCACAATCACAAGCCGAAGCCCTTCCCAGACACCAAGAGGAAGAGGAAACAGACAAAACAGACACATTTCCATTAATTTTAATTAAGGGGTTGAGAAATCCCCTATAAGACATTTATCTCTGGATTATAAAAATGCGTGACCGGAACAGAGTAGGTATACACTTCTACAACCTTGCAGTGGAAGCCGGCATTTATGACTATGTTGGTGGAGTAGTTGGCTTTCTCACGAAGTAATGCATTGCAGTTAGTACCTGGATGGGTGACCGCGATGCTTGTCTTCCTGAAAACCCGGCAAAAACTGAATTTTGTAGCCGGAGTGGGATGACACCAGATCTCCACAGCATAGGCTCCTTTGTTGGGTCTACACGGTAAGCAGTGTAAAGTAACTTCAAAGCGGAGTCAAGAGAAGAAGGGGAGAAATATAGCGGACTATGTATATTAATCACTTCTACAGCCGTGCTGTAGAAGCCGTTTTTATTGTGCCGTTGGTAGAATGATTGCTCGTTTTCACGAAGTGCATTGCGGTTAGTACTTGAATGTGTGACCGCAATGGTTGACTTAGTGGAAGACCGGATAAAAGCTACAGCAGTTAAGAGCTCAGTGGAATGTAAGGCGAAATAATTTGACCCCCCCCCCCCCACACACACACACACACACACACATCTCCCACAATTGTATTAGTTCGGAGGTTGTTATTTTACAAAATGTGTTAAGATCACCATCACCAACAACAACTGGAATAAATAGAACAGCTGATATAGTTATAGTATAGTGTCTTCTGAATAACTTCATGCCAATCACTTCTGCTGGCAAACGATCTCAAAACGCACACACAAGTCTAGAATAAAGATCACTTAACCTGTTCTGCTACGTCAGTTTGAATTCGTCTATTGCAGGTTTGTATTAGATAGGCAGCCATAACATTCAGCAATTCTGTGTTCAGTTCCATAAATGAGGTCAAACCGTATCGTACACTGTAACGTATGAAGAGCAAATAAGGTCATTAAAATCAATGTCTTATGTTTGAATGTCACGTTCTGTACCTCTTTTTCTATCATCATAGTCTATCAGTGGAAACAGAATCACGTACTCAGAGACTTGAAATTACCAGCTATGGTATAAATACTGATGAATTAACATCTAAATTATCACATGGATGAAGAATCTGAGGACCACAGCTCGCTGAGTGACACAATGCTCTTTTATTAAACAAATAATACTTACAATAGATATTATCACGAAAACATAACCCCTTAAACCCTACTTTTATATAGTAAAACTGGGATTTACAGGGTTACACATTATTTTTCTTATTTCTGCTCAAAATATAATTGTTTGGTACTCGTTCTAACGAGTACAAGTTACAATCTATTTTTGAGCAGAAATACGAACATATCAGAATTTTTATCCGAAAATTTTCAGTTTTTGGTGAAATTTTCAACATATTTGTATAGGCGTATTTTCGTAATGTGCTTTGTAGATTTCCGTCATTTTACAAGGGCGACAAGTTTGTGACTTTACGTTGTTTTCTGCATATCAAATGGCCTTCTGGAAATGCGTCTCTTTTAAGAGGACAGAACTTGCCAGACCTATAACCTTAAAATTAATATTACGTGTGTCCTAACATATAAGTCATCTGCCAGACCTATAACATTAGAATTAATAGTTTGTCCTATTGTATAAACCTTTTACCAGACCTAAAGCCAGAACGTTAATAATATGTGTGTTCTTATAAATAAAGAAACGGTGGTTGTGGAAAACATCCTATAAACATCATATTAAATTTATAAAAACTCCGGTCAAAGGTGCATGACTGTGCTGCTACCGTTTGCTATACAATATGTAATCTAGAATATTATAGTTCAAGAGCACCATTCATTAAGAATTCAAGAACAGAATCTTGTTGTTATCATACAGTGTGGGAGTGGATTTTAAAATCATAGAAATATTCATCGTTAGATGATAACTTGGTCCCTGTCATTTATTAAGCACGTGCGGACCTGATCATCGCAACTACATAACTGTCATGATTACACCCTTGTCCTTCCTCCTTATGGATATTTTTGTACTCTGTGAAAAAAACTGAGAACACTTACGGACTACTTCATATACTTTGAAATGAAGCCAGATAAATAAATAGATATTAGAAAAAGAAATCCTAATTGAACGGTCTAGTTCTGTGCAAATATGCACATAATTGGTGCGTGATGGTAACCACGTATTTAACTGGTCTGGTTTGGAGCCAATGAGCAGGCTGGGGAGGCATTCATTTTGCATAGATGTAATTTTGTATTGCAACTTCTTCACTCTAACTCATTAAACGTTTTATTTTAATATTTAAAAAGAAGAAGACTGAGTGGAAAACTAAATTTTGGAAGTGTATTTGTATGGTCTTGACCTTCAGATGATAATGAACGTGTCACACTCACAAACGTGTACACTCTTGAAACCTATTAATTGGAAGTATACTTCTTGAGTTGTTCTCAGTGCCTAAAATGTATCACTACACCTGATCCATACGCGAGTGTTTCAAACATTAAATATAGAATGACACTCCTATAATACCGGATGCGTTTGGTAGAAAAACTGCGATTATTCATGAATAAATCCACTCAGGCTAAATACAAATGTGTTTGTTTAGGATAACCATACCCTACCAAATTCTCATGTTATCTCAGCAAAAAAAGTGAAACTAAGTTACTACGATAAAACTATTTGTACTACAATATCTATGTTCAGTATTTGTAGATGTGTGTTTGACCAAACAAGTAGACTTAGATCAAACTGCTCCTAAAGGAGCCGTTGGATCAGGGTTTACACTGTTTGTAATTTTATTAATACTTTTAGAAACATCAAATCGTAGTCAAACGGACTATTCATTTAGAGAGTATGGACCGGTACCTTTCATCTCATTTTCTCGGCTCACGGGGATCAACTGGTGTTTTTTGACACCCCAGGGATCTCCAAGTTTCTGAACACATTGTTTCTGTGGAGTCCTCATATTTGCTTCATTAGAGGCTTTATCTGCGATTTATTTGTTGTCCGTATGATTCATGGATGAGTTCGAAGACTTCCACGTGGACCGAACACACATATATACTGAAAGGAAAAAGAAACGCAGGGTAGAGTTTTTTCCTTCTTATTTTAACCATTTTTTACGGTGTTTACTATAGCCATACACTTTTACAGATTGTGCTGTGAATGTGAACCGCGGGTATACGAGTCTTTGGTCAATGTGCTATCTACCCAGTGTGTGAAATCATTCAACCGTGCACTACACAGTGCATTGCACGGACAATACGGAAAACCAAAATTTCGTGCAAAACAAGCATGTTTAAACCTTCAGCACAAGATTTCCTCACACCATTTGGTACACTTCAACGATACACAACGCTCTTCGATTCTTTTACCGATTTTTCTTTTCATTTTTACGCTACTTTGAACTTTTTTTCAATCATGGTACGATTGACTGATGCAGGGTCAGAGGCAACAGCAAGTTGCCAATCATTTTGGGGTTAACGTCTCAACAATTGAACGTCTTGTTAGACGTTTAAGGGAGACAGGGCATTTAGCAGACCGACCGCGGTCTGGGCGTCCACGCGTGACGTCGCGACGTCAAGACAGGACAATCCGCCTGGCACATTTGCGGAATCGTCATCTCACTGCTACCGAAACTGCCCTTAATACAGTAGGTACGCATAATCGAAAAAATTCTCAGAAGACTGTTGGAAGTCGATTGCGTGAGATTGGTCTTCGAGCTCGTCGTCCATACGTTGGTCTGCCTCTGACCCAGGCGCGTAGGTTGCGTCGTATGGCGTGGTTGACGGCGCATGCGCCCTGGCTATTTCCGATGAGGCAGTGGAGACGAGTTCCTTTTACGGACGAGTCTAGGTTCACTCTCTATCGCGCAGATGGTCGACGTCGTGTGTACCGACGTCGCGGAGAACGCTTTGCCGGCGCCTGTGTTGTCGAACGGGATCGGTTTGGGGGTGGCTCCGTTATGGTCTGGGGAGGCATTGCTCACGGGATAAAATCACAGTTGATTATTGTTGCGAGCAATATGACCGCAGTAAGGTATAGGGATGAGATCTTGTGTCCTGTTGCAGTCCCGCTTGTGCAACAACGTAATCTGATTCAGCAGCAGGACAATGCCCGACCACATGTTGCCCGAGTTTGTCAGGATTTCCTGGCAAACAATAACATCGCACCACTAGCATGGCCACCGTACAGTCCAGATTTGACCCCAATAGAGCACATGTGGGATGAGCTGGACAGAAGGGTTAGAAAGCGCCGAAATCCCCCCGCAACTCTCGCACAACTAAGAAATGCGTTGATCGATGATTGGAATAACATCCCGATGCGAACTATCAATGCTTTGGTTAACTCTATCCAAAGGAGAATTAGGGCAGCAACGGCAGCAAGAGGGGGGCACACCCGATATTGATTTTCAGTTTGATTTTGATTTCAAGATTTGGGGGTAGCTACCAATGAACTTCAATAACTCGAGACTTGTTGATCACAAACCAATGAAATTTGGAAATTTTGTTTCATACATGTACCGTTTTGTAATCATAGTAAAATGTTTAACAAACATTTTCAAACTTGAATGAAATTTAGGAATAAAATTTACCCTGCGTTTCTTTTTCCTTTCAGTATATATCTTTTACCACTATACGAGGGTCCTGCAAAAAGTTTCGTCACTGGGTTCGGATTACTTCAGTGCTACGTTTTAGCAAACATATTTTTATCACAAACCTTCAAAGTATTCCCCCATTACTGAAACACATTTTTGTAACCTTTTTACCCAGTCGCGAAAAGCAGATAAATAGTCTTCTTTTGGTATCTGTTGGAGACACTGATAAATAGAGCTGCCAAGAGAACTTCAACTTCTGGACGTATACTTATTTCCAGAAAGCATTGTCTTAAGCCTTGGAAACAAAAAGAAGTCACAGGGACTCAGGACAGGTGAATAAGGTGAATGGTTTAAAACTTTCACCTTTTCAGAAGCCAAAAAAGACTTAACAACCTCACACTTATGAGTGGAGGCGTTGTCATGTAAAAGGTGGACTCCTGACCATCCTTTGCTTGGTCGTATCTTATTGTAAAACTCTTTCACTTTCTTCAGTACAGAATTCTTATAGAATCGGCCAGTGACTGTATGACCAGATGGACTACGAACTTGAACGACTAGCCCACTTGAATTAAAGAAAATTGCGTACAACATCTTTTTCGAACTTATGGTTCTCTTGGCAATACATGGGCGTTTTAGATCTTTTCGCTACCATTGCTTATAGCCCTTCTTTGTGGCTCAAACATGTGCACCCAGGTTTCATCACCTGTTAGCAAGTTATAAATAACCCGACTATTACAGCCTTTTGTATGTTTTTAAAAGTTCCCGGGCACATTTAAGGCGTTGTGTCTTTTGCTCCTCAGTGAGCAAATGAGGTACCCACCTCGCGCAAACCTTTCTCAGGTCCAAACGCTTTTACAGAATTGTTTGCACACTGCCTTCTGATAAGCCAGTACAACTAGCTATATCTCTGACAGACAATCGCGCATCCTGTTCGACCACACTCTTTACTACAGCAGCGATGTTAGCTTTGGTAACAGAGGTTTTAGGCCTTCCAGGACGGGTATCATCTTCAACAGAAAATTTCCCAGCTTTAAAAGCTTTAACCCAACTAAAAACTTTGCACATTGAAATGGTCTGAGGCCCATATATACCACCCAATTCAATAAATATCTGCTTTGAATCTATATTAAGCCTAATGCGGCATTTAATATAGTTACGAATTTCAGTCTTCTGGTCCATGTTCCATTGTAACAAGTAAATTGGTCAGTGTATATAACTGCATCTATTTCAATTTGAAATAACTCGGTCAGTTGGAAAGCAATTTGCACAAAATAAACGGGTATCGTTAGCTATTCAACACGCCATTCAAGTGCACTGAAGCATTTTAAAATATACCTGGGATAAAACTGAGGAAGCCTATTAGTGACAGAACATTTTGCACGACTTCGTAGAAGCTGAGGGAGAGGGTTGGGATCCCGTAACGCTGGCTTAGGCCCCCCAATCATTTATTACTGACTGTTTCCAGGCGGTACTTTCGTTGTGGTACTTTTTAATAAATGCTGTGCAGTATTTCACTTAAAATGCTTAAAAGAATTATGTTAGTTTAAGATATATTCAGTAGAGTTGCCACCTTAGCGGAAAAGATTTCTTCCAAGGCGATTCTTCTGTCATGGTTTATTTTTGTTATAGTTCGTCTTTGAATGTATGTGTCGCTTACATCTTTTTTGTTTTGGATAGCCATTTGGCCACTTTTGGGGAAAGTAACTGTCCGCTTGGCTTTCTGCAAGTGATGTTTCCATTAGGGTCTAATTGTTTGTGTTCTTTCCCTTTGATGTCTCTGATGGGAGGTGTGGGATAATTGAATCGATTCCTGATCATTGCCTTTCTTTCTATATTGCTAACTGTGCTTTCCCTATTTTCTTATGGTTGTTTACTTGTTTTTGTCTGTCTTCGCCGTTGATGTTCAGTGTTTGACATTTATCTGATTGTATCAGTTCCTGTGTTTACTTATTTACTTTGCTAATTGTTTTGTGTATTTTGGTGTTGTCCAATATGTCTGGTGATTATGGTACAATTCTCTAAAACATGTAAAGAAAACAATAATCCCTGCCTACCCTACTTATTTTGTGTTCTAACATGTTACACCAAACTAACATATTTTTTTCTTTGGCCTGACAAGACTTCAACCATGCAGACCAAAACATATACCTTTACAAACAGAGTTGAACCTGATGTAACGAGCCGTCTCATCAGGATCTATATTGTTATTTATTCGTTTTTTTTTCTTTTCATTGTTGAATGACACTCCATCTGCATTAATGGATATGTCCAAAATCAAATAAAGAAGCGTCTACTTTTTAATGCATATGTCCAAAATCAAATAAAGAAGCGTCTACTTTATAAACTCAAGGTTGAAAGGTTTAACAGTTGTATGGTCTGTTTCAGTTTTAGTGACATCAAGTACCTCTACATTCAGAATCATTGTTTGGGACATTAACCCTTTCATCTCTTTGTGTCTGAAGTAGACTCTTTCATTCTTGAATTTCGACTTGTGCATTGGTGCTAATATGGCTTTCAGTTTAAAATATAAAACACAACTGCAAACATTATAGTTTCTGATGAGACGGCTCGTCACAAGCCGTCTCATCTGGATCTTTACTGTTTGCACAGAGGTATTGGTTTTTGTCTGCCAGGCTAAAAGGGTTCAGGCGTATCAGGGGAAGGCAAACGCACTGCACTCTCTGAAAATGACTTATGTCTTCCTTCTGAAAAGAGACCTACCCTAAACGTAATGAGGTTTTTTCCCTTTAAATAAAGTTCATTAGTCCAAGAATGTTTGCTCATGTAAACGTAAACTTTATTAAAGATCATTCATCTGAGAACGCGAATAGAAAAAGGGCCAAGAGTCTTTAACAGATGTTGGATTACAGAGTTTAGAAACCATGTGAACACAAGATACACATTGCAGGTTTTGTGTCATATAAGCCGGGAATCAGCATTTACTACAAAACTGAATGTACGCCCAGGGAATAATAATAATAATAATAATAATAATAATAATAATAACAGAACCTGATCAGAATGTTCGCTGCCAACCTGACGATAATTTGGATATTTGCTACTCACATAGTGTCCTGTGAAGGCTGTGATCAGACTACACGGATGCGGAAGCTGATCTATATCTTCTTTGGACGCACGTGCACTCCTGAAAGAAATGCTATGAACAGGCTCATATTTTATGTTGTATAAGTTTGCATTGGTGAACAAAGTCTAGTGCAAGTAAGCACGAAACGCATGGACTATTACAGGGGAAACGAACCCAGATTTTTCAGAAAAGAAGAACCGTCTGGGAAACTAGTAGTGGCAACATCTGTACGAGTACTCAGCATTTTAACAGTTTTCCATAAAATGCGCAACGCACAAAACGGATCCTTTAGCGATTTGCGGACAGCGCAGGCCCTTATCAGCCTGCGCATTTGCGCAGGCTGATCAGGATCTTCGTCGCCCGCGTACAGAATCAATCGATATTGTAGTATATGTCGATGGGCAGAAAATGTCCAGACCGGACTGCTCGGATGATTGTATATGATCTTTTTTAGAATGTCTTACCTGCAGTGACCTGGATGAAAAGAAGGATGTAGGAAAATGTTATGATGCACCCATTCTCTGAAACACTACAATGCAAATATCTTTAGGTCATTATGTAGAAAATATCGACAGGAAGGTGTCCGAATACTCAGGTAATATATATGCTACTTTTAGCAACCTGCATTTATCTTAAAACGACTAGCCTGGAATAACACCGATAAATTGAAGGCAATATGAAATGATTATGGTGTGCTCATTGCATTAGAAACATCGTGAGCAAAAGGTCATTAGGTCATTGTGTCAAATGCAACAGCCAGTTGTCCCAATACTCACTGGCAGGCTAAATATGGTATTGTTAGTAACCTGCGCCTGTTTTAGAACGGCTACATGTAACCTTTTATAATACAGATACAAATGGGCCACGACAAGCGAAAGAGTGATTTCGAGCATGCGCAAAATGTGTGGATTCACATTATCATGCGCATGCGCTATGTCTCATCTGGACCTTTGCTCTCCTCTGATACATTCTATAATATCTAAGTATTCTGATAGCGGGAAGCGAAGGCCCTGTTTCTGATTTGGACCTTCGTTGTCCGAACATGCCCCTAGGGCGCTTTTTTGCTTGGCGCGGTTTAAAATGAAGGAAGTATGTAAAAGTGTGTAACATTCATTCCCTGAGACACTACAAGAGCAAACGGTCATTAGGGCATTACGTAAACTGCCCACAGTGAAGGCTCAGATCGGTCTGTAGAAACACAAGTGAAGGTATCACAGTCATATCCAGTGAATTCAGGTTTAACTCTCTGTTTCATCTTTGAGTAGAGTATTGATGAAAATATCAACGGAGACTATGTTTAAAACTTTATAAATAATGTTGAAAAAGTTTTCATTTATTACAACTGACCATGAGTATGGATCTTCGTGTGTACATACACAGAAAAGCATGTAGAGAGAACTTACTTTGTGCATGCACATTAGAGAGTTCTAATGTTAAAAAGTTACATCTTAACTGGCTGTATGACTAAAATTCAAAAGGAGACCATAGTGATTGGGTCTTTCGCTATTCGCATATGCTTTAATTTCCCTGTTTTCAGCTGTTTTTAATTGTGTGAGTGTTTATTGCTCTCAGTGGTCATTTCTTTTAGAATGTAGTCATGTCGCATCTTAAAAAAAGGTAAGAGAAAAGTCCAGGGAGTGCCACAATCACAAACCGCAGCCCTTCCCAGACACCAAGAGGAAGAGGAAACCGACAAAACCAAACAAGCACAAATCGAACAAACGCACTAAAAGAACTAAGATAAGCTCGCTCTCCCCCCGCAATGCTAAAAGGACTGAAAAACACAAGAACAAAATAACACAAGGTAAGACATAAAACAAATCGCCTCGTAGAATAAATCACAAAGCAACAACAAGTAAGACTTACACCGCCTTAGAACGGTCAATAGAGTAAACCACCGGGGGGGGGGGGGGGGGGGGGGCGGTTAAAGCACTTTTACAGCTAGCCAACTTCACCCTGGGTCCCGATGCTATTCTTAATAAAGAAATACATAAAACAAGAGGACCATGATGGTCCTATATCGCTCACCTGAGAAAACAGCTTTGCATACTTACTGTTGAAGTTTCAGCCAAGTTCACTGCTCTAAGATTTTTGTATAAATTTTATAGCCCTGCTCCCGAGCGGCCATGTTATCTTTTTTCATGCATCATGATGGCTTGAACCGAATCTTGAAAGAGGATCACCAAAGGAACAATTCTGCCAAGTTATATTGAAATCGGTCCTGTGGTTTCTGACAAAAAGATTTTTAAAACGTTTTATAGAGCTATATAGGGAAAATAAGCCCCAACCCCTAACGGCCATGTTTTTTGACGAATCATGACTGCTTGAACAAACTTGGTGGAGGGTCACCATAGGAACATTCCTGCCAAGTTATATTGAAATCGGTTCAGTGGTTTCTGACAAGAAGATTGTAAAGTTTTTCTATTTAAATATATAGGGAAAATAAGCCCGTCCCCTAGCAGCCATGTTTTTTTTTTGACAAATCATGATTGCTTGAACAATCTTGGTAGAGGGTCACCAAAGCAACATTCCTGCCAAGTAATATTGAAATCAGTCAGGTGGTTTCCGACAAGAAGAATTTTAAAGTTTTCTGTACAGATACTCGTATATACGAAAAATAAGCCCCGCCCCATGGCGGCCATGTTTTTTGACGTATCATGAGGGCGTGAAAAATCTTGGTAGAAGGTCACCAAAGCAACATTCTTGCCAAGTTACATTGAACTCGATACAACGGTTTCTTAAGAGAAGATTTTTAAAATTTTCTATAAACATATATAGGGAAAATATGCCCCGCCCCCTCGCGCCATGTTTTTGTGACAAATCATGACGGCTTGAACAATCTTGGTAGAGGATCACCAAAGAAATATTCCTGCCAAGTGATATTGATATCGGTGTATTGGTTTCTAACAAGAAGATTTTAAAACTTTCCTATATAGATATATTGGGAAAATAAGCCCCGCCCCCTGGCGGCCAGGTTTTTTTGACGAATCATGATAACTTGAACAATCTTGGTAGAGGGTCAACAAGGAAATATTTCTGCCAAGTTATAATGAAATCAGTCCAGTGGTTTCTCACAAGAAGATTTTTTAAAGTTTTCTATATAGATAAATAGGGAAATTAAGCCCCGCCCCCTGGCGGCCACATTTTTTGATGAATCATGACGACTTGAACAATCTTGGTAGAGGGTTACAAAAGAAACATTCCTGCAATGTTATACTAAAATCGGTCCAGTGTTTTCTGACAAGAAGATCATTAAAATTTTCTATACAGATATATAGGGAAAATTAGCCCGCCCCCTAGCGGCCATGTTTTTTGACAAATCAAGGCGGCTTGAACAATCTTAGAAGAGGATCACCAAGGAAACATGTTTGTCAAGTTATATAGAAATCGGTCCAGTGGTTTCTGACATGAAGATTTTTAAAGTTTTCCATATAGAAATATAGGGAAAATAAGCACCACCCCCCCCCCCCCATCCCCCACACACAAACACACCCCTGGCGGCCATGTTTTTGACGAATCATTACGGCTTGAACAATCTTGGGAGAAGGTTACAAAAGAAACATTCCTGCCGTGTTATATTGAAATCGGTCCAGTGGTTTCTGACAAGAAGTTGTTTTAAAAGTTTCCTATATAGATATATAGGGAAAACAATCCCCGCCTCCTGGCGGCCATGTTTTTTGACGAATCCAAATGGCTTGAACAATCTTGGTAGAAGATTACCAAAGGAACATTTCTGCAAAATTATATTGAAATCGGTCCAGTGGTTTCTGACAAGAACATTTTGAAAGTTTTCTATATAGATATATAGGGAAAATAAGCCCCGCCCCCTGGCAGCCATGTTTTTTGACGAATCCAAATGGCTTGAACAATCTTGGTAGAGGATCACAAAAGAAACATTTCTGCAAAATTTTATTGAAATCTGTCAAGTGGTTTCTGACAAGAAGAGTTTTAAATTTTTCTATATAGATATATAGGGAAAATAAGCCCCGCCCCCTGGCGGCCATGTTTTTTTTTACGAATCCAAATGGCTTGAATAATCTTGGTAGAGGATCGCCAAAGGAACATTTCTGCAAAATTATCTTGAAATCGGTCCAGTGATTTCTGACGAGAACATTTTTAGTAATTTTCTATATAGATATATAGGGAAAATAAGCCCCGCCTCCTGGCGGCCATATTTTCTGACGAATCCAAATGGCTTGAACAATCTTGGTAGAGGATCACCAAAGGAACATTTCTGCAAAATTATTTTGAAATCGGTCCAGTGGCTTCTGACAAGAAGAGTTTTAAAGTTTTCTATATAGATATATTGGGAAAATAAGCCCCGGCCCCTGGCGGCCATGCTTTTTTACGAATCCAAATAGCTTGAACAATCTTCGTAGAGGATCACCAAAGGAACATTTCTGCAAAATTATATTTAAATCGGTACAGTGGTTTCTGACAAGATGATTTTTAAATTTTTCTATATAGATATATAGGGAAAATAAGCCCCGCCCCCTGGCGGCCATGTTTTATGATGAATCCAAATAGCTTGAACAATCTTTGTAGAGGATCACCAAAGAAACATTTCTGCAAAATTATATTGAAATCGGTCCAGTGGTTTCTGACAAGAAGATTTTTAAAGTTTTCGAATATATAGAGAAAATAAGCCCCGCCCCCTGGTTGCTATGTTTTTTGCAAAATTATATTGAAATCGGTCGACTGGTTTCTGACAAGAAAAAGTTTTAAGTTTTTAGTTAAAAAATTATTTTTAGCTCCTGTGACCTAGATATGCAATGGACGGGAACCATTTAAACAACTTTGAAAGAGGATCAACCAAGGATCATTCCTGTGAAGTTTGGTCAAAATCCAATCAGTGATTTAGGAAGAGATGTTGTTTAATGATTGTGAACGGACGGACAGACGGACGACGACGACGACGGACGGTGAGTGATCACAATAGCTCATCTTGAGTCTTCGACTCAGGGGACCAAAAATCGGTTCGCATAAAGACACTGCTCCCCTTTCAGGCTAGAACCCTTATATAAGTGACTTGGGGAGCAAGAAACAACAGGAAGTCACAAAATATGTATCCCTTGTAAACTGGCGATCAATCTACCAAGTCCAATGCAACATGTACAGGGTAATACAGTAAAACATCAATGACTCGAAAACCGATGACTCATTTACCGCGGATGATTCTAACTCGCTTTTGAGTTCTTAGAAAATTCTTCCAATCGCTCAAGAAAACAAATATTTAGGGACATTTTAGGGATATTTTCGTGTTTTTTTTTTTTTTTTTTTTTTTTTTTTTTTTTTCATGAAAATGTATGTTGTGTGTACTCATTAGAATTGTCTAATTCTAATGAGTAATCTCAACATACCCTTCTACCCTTCTTTTACAGAAAATTAAAAAAAAAAAAAAAAAAAAAAAAAAAAAATCCTAAATTATCCCATTTGCCTCCTGACCTGGCGCTATGAGTATCCTTCATTGGCTCGAACTTATCTAGAAGAGATTTAAATGGTCCCAAAGGGCCATTTAAGTTCGACTGTAGTATGTAGTACGATTTATGTTACTTAATTGTGGGACGTATGCATAATAATATATTATACTATGTTGAGAATACTGTGGCACTATCTTCCATTTACATGTCCGATCGTGTGGGCTGGTAAACAAAACAATATAAAACAATATAAATGTCGGAAGGAAGATGGATACAGGTATAAAGAATAGCAGAACATTACCCGTAAACAACTTTTGAAAATATCTGGCGCAGTTTCACTATATGACTCGTGTTCTGTAAAAATATGCCTTCTGGACATATGCGGACAACGTAACCTAGATCAGCTGTCGCGTCCGCGCAATCTGATTAGTGTTTTTGTTGACCGCTTATGGAATTATCTTATTTTTGTCGAGTGCTTCGATGTATAGCAACGGTCCTTGTCTGATTATGCAAATTCGGTGACTGGTGACTGGTCTAGTTTTTGTTTGCTGTTAGCATATGCTCTTAGGGGGAATGAATATACTTTTAGGATGAAATCCTGTCAAGAGTGTTTTGCTTCCCTTCTGAAAAGGGGTAGTATTTAAGGCATTTCCGGGATATATTCACTTGTATCTTGGTATACAGGAAAACACACAGAAAGCTACATACGTTTAAATTCTCATTAGTTAAACAGGTGCTTGATATGCACTATAGATATTTATGACAAACGTATCTTATAGAACCGCCCCCACCCCCTCCACCTCTCCCATGACTTTAAATATAAGAAAACTGTTATTCCGGTTGGCAGTATATATTTACATTGACTTCAGCTAAATACTTTAATGCGTGTTTTTTTTTGTTTTTTTTTTGTTTTGTTTTGTTTTTCTTTTCTCGTTTGATCTACTGACTTGTTTTGTTTCCCAGAACAGATAAAAACTCAATACTAATGGTCTATAATATAACAAATCGGCGTTATTTGAATCAAGACTGTGTCTTATCACGCAAGTTTCTTCCGCCGTGAAAGAATATAATCACTAATAACCCGCGCTGGTTAAAAACCAACATATTTTACATTGTTAAAGAAGCAAAAGATACACCAGCCTTTGTAGCTGAGTCGTATGTTCAGACACATTACGAAAACATGCCTATTCAAATATACTGAAAATTTTACCGCCAAAAAATGATAATTTTCAGATAAAAATTCTAATATTTTTCATATTTCTGCTGAAAACATAGATTGTGGGTGCTCGTTAGAACCGCCTCGCTGAGGCGGTTCTAACGAGTACCCACAATCTACGTTTTTGAGCAGAAATAAGAAAAATAATGTATACCCCTGTAAACCCCAGTTTTACTATATAAAGGTGGGGTTTAAGGGGGTTAAAATCATATAGGTGCGTTTTCGTGATGTTTCGCATTTAATTAGAAAGAGGATCATCTATAGGTTTAGTCAGACTCGATATACTTGGTAGACAGTCAGAAATTTTGCAAGACAGTTTTGCTGACGTCCTTCTTGCTTTCTTGCACACAAAGACACTTTTAGAAAGTCTACTCTGAAAGGAAAGAATTTGCTTCCACGTGTATTTTCACATAGCCCGTTGCATTTTAATTTGTTGCCACATAATTTATTGTTTTGACAAGGTATATCGGAACCAGAATTTTACAGTGAATTAGTGTACAGATTTAAAAAAAATGTGGGAAAATCTAACTTTTCGGAGCAATTCAGAAAACTAATAAACCGTTATAAAAGAATTGGGTATAGCCTGGATATTATGCGGCAGATTGCATGCCTAGTCAACCCGATCATTGTTGATGGCTATGCTTCACTCTTTAATTGCACGACGGTGGTTCGGGCCTCAGGCTCAATGACGGCCTCTTCGTAAAATTTTAACCAGTGGGTTGGGGCTTGACGATATATCTTTGGCTTGACCCGCCGAGGTTCAACTATTGGTTTTCATTTACTCTGGCATACAGTAGAATTAGCCATGAATACTCGTCTTTGTTTATCACTGAGATTTATTTGATTTTTATGTTTTCGATTTGATGCATTGACTGAATTGGGAGCCTTTATGCGAACTGAATTTTATGTACTTCTGTGTTAAGAGTAGCATCGGGACACAGAGTGAAGTAAGCTAACTGTACAAGTGCTTTAACCACCCCCAGCCGACCCCCCCCCCCCCCACTCCGGTGGTCTATTCTACTGCCGTTCTAAGGCGGTGGTACTGGTGTTAGTCTTACTCTTTGTTGCTTTGTGGTTTATTATACGAGTCGATTTGTTTTATGTCTTACATTGTGTTATGTTGTTCTTGTGTTGTTGTTTTTTTTTTTTTTGTTGTTTTTTTTCAGTCCTTTTAGCATTGCTATTACCTCGCTCGGGAAAGAGAGAGCTAATCTTAGTGCTTTTTGCACGTTTGTTAGATTTGCGCTTGTTTGGATTTGTCTGTTTCCTCTTCCTCTTGGTGTCTGGAAGGACTGCGGTTTTTGATTGTGGCACTTCCTGGACTTTTCTCTTATCTTTGTTGAATCTATCAGTACGGGTGTCTCACACATATATTCAGGAAGACTGTAATGACATGCTTCTTATTTTAAAGTCAGCCAACCCTCTTTTAATCAACATTCAGAACAACAACAACATTCGTTATAATGATTATTTATCTGGAACGAAACCTTCGCTTAAACGATGACAGTTAACCAGATATTATGCGCGAATATTGTATTTAATACTCAGAGAGAAATATGTTTTGGATGTTTTATTTAGGATTCTTACAAATATCCATGACATGTTCTAAGACAAAATAAAAATAAAACAAAGCCTTTCTTACATATCATTCAGCTGTGTTTAAGAAGTCTTTACATCAGCGAATTCGCCCAAATTGCAACACCTCTGGGGCCAATGTTATCATTGTAAAGAAAGCACACTCTAATAGTAACAAGGACAGAATTTTGAACGGTTATATCTGAAAAGCAGGTGTTCGTATTGCAAGCTCTGTAATGTCCGTTAGTTATCCAATGCAAATTCTTTTTTTTAAATTCATTTAGCTTTGTGAGCAATCCGTAAAGTGGTATCTACTTTCATTTTAAATATTTGTCTTTGCTTTACCTTACTCTTGTATATTGATTAGAAATGCCAATATGCGTAAAAGGACTGAAAGAAAGAAAATGTATTATGGGTGACCTACAGAAAGTTTTGAACATTGGGCTATAAAATGTTTAAAATTAACAATATCATCAAACATTTTATTTTGGTCTTTCAAAATTATCTTCCCTAACAGATGCATTTTTAAATGTCGGAATCCATAACCGATACGCTGCAAGTTTCTCATTGTATAGTGCTGAGACACTGATATATCGCCTTATCTAACTCACATCTCGACCTTAAATGTCTACTAGATATTATACGAGGGTTGACTGAAAAATTATGAGCCTCACATGTAAGCATTTGACGTTTGGGAGATATACTGTATTATTTTTCAACATAATCCCCTTCAATGTCCATACAGTTTTGCCAGCCATGTTAAAGGGCCTAAATGCCACTTTTAAAGAAGTTCTTTTGACTTTCCAGAAAGTGCTTCACTGCACATTTGACGTCATAATCTGACTGAAAATGGCAACTAGAAATGGCCTTCTTCAACTTTGGGAACGAACTGAAGTCGGGTGCGGATGATCAAGTGTGCAATGGGGATGTAGAATTAAATTAAAGTAGTTGCGGTGATGGTACCTAAGCCGTAATCAAAACTCATAAATCCATAAACGAATGACGAATCAGAATGTTCAGACCAACAGAGATGGACCCCAGAATAAAGGGTGTAATCAGGCGTCCGCGGATGGTAAGCATTACTTGGTAAGCAAGCTTCGCCCACCATGCCTATAGGCCTGAACTAAGGAAATATCAGTAGAAGCGTATGTCTGGGATATGGGAAGTCTACTTATGGCGCGTCACTGGCAAAAACATCAGAAACAATTCTGGAAACTGCCACATTGTAGGGATTGACCACAATCATTGATGGCAGCCATAGCAATGCCAGACGTGTGAGCTGGAGCATTGTCCTGTTGAAACAACACACCTTGACTATGTTTCCCAAGGCGCTTGACCTTACTATTTCTTCTTGACTGCCTAAGAAGTCAAGCATAATATGTTCCATTAAGTTTCTGTCCCTTTTGGAGATAATCTACCATAAGAATACTATCAGCATTCTATACACCCAAGGCCATAACTTTTCTGTCTGATGGAACAGTATTCGCCTTCTTTGGCGGTGAGCAAGGATGCTTCCATTGTTTAGACTACTGTTTGGTGAAATGATGGACCCATGTTTCATCTTTAGTCACAAACCTCAGCAGAAGCTTGCCAGGATCTGTCCCAAAAAGGTTACGTTTAGCATGCGACATGTTCTGTTTAATGTGCTTCTGATCAGCTATCAGAATTCTGGGTACCCAACGGGCTAAGAGTTTTCTCATAGCCAGATCTTCCGTTAGAATAAAATGAACTCTTTCTTGAATATTTCCAACAGCACTAGCTATGTATCTCTGTAACTCGCCTGTCACTCATAACCATATCATGGGCTTTAGTGACTATTTCGGTAGTCGTCACACTGACTGGCCTTCCATAACGGGGGTCATCCTCAAGGCTTTCCCTGCCTCGCTTAAATTCTGCAACCCAATTTGTTTACGATAGTATATGAAGGGGCATGCTTCTCAAGTGTTGCTACCATATCAGAACGAATAGCCTTTAAGTGCTAGAACTTTTCTTCGCAAATATTGAATCACCGCTTGTTCAGCAATTCTGTTACTACTTCGACATAAACTGACCAAAAGGCACGGGCTGTTCGTTACATAACCGTTAATAGTCAAGGAATAATAGGGTTGAAAATAGGCAGCAATTTGTTAAAATCCTTTAGCACTTGCCTTTGTAATTGAAGAAGCTGGCGTAATTAAATTATATCGAACTGAGTCTTTCTTTTTTTTTTTTTTTTTTTTTAATTACGAGTCTGTTTTGATTTGTAAAGATCCATACTTGGCCTGACAAAACAGCGTAGACCCAGATCAGCCGGAGAAAACTTTAGTTTGTACTTTAGTTTGACGCTCAGTGGCTCAAACTACTACTGTCTAGAACTAATTCACATTGTCCTAATGATGTTCGAGCCATTGAAGTGCGACTGTACTAAGGGTAAATACGGTATCTAAAGGTAGTGCAGACTCACTCTCTTCAATAATAATAGTAGGAAGTTAGTTTGGACCGGTTAGATTTAGTATGAAGCTCAGTCTAAGGTTCGGACACCTTATCTCCTTACCATACTTGCATACCCAGTCAGCATTCTACGTAAAGCTATATCGGGCCGTCATCGGCCCGTCAGGGTAGCTGACGGGCCGATGACGGCCCGATGTAGATTTACGTAGAATGCTAGCTGGGTTCATCACAATTACATTATAGTAAATAAAAAAAAGTTACTATTCATGAAAAGACTTCCATCACGAAAACGTACCTATAAAATTTTGACCCCCTTAAATCCCACTTTTATATGGTAAATTAGAAAGGAAGGCAATGATCAGGAATCGATACAATTATCCCACACCGCCCATCAAAGACATCAAAGGTAAAAGAAACACAGGACCCTAATGGAAACATCGCTAGCAGAAAGCCAAACGGACGGTTACTTTCCCACAAAGTGGCCAAATGGCTAT
The DNA here is from genome assembly GCA_964016985.1 of Anodontia alba. Taxonomy (NCBI): domain Eukaryota; kingdom Metazoa; phylum Mollusca; class Bivalvia; order Lucinida; family Lucinidae; genus Anodontia; species Anodontia alba. Next base: position 111,281,115 of record OZ024827.1, on the reverse strand, counting down.
CCAAAACAAAAAGATGTAAGCGACACACACATTCAAAGACAAACTATAACAAAAATAAACCATGACAGAAGAATGTAAAACTGGGGTTTACAGGGGTACACATTATTTTTCTTCTTTTTTTTCTGCTCAAAAACATACATTGTGGGTATTTAGAATCGCCTCAGTGAGGCGGTTCTAACGAGTACCCACAATTCATAATTTGAGCAGAAATTTGATAAATATCAGAATTTGTATCTGAAACTTTCAGTTTTTAGTAGTGAAATTTTTAATACATTTGAATAGGTGTGTTTTCGTAATGATTAAACGGATACTGATACTGGAGCTTATTGGCTTATTATTCTTATTCACAAGGGCAGCAACATGAGAAAAGGTACCTTCTGACATGGCAGCCCAACGAAGATTCAAATCAGCCTGAACAGTCTGATCAGAGTCTTCGTTGTCCTCATGAAGACGCTTTGCATTTTTAGCTAGCCAAAATGCTCATAAGAAAAATTCTGATCAGCCTGCGCAAATGCACAGGCTGATCTGAGCCTTCGCAGAGTACACATGTTCGATTGTACGTTTTCTGACATTACGTCTCATATGTTGATGTACCAATAGAATACTAAATAAGTGATTTTGTCAAAATATTTTATTGCTTCAAGAAGATGATGTAATAAGTCATGAATCATAAACAGGGTTATGTAACAAATTGTATTGAACGTAACATTAACTGTTAATATAATGAGTCTAAGAGTGAAATCAATGAACGCTTGAGCAAATTCTATATGTGTACAATAACATATGAAAATGATATAACAAAACATATGAAAATGTTATAACAAAAACTAAACAATGGAATGCAAGACATACTGTAAAACAGATTTATTTTAAAGGCTCGTCTGGATTTTGCAGGCAATTGTCCACTAAATGAGAAATTGGCCAACTCTGATATGAGGAATCTTCACTAATAGATTCGATGTCCGGTTGCAATCTTATTGGATTCCGCTTAACATGTGAATGGATAGGAAGCTCAAGATCAGACCATACTGTATGGTATGCATACGCTAATTTCTGTCTTCAATGAACACAGATGGCAAAAGATAGTTTTCTATATTGCGACGCATTCTGGCGGAAAGAACTTCTCAAACAGATTCAAGGCTAAAAGAAACGAAATCTTATTCACAGTATGCACAGAGAAACGGAATCGAGCCATGGGCATAGAGGTCTTCGAACCATGCACAGATAGCCAAGGACTTTAACAGCCTGTTCGAGGCATTTGCTGTTCTTTACAGAATCAGTGTAGTAAACTCTGTCGCAACGTCGCTACCACTGATTAATTTGCATAAACACCGAAGCCCATTTTAGTGTTTTCCTGTTGATATTTACATATGCTCCCACCTGTCCCATGGCACGACTCGTTTACAGAGCTATAAACAAATGAAGAGAGCAAGATGAAGAATTAAACATATTCTGGTTGATAATAAGGTACACAAACGCCTAACTTAAGCATCATTTGCACTTAACACATTTTAGTCTACAGACGCACCAAACGAGTAACTGGAAACAGTAAATACCTAGATCAGACACTACAGAATTGGCGTCTAATCAAGGTCTCCACTGTTTACAAATAATTTAACCTGTTTTTTCTCTAGGGATATTTATACCTCACAAAGCCTGGCATACCTAAAATTGAAATTGGACTTCTAATAGAGGGAGGAGTTTATTCAGTCGAAAATGGGTAAAAAAGTATAAACATAGAGTGAAACACCGCGCAAATTCACATTGTATCAGGTGCAAAATACATAGTCATAGTCGTTTGTTAAGGTATCTGATTCAGCATCATCTTTCACACAAACTTGGGTGGGGGTGGGGATGGATTTGTGTTTGCATTGTTTTACTAATTATCTAGTTTCCAAGTAATATGATAACGTCACCATCCACATTTGACGTCATCAGTAGCTTGTTTGACGTTTTTCGAAAATAAAAAAAATGCAGCCACTTAAAGATGTCTGACTGTTGCCATGAAAGCATGAAGTAATAAAGGCATATTCAAATATTAGTTGTTTTCTTAAGTATATTCATTCTGAAGTGCTTATTCACATCGGTGAATAAGAATATTAGAATTGGACGGATACTGCAAAAGTCTTATTCCGAGGGTAAGAGTAAATACTGTTATTTTACTATGCAACTTTGAAAACGGTAAACAAGTGATGCTTATCTTTTGCGTATGTGACTATATCAACAGGAAGCAAATGAACTATGGAACAATGAGATGCATAGTTGTGTTTAATTGTCATACTGTCATGGATTTCATTGTCTATTTATATTTAATCCACTAGTGCACATGTAATTTTGTAGCTTCTGTTAAATAGTTTTCATAAATGAATTTGACCATGATCTTGCCAATAATCATGATACGATTTTGTTTAAGGGGATGCATGCATTGTCAGGATAGACAATTCTGTCTGATTGTTTTGCATCATATAAAGATTCTGTCATCCGTCAGGTTCTTTTGTCTCTCTTTTGTACACTGCGAATAAAGACCCTTCTGAAAAGACGTCTACTCTAAACGAAAAAAAAAGTGAACAAAATAAATTAATAAATAAATAAAAATTAAATAAATAAATAAAAAAAAGCTCTCGTTCGGAGCATATACTTCATTTTTAGAGTAGATCCTTTTTCATAAGGAAGTGAAATATAGTTGTCTACCCTTAAAGTGTCGCAGTACCTCTTAATCACATATGTTGATATTCATGTGCTTATAGGTTCGTCCTCTGCAATACAGGAAGGCAGTTTCTAAAGTTCATCAGTTTTATCCTGCGTGGTACTGAGATGGAAGAAATCTCCTCTCAATACTGTCTTTATTTATTATATATTATAAAATAAAACCAGTGTATGCCACTGAAACGGTCTTTCATAGCTCGTTGAATGGGTGTGTAGAATTGTACATTCACCATTTCACAGGAAGAAGTGTTCCAACTGAAAAGAGACAATGGTAGACAAATGTATTTTTTTCTTTCCATATCAAAGTGTTCTGTACAAGTAACAGTAAATAAATTATGTAGTATAATTCTAAAGCAAGCAAATGTTTTCAAAGAAGCAGCAATGCAGAGGTATTATAGCGTATACATATTAAACTGGTATCCGTTTTGTTTATTGACAATGGTTTACTCTGGCTTCAGATCGCCATTGAGCCTTTAAGATCGTTTCATCATGAGAGCATTTGCGTTTAAATATGAACAAATATAATCAGGAACTGAGTCAGAATTCCAAGCGAGGTTTGGCGCACACGAATAAAACAAAATTTAGCCCCCAAATCACATGCATTTCTCCGCTAACCATTCCATGGGGGTTGTCTCTTGCAGTTTGTATTTGATCTTATATTGCACATACAAATGTATACTGTTTGTATTTTGTATTACTTGTCCCACATCTTTTCGAGTCCTCATCGCTATTTCATCTCTGTATTTGTTTGATTTTTATGTTATCGGAGATGTTGCACTGATGAGTTTGGAACCCTTCACACGGACTGAACAAATGTCTTGTGTATACCACGACAGAACTAAGGGCGAGGGTTGTGGCCACATTAAATCGATTTTAGCCCTTCCCCCCACCACCCCACCCCACCTACACCCTCACCCCCCACCCCCACCCCCACACACACTATTATTTTACTGACCGTTCCAATGCGGTGCTTCTGCTGTGGTTTACCATATATGTCATTGTATGCATTGTTGATTTTTTTTATTAATTTGGATAGCCGTTTTTCCATTTTTGGGAAGAAACTGTCTTTTTGGCTTTCTGCATGTAGTGTTTTGATTGTGGTGCCGTTATTTTAAGTGCGTCCTTCTTTCCCTTCGATGTCTTGGAACGGAAGGTGTTAGGTAATTGTATCGATTCCTGATCATTGTCTCCCTTTTATTTATTCTTTCTGTGCCTTGGAAACGCTGTGTTACGTGCTTGTGGCCTTTCCTAAGTAAGTGACTCCATTGTTTTGTGCGTGTGTGCGTGTGTCTGTGTGTGTGTGTGTGTGTGTGTGTGTGCTGGCACGTTGTTACTAAATTAAAGTTAGCCTTTATTATGGTATGTTGTTAAAATCTGCTCGGAAACAATGCAGTGTTATTTGCCGTTTTTTTATTAATGCATCTTTGTGACATATGTTCAATTTAAAGATTAACTGAAATGAAAAAAAAACAATGCTCACCTTTGGCATTTAGTGTAGTATAGCAAGCGTTGATAAGTTCGAAAGAGGATTCCTTCCATATATCTTGCAATGGCGTGATAAATGATAATGACATCGTTATCGCCGTATTGAATACTTATTGCTGTTTGGCGTCCCAGAGGCGACAAATTGCTAAGATTAACAAGAATTTGTAGTCATTATTCAGTGTTGTTTAAAGGTTAACTGTCTCTTGTAATTAACATATAGCGTGCGTTTCCTTATATGCTTCAACAAAATAATCTGTGAAATCTTTTAGTAGTATTATCGTAGATTCAGATTTCTGAGGTATTACGTAAACCAGTATGAGACAAAAACGATTGTTTTTTTTTTTCTTCTGCTGTCGTATTAATGCACTGATAAGAGGCCATTTACTGTATCCATTTCATGAACGATCATTGTTTCTTCAGTGTTTCACAATGTCATGTCTGACCTGCACAGTTCCTGTTGCGTACACTCAGCATGCACGTTTACTGGCCTTACAATGCTTATTATATTTTTCAGTCGGTATCTCTAACTTGTTTACAGAGTGCCCGCACTCTTAACGCAATTAATCGTTTTGATTCAGTCTCCTTCAGATATATTTATTTCACAGTTCGTATAGATTATCACAAGAGAATGACTTCTGTTTTTGAAATATTTTGTTTAGGATTGTTTTCGCGACCTTTAGGGAGCCTTTTCTGTCTTTGAGCTTCTTCAGTTCCATTTTCGTAACGTGTTCTACAAGTTTTTCAGGATTAAGTTTTATCTTTATTTGGCTTACAATTCCTACTAAAAGTTCGTCGACTTTCATGTTAAGTGTGGCAGATGTCTCGATGTATTTGCAGTCATAGTAGGAAGCAGTGTGGCGTGCGTCTGGAAATAGAAACAAAAATAATAAATACTATCATTTATCTTATCATCTTTAAGTTTAACATCCGTCAAATACAAAACAAAAGCTAATTTAAAAGTGGCTGGAAGGAAACTCTTAGACATACTAGCTTTAGCTTGAGCTCATTAAACGCAGTACTTTGTATGATACTTGAAAGTCTTTGATAGCGAATCTGTTATTATTCGTAAAGTGATGAATGTCATTTTTGCTGTGCAAGCAACTCAATTTGAACATTTCGTATGGAACGAATGGCATGCTTGCAATTAACTTGTAAACCACTGGCCAAAAAATGTAAGTTTTTTTTTTTTTTTTGTTAGTTTGGCGTTTTTAATCTAACTGCATTGTAAAATACTATCATACTGTTTGAGGATAAAGTTGGCGTAAACATATACAGTTGACTCCCGTTATCTCGACCTCGCTTATCTCGAATAACCGCTTATCTCGAAGTGAAAATCTGGCCCCTGCCTAGACATGAAAATCTAACAACAGGTAAAAAATATTGTGGAAAAGAGGAGAAATTGCTCCTAAGGAGCAATTTCTCCTCTTTTCCACAATATTTTCGATACATCTCTAACTTCAAGAGTCCAATTACATATGTATTTGTTAAATGTGGTTGTGCGAATTATTTTTTCCTCAGTTCTGCAAATCTGATATGTCGAGGTACGGATATCTCGAACTATTTTGCAGAGTCCCTTGGAATTCGAGATAATGAGAGTCGACTGTACTAATTATTGACTACACTGTACATACGACATTGTAATAAAAAAATGTAATAAAAACATTCGGATTTCTTCCGTTTAAAGTAGATAATTTTCAGAAGAGGCTTGGTATGCAGAAAGCAAATAGGCAGTCACACAATGCGGCTTCCCTGTACAATATTTAGGTAATGTATCCGTCCCCCATACAGAACTACTGGCGAATATTGGTACGAAGAAGTGTTAATCAATGAGTAACGACACTCGTGCCAAACATTTTCTATTTCTGTGTATATCTTTGACTAACGATTAAGATTACTAGCTTTTCATTATCAAGATGTAATACTAGGTGAATGATATCTACATGTATTTAAAGATAGTCACAGAAAATCAAATATAAAAAGAAAATCTACTTACGATCACGAGTAACAGTTCTGTTGCGCACCAGATCCGTTTTATTTGCCACGAGGATTATTGTTCTGTCAGAACCTATCGTGTTCCGTAGGTGTTTGATGACGTTAATGGCGTAGACGTACGTTGATTTATCCATGATTGAGTACACTATAACGTAGGCATCGACGTTTATGTCTTCCTCTGGCATCTTTAAATCAAAAAGGTAATACTGTTGTATGAAAACTAGTGATAACAAATGCTTAAACACAAACATACAACAAGGCCTTCATTTCCTTTCCTGTATCTTTGTAAAAGGTAAAGAAAGGTAAAGCAATGCATGTATTGAAGTGAAGTAAATAAAGCTATGAATGCTTAAAGTCTGGTATGGTAATAAAACACACCATGAGAGTTTGAATAAGGCTTAAATAACTTATCAAAATAGGTTTTAGAATATCACATCATAACTTTACACTTTTCTCTAACTATATTATTTCATAAATGTAGCGCATTGTGTTCTGTTTATCATTGCTTTTGTTTCGTCATTGTTTGACACATACATGTGTTTTGTTCAATACTCGTTCGTTACATGTTCGAAGTCGAATAGTCACAGAACTCTTTCGTTATAGATACGATTAAACAAAAAAAAACATAATAAATTCTATTAGCTGACCTGATCATCAGGAAAATGGCAGAACTCTAGGAAGGACTCCTCATCATCCAAAACAACAGACACTGTTTGGTCCCATGCTGAAAAATACAAACATAGTTCAAATGATAACATAATTTTGATCCCCTTAGACCCCACTTTTATATAGTAAAACTGGGGTTTAAAAGGGTATACATTATTATTCTTATTTCTGCTCGAAAAACATAGATTCTAGGTGCTCGTTAGAACCGCCTCAGCAGAAACATATGAGAATTTGTATCTGAAAACTTTCAGTTTTCCGTGGTGAAATTTTCAATATATTTGTATAGGCGTGTTTTCGTAATAAAATGATAACAGAAAACTCGAGTAGTGGACACTAAAATGTATCGCTTTATAATGCAGTTTCATGCAGCTGCATTTCAAAATAAGAGCCGCAACGTGTGCAAACATACCTTCTGACATGTGCGCCCTACCAAGAATCACATCAGTTTCCACATTGCTCGCAGACTGATCCGAGTTTTCGTTGACCACATGAAGAAATTTGCATCCTTGGCCATACAAAATGCGCCCAGTGAAAATGTTGATCAGACTGCGCGAATGCACTGGCTGATCTGAATCTTCGCGGGGCGCACACGCCCGAAGGTATGTTTTTGACGGTGCGGCTCGTAAGCATTAAGTTGGCTCTCAAAGCACACTTGAACATTACGTTAACACACCTTTGTAAATTGTATACGTCTTATTCACAACTCTAGATAAGCCATTAATAACACATTATTGCATAAAAAGCAGTGTCGCACGATATTAACAGCCGTGCTTTAACCTGCGAAAAGCCGTGTATTAACAAGGCAATTCACGCTCTGTTAATGCACGGCTACGCAACTTTCAATATGATCGTACCGGGGCCACAGATTTGCTGCCGTTACGAGATGTGTACTGCCCGGCCCTAGAACGTGCATAGTCTGTGGAAATTATGTTCGCGAGACATCAGTGAAAAGGCGAAACAAAATAGGGCAAGAAGTAAAGCGAAATGTAGCAAATGTTTTCAGTTTTTATGCAATAATAGCGATCAAACATGGTTTTTCAATGCATTAACATTCGCCAGGTCCCTTGGGAGGTGTTGAAAACCGCGCCTTCGGCCTCGGTTTTCAACACCACCCATGAAACATGGCGTATGTTAATGTATGAAAAACCATGTTTGATCCCTATATTGCTGACATTTTCACCAAAACATCAGATGCCCTTCTAAATGACACCTAGGTGTATGAGCGGACAGTGACGGACCTAATCAGATGCACATACTGATGTTGGGCATTCGCAGTCCGCATATAAACTGAAATCACGTCACGCAAGAGGCCATTACAAAATCTGAGTCACTTAGCTTAATAAAAAAAAATGATATATAAGCCGTATTTACCCTAAATGTTCGGAAACCTTATCTCCGTACTTCACTAACCCTAAATTTTGAACACCCTATTTGAACTAACACAAAATGTGTCTAAAAGAAATGACGGTATGGAAAACAGTAGAAACTTCTCCTCAGGAGGAGCAGTTTGAACTGGCTCTACACTTCTTACTCAGTCTCATCTGTCCTGATGCTTCGGTTAAATTGTATAAATATTTCTTTAAGTACTAGTTAAAAATGACTCTGTTGAATGATAGGATATTCTTCGGAAGAGACTTTATTAAATAACATTTACATAATATTTTCCTGCCTATACTTATAGACTGCAGCAGTTAGATTATTGGTTTCAAGCTTATCTTTCGATATCATATGAGGCTTAGACCTCCACTGCAGTAGTCTTGGGTTTGATTTCCGTTTTTAGATGCTTCGATTTCATCGACAATATGAATAACGCAAAACAATTGCTAATAAACTACACGAAATATCCGGCTATTTCGGAAACCCACAACTAGTACAGGATAAATATTCTCATTCCGAGCACTTGGATCAATGTTATCGCAATTAAGATTCTTGAATTACGCCGCGTTGGTCGCGTCTGGAAATGCCAAACGCTCTTAGTCCATCAGAATGAGATTTTATGTCAAGAAGGATGTAATTTATTACCCGTATTGAATCAGTTGTCTAAGACATAAATAGCGATAATGGTAACACTCCTTTACCGCACATAAATACGTATGTTTAGTAACTTATGTGTAACCCTTTCAGCCCTAAGTTTCTGACATGGACTCTTCTGTCTTTGTTTTGGAAAGGTCAGTTGTGAGTCAAAAATGGCGAACAGTTTAGATCCTGATGAGACGGCTCTTAAGAGGTCTCATCAGGATTACACTGTCTGCAATGCATCACGAAAACATGCCTATATGATTTTGACCCCCTTAAACCCCACTTTTATATAATAAACTTGGGGTTTACAGGGGTATACATTATTTTTTTTCTAATTTCTGCTCAAAAACATAGATAATTGGTACTCGTTAGAACCGCCTCGTCGAGGCGGTTCGAACGATAACCCACAATTTATGTTTTGAGCAGACATATGAAAAATAGCAGAAAATTTTGTCTGAAAATTTTCATTTTTTGGTGGCAAAATTTTCAGCATATTTTTAATAGGTGTTTTCATAAGGGTATCTGGTTTGATTTACAGGTGTTGAACGGTTAAGTTAGCGTATTATAATAAGGCTAAAGGGAATTAAATCTGCCTACTGTAATGTATAATTATACTTATTGATATAGATAATAAGATCATATTCTGGTTAATGTTTTGCATGAAACGTCTTTTATTTGTAAACGGATCATTAATGAAAACTTACACCAGTTAAATAAGATGTTCTACTGGATTGAAGTAAAACCATTGAAGTTAAACTGTTCGCTGCTTTTATAATATAGGGATCAAACATGTTTTTTTTTCATGCATTCATGGTTTTTCAGGCCGAAGGTTGCGGTTTTCAACACCTCACAAGGCACCTGGCGAATGTTAATGCATTGAAAAACCATGTTCGATCGCTATTATTGCATAAAAACTGAACACATTTGCTACATTTCGCGTTATTTCTTGCACTATTTTGTTTCGCCTTTTCACCGATGTCTCGCGAACGTAATTTCCACTGACTATACTCGTTCTAGGGCCGGGCAGTACACATCTCGTAACGGCAGCAAATCTGTGGCGCCGGTTCGATCATATTGAAAGTTGCGTAGCCGTGCATTAACAGCACGTGAATTGCATTGTTAATACACGGCTTTTCGCCGGTTAATTCACGGCTGTTAATAACGCGCGACACTGCTTTTTATGCAATAATAATCTTTATAAGCCAAATGTAAATCTTAACAAATATATTAGATCTATTCTAGTTCTTTATCCGAGAAAAGAAGATCAGACACTTCATGTGAATAGTCTCCTTAGACGAGAGTTCTATTTTTTGGGACAAATAACAAAAATATAAAAAAGTTGTTCGCCGCTAATTGTGTCGTCGGCATACTAATGGTTTAGAGTATTTTGTTATTCTAAAAACATTACACGCGTGTTTAAGAATGAATCATTATTATCAATTAAAGTCACTACATGTACAAACACATTTGTTATATTTTAACAGAAATGCGAAATCTGTGACAAACCGGAACGATATTGGAAAGAAAATTGGAAACGACACATTGCATATACCAGTTTTGAATTACACAGTTCAGTCTCAGTCGCAATCATATTAATTACGATTAAATAAAATGTATAAAAAAAACTTATAGAGAAAAAACGTCTGTATAAATTTCTTTAGCATATGTTGGTTGTATATGCAATTAACCATTCATGCCGAGTCCACTCTTCTGCTTTAACTATTTGGACCGGTCAATTTCCAATAGATGGGCTATCTGGTTATTTGTATTTTTACAATGTTTTATAGAAATTAATGTAGTGAATGCAGTGTGTCTGATCTGGGTCTACACTGTTTGCCAATGTCCCTGTTTTGGGACGTTAAGCTTAAATGGGTTTTATCTCATACAAAGTATTGAAAAGAAAACGCACTGTAAGTAATATATGGGTCCAAAATTGCTTAAAATTTTAATATGGCTATGTATGTGCTCGGCATTGTATTGTTCAAATAAAAGCACAGCTAAGAATGCAATAACTTGTACTTACCACAATTTTCATTGACGATGCCAATATTTTCAGAAGACATAAACTGATTTGTAAGCGAAGTCTTCCCAACTCCCGTTGCCCCGAGTACCAGTATTCGGAAGTAAGAAGGAGCACAAGATGAGGTTAAACTATAACCAGCACCACTGTCCTCTGAGGTCGTGCTCGGTGCCCTGTCTCTTTTAATCACAGGCGACACAGGCATTTCTTGCGATCCCTGGGTAATAGCACATCCAGAATACATAATGGTCTCTGATCCACGTTTTCTTAAAAAGTCACCACTATTAACAAGGCCTTTTGATGTCGTTTTAAATGAGCGTACACGACGTATAATATCACCCCTTTCATCGTCTCTCCTAATATCATTTGATGATAAAGATAGTCTAAATGGACTTGGCATACTGTGACGCCTTAACGTGATATCATCCTCAATTTGGAGAGTATTAGAATATTGTCGCGAGACGGACTCGGACCTCCGATACATCCTGTGCTCACTGGCGACGCTCGAGACGAATATTTCCGTATGGCATTCCATTATGCCTTCTGTATATTTCATTGAGATTAATAATAGTAATGTTTTAATACAGTTTTCAAAATACTGCTATTATTTTGCAACAATTATCACGCTGTGTTTAAATGTCAATATTGATTAAAAATTCTCAAAATTCGAAAAGAAAATTTGTCCACATCATTCGCAAGAAAATATTTATTAAACTGAATTGTCTTCTTCTAGCCAGATAATAAACTAATGTTAACGATATTGTCGTTTCAAAAACCTGTTGAATATTGTAGGAAACATATGGTATACGGCTATTTAAACGAGCGGCTATTGATTTTCTCTTCCACGTCATTTATTATGCTCTACGTTTCATGTATTGCCAGGCTTAATAACCAATAGGGAACAAATAACATTTAATATTGGAGACAAGATGACTTTTGACTGACGCAAGTTACAAAATCAAGACAGTGTGCATAGTAGCACAGTATAGGAATGATAATTCCCCGTCTCAAGCTATTTCCACATTTCTGCAGTAAATAATACCTTGCGGATTTATATATTCCATTTGAGAAGAACTATTCCTTTTGGTTGAATGATTTTCTTACTACGACACACTGAGTCAAATAGATGTCACGATTTATAATCATTTATACGCATGGACTCATCATTTTGGTACCATGACCGCAACTACTTTGTGACTAAAGGCGATCAGTAAATACTTGAAAACAGTAAGTTAAAATAACATCATATACGAGAGTCCTGCAAAAAATGTTGTCATTGGGTTCGGATTACTTCAGTGCTACGTTTTATCAAACATATTTTTATTACAAACCTTCAAAGTATTCCCCCTTTACTGAAACACATTTTTGTTACCTTTTTACCCAGTCGCGAAAAGCAGATAATTTTTTTTTTTTTTTTTTTTTTTTTTTTTTTTTGGTATCTGTTGGAGACACTGATAAATAGCGCTGCCAAGAGAACTTCTAGACGTATACTTATTTCCAGAAAACAGTTTCTTAAGCCTTGGAAAATAAAAAGAAGTCACAGGGACTTAGGTCAGGTGAATAAGGTGGATGGTTTAAAACTTTCACCTTTTCAGAAGCCAAAAAAGACTTAACAACCTCACACTTATGAGATGAGGCGTTGTCATGTAAAAGGTGGACTCCTGACCATCCTTTGCTTGGTCCATGTTCCAATGTAACAAGTAAATTGGTCAGTGTATATGACTGCATCTATTTCAATTTGAAATAATTCGGTCAGTTGGAAAGCAATTTGCACGAAATAAACGTGTATCGTTAGCTATTCAACACACCATTCAAGTGCAGTGAAGCATTTTAAAATATACATGTGATAAAACTAAGGAAGCCTATTAGTGACAGAACTTTTTGCAGAATCTTCGTATGAGTCTCAACGTCAGAAAACGTACCTTCCGCCACGTGCGCTTTAGTACAGACACGTCCAGCCTACAGAATAGAAATTAACGACATCTTACCTAGATTTTATCTGGAGACCTTCTTAATAATTTTTAAACCCTGTCAATTCCCACTTTTATATATAAAGTGGTGAACTTGCAGATTGTCAGAATTCTGAATAACTGAAACTACATGTGTTTAAATCTCAGGGAAAATGGAATCTTTATTTTTTTTCATTAAAACACCAACTAAAAAGGAATGGAACGCACGCTCATCATACGCACATCAGAGAGATTCGAAATGGAAAGTTTAAACATTGACCTACTGACTATAGTTACGTTTGTAGAGACAGACAAGGTTTTATTTTTTGTTTTATTTTTCATAGAAAATGGCTTGGTATTTCATTCCCTTGGAAACAATTCGAATGAAATGGCAACTCTTATTCTGTAATAAAATAAAATAAAATAAAATAAATAAATAAATAAATATAATAAGAAAAAAAAAAACACCATCACGAAAACATGCCTATATAATATTGACCCCCTTAATTCGCACTTTTATATAGTAAAACTGGGGTTTACAGGGGTATACATTATTTTTCTTATTTCTGCTCAAAAACATATATTGTGGGTACTCGTTAGAACCGCCTCGCCGAGGCGGCTCTAACGAATACCAATATGTTTTGAGCAAAAATTTGAAAAAAAATATCAGAGTTTTTTATCTGAAAATTTTAAGTTTTGGAGGAGAAATTTTCTGTAATTTGTATAGGCGTGTTTTCGTAATGTTATTTTCATCAGATTATTTAAGTTGTAGATAAATTGCTTCACTGTGTAGTCTGTATCTATTGAGAAGCTCTGTCACACCTGATAATCTCGTAAGGGGTAGCCGCTGGTCATGCACACAAAATCCTTACGCGAACTTCCGGCCATGACTTACGAGACATCTACGAGAAAATATATCTACGAAATTGATGGAAAATCAATACATCAGGAGACCTACCCGTTCGTTGACATTTGGATATCTCGTAAGTCATGGCCGGATGTTCGCGTAAAGATTGTGAGTGCATAACCAGCGGCTACCCCATACGAGATTACCAGGTGTGTCTGTGATGGTCTAACTTGTAGCGGGTTACAACATATGGAGGGTGGATGCACTTTTAAGATACAATTTTCCACAATGTTTTAAAAACTTATGTGACTTTCTGTTTGCTTTCCTGTGCATAAAGTCTCCTCTGAAAAGTGGTCTGCTCTAAAAGAAAAGAATTTGGTCTAAAAAAAGGAGCATTTTTCCTGTAAGAGTAGCTCTAGCTTCAGATCTGAGAGGGAGCAAACTCTTTTGATAGAGTTAACTGCCCTGAAAGCGTACGTATACCCTTAAAATGTATATATGTGAAACCTATCACTAATGTTTAACTGCACGTCACTGCATAATGACAGCTGTCACATGTTTGTTTAACGCTTAGCTCTCTGGGTAAACATTTCAGAAGACGACATTTTGAAATATTTTCTTCTTTTCTTTTTCCAGAAAACATGGTTTGACATTTCATGCAAATTGTCTTTAATAGAGACAATTTGCATAAGATGGCAGATCCTGTTTGCTGGGAAAAGTAAAAGAAATATCACAAATCGTCTGCTGAAAGCATTAAGTAAGGTAAAGGATAATAATTACCTCACATATATTCATTATGTGGCTAACGAAGCCCCAGATAAGCCTTATTAGTGAGGTTTTACGGCCCAGTTAACTTATTAGGGCCATATCGAGTGCGGTCAGTTCACTTACACACAATGTTCCTGGACAAGTTTACGTAGCATTACAAAAACACGCATATTCAAACATATTGAAACATTCACCAGTTTTCAGATAAAAATTCTGATATTTGTTTTTTTTTTTTTTTTTTTTTTTTTTCATATTTCTGCTCAAAACATAGATTGTGGGTACTCGTTAGAACCGCCTCGGCGAGGCGGTTCTAACGAGTACCACAATCTATGCTTTTGAACAGAAATAAGAAAGATAATGTATACCCCTGTAAACCCCAGTTTCACTATATAAAAATGGGGTTTAAAGGGGTCAAAATTATATAGGTATGTTTTCGTGATGGCCCTCTAAGCGATTAACCGATATTTCTCCACATACTGTCGCTGAAACTGTCAACTGCCCTTCTTGAATCAGCTGAAGGGGGATGAGGGGGTGGGGATGGCCGGAGACATTTTTACATGGTCAGTCTCCACTAAAGGTATAAGGCTAAGCTAGGGTTCAAACGCGACACCTGGATCTTCAGTCATACATGCTACCGACTGTTCTATGGAACCCAGATAAGCCTATCCATCCAACTAGCAAATGTACTTATCGCATGACACACACACACACACACACACACACACACACACACACACACACACACACACACACACACACACATATATATATATATATATATATACAGAGTAGAATCATACCAGCCTTTGCATCCATGCTAATTGGTTATAGTCTACAGTGGTTACACACTTAATGGAGTAAGTACTTAAAAGACGCTATTAGCGAACAGCATATACCCTGATCAGACTTTGTTTGTGCGTAGGCTGAGCTAAGTTAGGCTGGTCGCCAAAGCCATAAGGTCCATTTCTATTTGGAGTTTGTTTGTTTGTGTTTAGGTTTTACGGCCCAGTCAACCCAATGGGTTTATGTCGAGCGCGGTCAGTTTGCCTTACCACACTTTTACTGGGCAGGCTTAGTCCTCTAAACGGTTAACCAGCATTGTGCACTTTCTTGCGCCAGAAACTGACAACTTCCCTTCTTGAATCAGCGGAAAGGAGAGAATGACAGGAGAAAATATTTCATGACCAATCTCCACGAAAGAATGTTGCCGATCCAGAGGGGTGAACCCGCAACCTAGTCACCAGTCGAAAGCGCATCCATCTGTTCGGAGAGACCAATATATTAATAAACAGACAATAGTGCTCAATTGTACTGCGTGGATAAGCAGACTGAACCGCCTCATTCTCACAGTGCTTTTCATTTACATGTAACCACTACCTTAACCTTTACCAGTCTCTAGGAAAAAAAAACAGTAGACGACAAGTTAAAGGTACTTTTCTTATTTTTCCAGTAAATTGATTTGAAATTTCATACAAATTGTCTCCGAAGGGGACAATTTGCATGAAATGTCTCAAACCACTTTCTGGGAAAAATAAGAAAGAAAGCATCGTCAATTTGTCGTCTGCTGATGGTGTTTAAACATCAGGAGGCATGTTTCCTTGTTTAAGAGTTACTATATTTACAATGTACATATAATACAAGATTAGAAACAATTCCGTAACTATGGTTTCGTGATTAAATACTGCAGTTACATAATGTGTTTCGCTAAATACATGTACTTGATGTTTTTCAAATAAATAAATCGAGTTACGTAAAATAGTATAGAAACTTTCCAAGAAGAGACACTCGCACATAACATAGCCCACCAATGACACGAACATGAAATATTTAAAGAACAAACTACGACGGGGAACACACACGTAACGAACCAACGATAAGCAAAGCAGGACAACAAGACAGTGAAGGCCTAGATCGGCGTGAAGAAATACCCCAGTATCTACAACGGAAATGCTAAGGACCTGATCGGACAGCGCATATCATAACATGTGATGCGCAACGAACGAAAATGGTCCTTATGCATTTTGCGGGCAACGTAGGTCCAGATCAGCGTGCGCATGTGAAGTCTAATCTGGGCTTTTTTTGTTCGTCGAAATTCACTACAGTATCCACTGATTCTTTAAGCAGACAACGAAGGTCCAGATCAGCCTGCGCTTATACGCAGGCTGATCAGGGCCTGCTTTGTCCGCTAAGTGCATAAGGGCCCTCTACGTGCATTGCGCATCAATATTTTAATCAGCTAAATGGATACACGATACGTTATTTTCCATTTGTTAGAAGGCAACTGTTGTAACTTCCTGTTTGCTCTCCTACAGATAAAGCTTCTTCTGGGAAGGGAGTTTCTTCGAAAGGACAAAAATTCTCCCGAGGGGAACATGTGCTTTCGGTTTAAAATGTACATCATAACTGGGGTTCGGAGGGCGGGAGACGGACGACTGGCCTTGGAAGAACACAGGCTTCGTATATTCAAGGACGATCCATGCAAATAACGATACAATGCAAATGCATGCTCAAATATAAAACGACGGACAGATGACTCTGCAAACATATGAATGAAGTAAAGCTCACAGCCCATTTCGAGGCACCGAAAGCAGAAACGATGCGACAACCAATGACGAGAGACGACGGAGCAGTTGCAAAAAGACATATATACAAACAAAGAACATCAACAAAGGCTCCTCTGCGAAAAATGGTCAGCAGACACAGCTACAATCGAACCTCAATGGCTCGAACATATTTGGGACCGTCGAAATTTGTTCGAGATAGGGATAGTTCGAGCCATTATGGGTTGATCATGGTGCCAGGCTAGGAAGCAAATGGCGATATTTTAGAGAATCTTTTCAATCTTCTACACAATAATGGTATGCTGAGTGTACTCATTAGAATCGCCTTGATGAGGCGATTCTAATGAGTTCACACAACATACAATTTCATGATAAAATAGGAAAAAAAAAAAAAAAAAAAAAAAAAACAGAAAAAATTGGTTTTTGGAGCTATAATTAGAATTTTGTAGGTACTCAAAAACGAATTAGAATTAGGCATGGTAAAAAGAGTCATCAGTGTTGAGCTATTGAGGGTCGACTGTATATTTACTCGCTCACAACTTTACCCTTATTTCCCGAAGCAGCTCTAGACATTAACACTAGGTTACAAAAAAATTAGTGTACAAACAGAAAGGGTAGCTGATGGGCAGATAACGGCCCGCTATAGATTTACAAAGAATGCTGGCCGGGGAAACAAAGCAAACATTGCTGTTGCAGCTATTGCAGAAGTTGACCTCTACCTCATCAGCAAGTTTCCACGAAAAGTTTTTGTCTATTCCTTGCACACCATCACGAAAACATACCTATATAATTTTGACCCCTTAAACCCAACTTTTATATAGTAAAACTGGGGTTTACAGGGGTATACATTATTT
This sequence comes from Anodontia alba, assembly GCA_964016985.1. NCBI lineage: Eukaryota > Metazoa > Mollusca > Bivalvia > Lucinida > Lucinidae > Anodontia > Anodontia alba. Next base: position 111,263,248 of record OZ024827.1, on the reverse strand, counting down.
TTCTTATTTCTGCTCAAAAACATAGATTGTGGGTACTCGTTAGAACCGCCTCGCCGAGGCGGTTCTAACGAGTACCCACAATCTATGTTTTGAGCAGAAATATGAAAAATTGTTAGAATTTTTATCTGAACACATTCAGTTTTAGGTGGTGAACTTTTCAGTATATTTGAATAGGCGTGTTTTCGTAATGCAATAGATGTTCAAGCTGATTTTAAAAGTCTTGGGTTCTTTACAAGCAAACATAGGTTAAATCGGCTATATTCCAAAATGTTAAGGATAAATTGGAGAGGTGGTCTAAATGATATCTCGTCTGAATGAGAATGACCCTAGCTCACATAAAAAAATAATAACAGTTAATTTCTCAGCGCTTTTTAGGCCTAGCTCTTCAAAACATCGCGAAAACATGCCTATATAATTTTGACCCCCTTAAACCCCACTTTTATACAGTAAAACTGGGGTTTACAGGGGTATACATTATTTTTCTTAGTTTTACTCAAAAACATAGATTGTGAGTGCTCGTTAGAACCGCCTCGCCGAGACGGTTCTAACGAGTACCCACAATCTATGTTTTGAGCAGAAATATGAAAAATATCAGAGTTTTTTATCTGAAAATTTACAGTGTTTGGAGGTGAAATGTTCAGTATATTCAATAGGCGTGTTTTCGTAATGAGTAAAATAAGTAGCTATAAGAATAACATTTTTGTCAAGCTGTCCCGGGAATGCTATAAATTGCGCTTAGCAGTCATTATGCATCCACCCACTTTAAACGTGAAATTGTCAAGAGTAATGTATATCCAATAAACTTTGATAAAGTGCTGCAACGGTAAACTTTTAGAATATCTACATCAGTACAATGTGCGAAACAATGCATGCGAATGGAGAACACCTTCTGAAAACGTAGGTGTTCCAATACTTGAAATATTATTATATTCTATTCAGTGTTTATCTAGTTTTACTTGTAAACACACACATAAGGTTTATGGTGCATTGTGGACCAACAACTGGATCACTTCCTTGTCAGAACCAAACCTTATATTGTCTACACCCATACGCGTAGACAATAAAACATTACAGTAAACACACAAATAATTATAAAGCTATCTGGCAATGGCACTCTAAAGCCAGGGCAAAACGACAACCATAAATGAGACCACGATATGCTCGTCCGCAGACAGCAATAGTTGGATGCCAACATTCTGAAACAGATTGATTTAGGAGAAGCCATCCAAGCTGACATACCGCCGTGCAATCCATTACAAAAACATGCCTATTCAAATATGTAGAAAATTTCACCTCAAAAACTGAAAATTTTCAGATAAAAATCTCTGATATTTTTCATATTTCTGCTCAAAACATTGATTGTGGGTACTCGTTAGAACCGCCTCGCCGAGGCGGTTCTTACGAGTACCCACAATCTATGTTTTTGAGCAGAAATAAGAAAAATAAAGTATACCCCTGTAAACCCCAGTTTTACTATTTAAAAGTGGGGTTTAAGGGGGTCAAAATTATATAGGTGTGTTTTCGTGATACAAAGAGTGAAGCAAAGTTATCACCTATATCTGGGTTTAGAACTATGCAAGGGGTTTGCCCTATAACATTATACAAATATTGATTTCAAGTAGGTCGATATGAGGATTTATCAACCCGAAAAAGTGTATGAATATAACTTTTTAAGACTGATAAATCCTCATATCGACCGAATTAAAGTCAATAACTGTTTTGTTATATGACCGAAACTGAATGATTGTTTTTATATGGAAACAAAACAGACTTTTCAACAGTATATAAATGCACTGAAATAGCATTTCTTACGCCATCTTTTAATCAGTTCCTCATCAATGTTCAATATATGGTAAACAGTTTGCCAGAGAACTGTTTGTAATATGTAATCTGATTGGCTTTTAAGAACGCGATGGACTGACATTTGACTCAAAATCATATGCATTTCATATTTACAGCCTCCGGACGAATATTTCATTCTATCATTTATGTCTATTTTAGCTATTATATATCAGAAATCTGATATAATAAATCTGTCCAAAATGTGAACTGCTGGAAAATGGTTTGTTTTGTTTTTGCCTTAGTAGTAACATGGCGATTTGTCAGAGCTGTTTCCGGCAATCAGCAGAAAGCTTTCTTTCTGGTCATAAAATACGAGGGTGAGTCAATAAGTATCCAGCCTTACTTATTTCCGGTTGAGATCCACTTCTTCTTTTTCGATGTAATTGCCCTCTAGTGTGATGCACTTAGACCAACGGTGTTCATGTGCCATCAGCCCAGAACTGAAAAAAGTCAGGGTCCTTTCCATTGACCCACTCCTCAACTTCCGTCACGACTTCTTCATCAGACCGGAAATGGTCCACGGTTATCCTTTTTCAAGTTTGGTAATAGGAAGAAGTCGCTAGGAGCTAGGTCAGGCGAATAGGCAGGATGTGGTATTAATTCATACCCGTTTCGCTCTACAGCATCCATTGCAACTTTGCAAGTTGGGACTCTCGCGTTGTCCTGTTGCAGCAAAACACCTTTATAGAGTTTACCTCGGCGTTTTTCACGGATGGCGGTTCTCAGTTTGCATAGTACACTCCAGTTATTGTACTTCTCTTGGGTAAAAAGTTCAACATAATAACGCCTTTTGCGTCCCAAAATACTGTGGCAATCACCTTGCCAGCAGATGGTTGCGTCTTGAACTTCTTTGGCCTCGGGGACCTAGGCCCTACCCACTGACGACTCTGAGCTTTATTCTCTGGCTCATAATAATGAACCCAAGTCTCATCTACAGTCATCAGACGCAAAAGAAAATCATCTTTTGACCTAAAACGCTTCAACAAGGTGCTGCATACTGATGCTCTGGTTGCCATTTGCTCATCGCTAAGGGATTTGGGTACCCAACGGGCTGTTAGCTTGCGCACACCTAAACGATCGTGTAAGATTGTTGAAACGCTACCAGGTGAAATGCCTAATGCCTGCGCTATTTCTTCCATCTGAATTCGCCTATCAGAGTATACCAGATCCCGAACTTTCTTACACATTTCTTCGTCGGTGGCATCCAGTGGGCGTCCAGACCTGGCTTCATCTTCTAAAGACGTTCTACCGCGTTTGAATTCCCCTACCCTGAATTTAACCTGAGCATAAGATGGTGCAGAAGACCCATAAACATCGTCTACCTCGCCGTGTATTTCCTTGCCTGTTTTACCTTTTAAATACAAGTACCGAATTACAGCACGGTACTCAGCTTTAGATGAAAAGCATGCCTTTGCATCACTAGCCATGTTTGACATTCAATATCTTATTAAAGAATGACTCGATACGTGTGCAATTTTGTACCCATGTATAAAACATATATTGAAACAAAGCATGAAAATCGTGACCGTCTCGGTCCATCGGAAATAAGTTAGGCTGGTTATTTATTGACTCACCCTCGTAGCATCAGATATTCACTGGTGGTAAATACCTTTGCTCACTATGTACACAGTATTTACCCTTTACCCTAAGTATTCAGACGACGCCTAAATATCTTACCTTACATATCTCAAATATTCAACCAGTCAGTTTTAACCCTTGTCCTGCTGAATAAATTAAGATGCCACGTCCACTTCTAATTTTTAGCCAATCAGATTACTTGATCCGGGTTGTTTCTATAAATTCACATACTTCATGGCAAACAGTGTAGATCCAGATCAGTTGGCTTCTGAAAGCCAACTGATCTGGATCTACACTGTTTGCAAAGGCAGGGTATATCCGGGTTCAGCAGGACATGGGTTAATACTTGTTCTTGTGTCTAAGGTGGATGAGTGGCAAACAGTGCAGACCCAGAGCAAACGTCGCGAGGTGTTTGCTCAGACCTGACTGAATGCGTAGCGTAAATACGTTGAATTTGATATATCCGTAGCAGATCACACGTTTTTATGTATTGTCCCTCTTTCATCCCAACTTACTGTTAAGTTTCAACTACTATTCGACCAATGATTTTTTTTTTTTTTTAAATTAAAGCTGACGCATATTCAAGTACATTTCTGCAACAGTCCGGTTACACAGTAAATTAAATACGTCATACCTGTTAGTGTACGATTGCTGATAAATTGGAAATGTTTTACACCTAAAGTATTTAGCCTTGGCGTAAAAGCGTAAGTATTGGAAAAAGAAAACAAGATATTGCGATGTTTCAGATAGCTCCCACACTGTTCTATTTATAGTAACAGCAGCAGTAAAATATTGACATCTTGATGTTATTGTCTTTGCAGGAGAAGTTTTAACCTTTACAACTCTATTGGCAGAGTTAGCAGATGACAAATTAATGATATTAATGACTACAAAATAATGTTATTGTTTTCAGTTTCTCAGAAAATAGGATTAGACATTTCTTGTAAATTGTCTCTTACATTAAAATATCAAAGCTTTCTTTCTGCGAAACGACAATTTAGAAAATAGAATTTGACCTTTCAAACAAATTGTCTCCATTGGAGACAAGTTTCTTAAAATGACGAAGATATAAGTAGATACCCGGAAAATGTCACAATCATGAGGCACAGCCCTCCCAAGGCGCCAAAGGAAGAAGAGATGTGGAACAAGTAATGACATCACAAACGGGCATACAATATAACCTCAATGGCTCGAACCCGGATGGCTTGTTTACCTTGGATGATTTTTTCACTCCCTCCAAAATCCTTCCAATAGCTCAAGAAAACAAATATTTAGGAATTTTTTTTTTACTTTATCATGGAATTGTATGTTGTGTGTACTCATTAGAATCGCCTCGTCGAGGCGATTCTAATGAGTACACTCAACATACAATCATTGTGTAGAAAATCGAAAAAAATTCCCTAAATTATCGCTATTTGCTTCCTGAACTGGTGCCATGATTAACCCACAGTGGCTCGAACTACCCATGTCTCGAATGAATTTCCATGGTCCCAAAGATGTTCGAGCCATTGAGGTTCGACTGTATATAAAATCACAGATGTACACACAAAAGAAGAACTGCAACAGGGTAACCGCCTTGGAACTGTCAGCAGACAAAGCCTATTTTCTAAGAAAATAAGAAACATATATCAAAATGCCGTCTGCTGATTTTTTCCCAGCATGCTGAGCTTTCAAAATGCTAAGATCAATGATGTATGGTGCAGTAACCTTTAACCACTAATCCCGGGAAATATTCTATGGTATACTTGTTCATCGCGCATCTTGGAAGGATAAACAATTCTATTTAAAGAGAAGGTACACAGCAATTACATTATACTTTCAGGAAGGAACTCGGAAATTTTTTTTACTCTAATAGGACAACAACAACAACAACAAAAACAACAGTAGTTAAAAAAAAAAAAAAAAAAAAAAAAAAGAATGAAAGAACACACACACACACACACACACACACACACACACACACACACACACACACACACAAAACAATAACAACAACAACAACAATAGCTCCTTTTAGAGTACACCATTTTTGAGAAGAGGGTTGCTGTGACGTCACAAAATATGTATTCTTTGAAAGAATGGCTGAAAATCTATCACTCATATCCAGTCCCCTTAGTTGTTTTTGCTTTTAGACATGACTGATGTCATCGTAAATACCGCATACGCCATCAGATCCCTTCGAACTACGTACATGTATTGAAAACTGCAGTTCTTTGCTGTTTATATGTCGGTTACTGTTACTACAACCGAGCCATTTCGTCTTGTCATTGTTTATTCTTCATCCCCGCTTTTTTCGGCGCCAACTTTGGAAGACTGAGCTTCGTGACTGTTTCCTATCCTGGGTCCTTTTATATATACATTGTAAGGTGCGCTTGTTTGGTATGTTGGCTGTTTTAGGCACCTGCTTGTGACTAATTGTCTTTCAAACGGCTAGGATTTAGTGCTGCTAAAATAGCCAGCTCATTTATGCCTAGCGTCCCATAAACGGAACATTGGCAAACACTGAAAACTAAGATCAGACGCCGCAAAACGCGGCGTCTGATCAGGGTCTTCACTGTTTGCACTGTGCACAGGAATTTCTATAATATGCGATAATATTAAAATCAGCACAAACATGTCTTAAATTGGAAATGGGTCGTCCAAGGATAAAGATAGAATATTCCACTAGACACAAATGGATTAAATACAGAAAGATAACATAGATTGTTCACAACACCGCATTTGGCACGAGTATGTTTATCTCTTTTATATTTTTCCTCCTATATTTCAATGCATTATTCTCATGTTAGATTAAACCTAAAAGCTTTCTAAGTTCTGGGAATGAAATTGTCACGATGTATGCGTACGGAGGCCATCTACGTCGACTTACCACAACTGCTTTAGAAAAGAAAATGTTTAATCGACCTTCGAAAGCTTCATATGTAATTTTGTATAAAAATGCAGTATGTCTGGAATTGTTTGTAAATGTGGGCGGGCATCAGATGGACATCAATAACCGCGGCTCATCCTCAGCGTTTGGTTAAAGAGAAATACACAGGTGAATGAAGGCCTTCAGAAAGTTGGCGTCTGAATTATCAATGTCTGTGGCTGGGTTCACAGTGGTACAGTTTGTGGTTTTCTTGTGTTTTGGCTTAAGATTGCTATTGACTCCTGATTTGTTACATCACAGTCTTGTAATTATGTTTATTTTACTGTGGTGATATTTCATTGAGGAGGTTTCGCGCTCGTAAACGTAATTTAGTCCTAAGTAGTTTGTTCTTCTACTGATCATTTTAAGGTGACTCTTCTGTTACATTTCTGTTTTTGTTTGCATGTCGTTTATTTCATATGCGGCACTTTTGTCATTGTTTGTTCCTCATTTTTTTGAGAATATGGCACTACCTGGGTATCTTCAATTAACCCATTTAAGCCTAGAGTCCCTTAAAAGGGACATTGGCAAACAGAGTAGACCCAGATCAGACGCCGCAGAATGCGGTGTCTGATCAGGGTCTACACTGTTTGCACTAACTTCAGAAATGTCTACAAAACATGATGATCATAAAAAAATAACAACACCCCTTAAATAGGAAATGGACCTGTCCAAAGAGTTAAGGTAGAATAGTCAACTAGGCATAAATGGGTTAATTTTTACAGGCATTTACTGAAAATAGGCTGTGGGTCGCGTGGCCAAAATATAATTGAGGATACCCATGAAATGCCGCAGTCACGAAGTGCAGCCTAGTAATTCCACAAAACTATTTTCTCATAGGTTTTAGCATTTTAATGTTTACAAGATACTTAATATTGTGTAACATCGTAGAGAAAATACTGATGTTCTATAATGATTGGAAAGATAAATGATGCATGTCCAAAATATATGACTTTGAAAAATATAGGATATCTTTCTTCTCAGATACAACAATTTAAATTAAGAGGAATTTTTAAAAACTGGCAGATTTCCATTGACGTCAGTGTTGACGTCGCTAAAAAATTGCCCAAAATGTCTTACACAAAATTTAATTCATATTGTCTCAAGTTTGCATAGAGAAAATCCAATGAGAATCACAATGTATATTACATAAATCGTCCAGCTTTCAAATGATGTGAACGTTATAAAGATATAAACAGTTATTTTTATTATTATTTATTTTTAGTAAACATGAAAATGCGTTGAACTCTATGGGATTTTTGATGCTGTGGAAATACTTTTGATCCCTGGCTGTAGTTCTTATTTCTGCATGAAAGTATATATCGTTGATGCCCATAAGAAGCGCCTTAACAAGGCGTCTTTAATGGGTACGCACAACGAATTTACGTGGAGAATATAGACCCAGATTAGTGTTTGCCATGCATACATCAATATTTTAGACACACCAAGTAGTAGAATGGACTGTTTCAATATTTAAGACGAGTATGGTAAGTAGATAAAGGCCCAATACTTATGGCTATTATGGTAATGTAGATACCATCCTACCACTGTTTCCTCTAACGCTTATGGGGAAAAAGTGATTTCTACAATACATAGACTTGCTTTTGTTATGCTGACAACGCATTCTACAATATCCATTCATTCCATAAGCAGGCATTGTAGGCACTGATCAGGGTGCGCGAATATCCAGGATTATCTACATCTAGGCTTTAATTGCCCGCATATGCGATACCTATCCTTTCGTCATTTTGCGTCACATTTGTACTATTGATCTTTGAAAGAACAAGACTATGAATTAGCTAAGAATGATTATTATTTACATTCTTTTTGCTCTTACTAAGTGGAAGATTCTGTCCTTTTATAGAATTACAAGTCTTACCTAATGAAATGGCTTGACGCAGTGGGATTAAAGTACTAATGTTTACAGTGAAGCCTTTTCGATAAACTATGTTTGACTGACTTCATTTTCTGCTATTTGAGGGAATAATTGTAAGACGCATATACTTATAGAATCTCTAAATTAACGTTTACACAAATTTCTATCCTATCATTATAAAGAATGCTTCTAAAAAGTTGAATCAACAATTACATCATATTGAATAGTAACTCTATAAAATAAATTTGTAAAGGTAACAAACTATATATACAATAACAACTCTTTTGTGCATTTAAATGACCATATGTTGTACTTTCGCTTTTTGTATTTTCTCAGAATGTATTTGAGTTATTTTATAACGCGTTTTGTTAGCAGCTAACTGAAAAATAATATATATCAGGGTAGCTGACTAGCCGATAACGGCCCACTATAGATTTATAAAGAATGCTTACTGGGAATATCTTACAAACAGAACAAAAAATGCATGTAACAGAGGAACCTCATTGAAATTATCAACGGAAACATCACCTAGTAATAAGAAAACATAAAAGATAACAACAAAACAGAAAGCTAACAGCTGCATAGAGGATGAAAAAAATCCATATTAACCCTAAATATTGGGACAGACAGTCCTGAGCAATCAGTGTTGATCCTGATCAGACGCCGCAGAACGTGGCTTCTTATTAGGGTTTACACTGTTTGCTACTCATCCAGCAGTTTTTATACAGATCAATGAGTAGTCAAAATTGTTAACAATTTTTGAGCAAGTATTGTAGGGAGTTGAGGTGCCCCAATATAAATGGTAAATACGGTATTGCTATTCTTACAGCACCTTGGACGTGCATCAGAATATCCACCTTGGAACAACAGTAAAATCCACCAGGCAGCTTAACAACTTTTACTCGATCGAAGTCTCGTAGCTCAAAATTACAGCTATGATTTGTGTTTGGACCGTGAAGGTTGTCAGTCACATCCATGTAACATCAAATTAAACACAGACACAGTCGACTCTCGTTATCTCGAAGTCCAGGGGACTCTCTGAAATACTTCGAGACATACGTACCTCGATATACCTGATTTGCAGAATTGTAGAAAAATAAATCGAACAGCCACATTTAACCCTTAAAATGCCATGAAAACCTGTCGTCTGTTTATGTCGTCTGCTGAATATTCTTGCAAACTATTTTTGCACACAGGCAAACAGTGTGGACACTGATCAGACTGCACCTAGAGGACCAGTCTGATCTGGGTCCACCCTGTTTGCAAAAATTACTTTTAAAATCACAAGCAGATGACAAAGCAGACGGCAATTGTTGTGATGATAAATAAATATATGTACTTTTACTCCTGAAATTGAGATATATGGAAAATATTATCCCCATTTTTCCACAATATTTTGTCACCTGCTGTTAGATTTCCCTATTAAAACAGGGACCAGATTTTCACTTTGAGATAAGCGGCTATACGCGATAAGGGATATCGAGATAACGGGAGTCGACTGTCATGGTAAACTTCAATGAAACGATTAACCCTGTCACTCCTGATTTTATGAATTGGGTTCTTCCATCTCCAAGTTTGGTCACATCTATTGTTGGAAATAGAGGTTTCAGTCTAAAGGCCAATATAAGGATGACACAGTGCAGATCGAGGTAACACGGCTCGTAACATTTAGATCTGCATGGTTTGCAAAGATATATATATATATATATATATTGGCATGCAGGGGATGAAAGAATTAAAACACAATTTTTATCATGTTAAACTGACGTATAAAACAACATCTCACATCCGACCGACAAATACGTAACTTAAACGTCAAATAATTTTCGGAAATGCTATATACTTACAAGTACATGACACAGTCGTCTAGACTTTTACATAGAATAATGAAATAAGTAAGAAGCAACGTGAGAAAACGTACCTTCTGACATGAGCCACAAACTTTCGCTCATATTCAAAGGTACGTTTTCTGACGTTGCGGTTCAGGTAGGTGGTGTCTCCGTCATGTGTTACAGTGGCACACTTGCTGGTAAACTATATACATTTCTATGTTATTTGAGCCACAACGTATGACATGCGAGCCAAGCGAAGATTCAGATCAGACTGCGCATTCGCGCAGTCCGATCAGAATCTTCACTGGGATAGCTAAAGATGAAAAGTTTCTTCATGCAGACAAATGGAGACTCTGACCAGACCACGTGTTGATACACGAGCTGATTGGCGTCTTCGTTATGCGCATATGTCAGAAGAGGCTTCCCCAACAGGCACACAACATCAAAATGACGTCGTATCAACGTCGATGCGACGTAATCACGTCACATCGACGTTGATACGGCGTCATTTTAACGCTACATGTATGTGCCCACAGGGTTTACTTAGGTTGAGGCTGATCTGGTTTCTTTGTTATTTAATCTTCAGCTATAAAAATATGCATAAAGTGGTATTATTGTCACCATATCGTATGAAATATCGTTTTACTGAATAACACTTTATATAAGTAACCGCTGAAACGCGGCAGGTTCATTGATATAAGTTTAGGTGTAACGCGGAAAATCTCTAATATTAAACAGGTCAGTTCACAGGTGAACACCTGTATGATGAACACGGCAGTCATTTTATATCAAAAGGTTAGAAAACTTTCAGCCTATGTCGCCCTTTATTCAGCGTGTTTGCGAAACACATGATTCACTGACTAAACTTTATTACAATGCAATTAGAACCTCTGTATGGCAATGGCAGCTTTACTGACAAAACGGTATATGATGCCATATGTCAAGTGGTTGGTAAGCTTTCAACCCTACGTCGCTCTTCATTCAGCGTGTATGCCAAACACGTGCATTTACTAATCTTTATTACACAATCACAGCTTTAAAAAAATTATAGGTGACGTATGTCAAGTGGTTGGTAAGCTTTCAGTCCTACGTCGTTCGTCACCAGCACTGTATGCCAAATACATACACTGACTGAATCCTGTTTAGACTTTTATATATTTTACGCATTGAATTTTGATTGTGTTGGGGTTTAACGACACGTCAACCCTTGAGGGTCATTTTGTGTCGTCTCCCAGAGAAAGGGAGAAAAGAGATAGAAGAGAGAGTAGAGGAGATGAAAGAGAGGGACAGGGAAGAAAGAGGAACAGGAATGAAAGTGAAGAAACAGAAGAAATAAAAACATTCCTCCTCTACCCTTACCCACTACAAGGATAGCAGGCCTTGCCCAACTGTAAGCCAATATCAGTTGGACGCCCCGGTGATGTAAGATACACAGCACCTTCGCACCACCTAACCACCCCATTTACGCATTGAAGCCTTAGAAAATAAGTACAAGGTGGGGTCACATGTGTATATTTGCATTATAATGTGAATGATAAAATGAGTTGCATCAAGTGAAAACGTGCCTTCGACCATGCGAAAAATGTGCGGATTCGCATCATCATACGCATGTGCAAGGTCTGATTCGGGCTTTTGCCCTCTATTGATACACATTACGAAAACACGCCTATTCAAATATACTGAACATTTTAACCACCAAAAAATGAAAAATATCAGGTAAAAATTCGGATATTCCACACACTTCTGGTCAAAACATAGATTGTGGGTACTCGTTAGAACCGCCTCGGCGAGGCGGTTCTAACGAGTACCCACAATCTATGTTTTTGAGAAGAAATAAGAAAAATAATGTATACCCCTGTAAACCCCAGGTTTACTATATAAAAGTGGGGTTTAAGGGGGTCAAAATTATATAGGCATGTTTTCGTGATGCCAGTGATTTTGGCAGCGGAACCTGATCAAGCTGTGCATTCGCGCGGTCTGAGCTGGGCGTTCGCTATCTGCGCATGCCCCGAGCAGCCCAAAGTATCACACACAGCGAACGAAAAGCTAATTTTAAAGCTCAGAACATCAGCGCTCCAGATATAAGGATACGCAGTGGATATTTGTCTTATATATCCACGACAATATAAAGGCCGTCAGATAACATACCTTCAGATATGTTCGCCCAGCGAACTTCCAGTCTGCCTGCATCAAGTGAAAACGTGCCTTCGACCATGCGGGCAACAAAGACTCTAATTCGACTGCGCGCGGATGCGCAGTCTGATCCGATTTTCCAATGGGCACACGTGTCCGAAGGTATATTTTCTGACGTTGTGGCTCCTTTATCGTGGATAGCCTTTAGAAGCGCTTCGGCGAGGCGCTGTCAGTAAGTACTCACATCATATGTTTTCGCGGAGAAGTAAGAAACTCGTCAACTAAACACCTTTCATATTTTGATGCAACTTGATTCTGTCATTGAGGGGTATGTAATGTCGTCGAATTTCTGTCATGCAAACAGCGGACGAAATGGTCATTAGGTATGAAAGTGCTCTCGATAATCTAACCCTTTCACTTCTAAGTTTCTGAAATAGAAACTTCTATTTCTGCATTTGGATACACCCATTGTTGCAAATGAGGGTTTGCGAATAGGTGATGCAAATAGGGGTTTCAAGCGAATAAAACTAGCTTAGGAACCCTCTCCTCCCCAACACACCCCACCCCAGCAGTGGGTTTTCCTACTGACCATTCCTAGGCGGTCCATTCGGTTCCATTTTGCTTGTGTGTCTGTATTTTCATATGTGGCATTTGGGTTATCCTTATTTGTACCTCATTACTCCTTCGTTTGCTGCCTCAGGAGGGATGTACTTTGTGATTGTGGTTTTCCTGGGCATTTTCACTTATAGTTTTGAGTCACAAATCAATAACAGAATTACAAACAGTGTATATTTAGGTGATACGTCTCATTATGAACCGTCCCATCTGGATCTACACTGTTTGCAAAAGTGTCTGTCCTGGTCTGCAGGGCTGAAATATACAGATAGTCCAGGGAGACGGGGAACTCAATTACTGTACCGTGCCGGAACAGAAATTTGCCCACAGCGTCTATAAAGATATGCAGACGAAGGTAAGGTTTTTGGAGAAAGTTATCAGATATGGTGAGACATGATTGCACTTCTTCGAACCTGAAAACAAAGTTTTGTTTGAAAGCATGCAGCATTTCCATCACCTGTAAAGGCCCGACTCTCAAAAAGTACAGGAAATGATCTAACTGTTAATTTGTGTTTCCAATGGAACAGTTTTAACCATATGGCCTCTAACTGAAATCAAATATAGAAATTGCCAGGAAAGGACAGTAGCACAGAACAGAACCCACAAGGCACCGAAAAGACTATGGACCGACCCACGATTAAGCAAAAAAAACGGACAGTAACTTTTTTAATATTGATATTAGGTTATAGTAAAGAAAGAACAATTTTATTACTGTCAGCGGGGAGTATCTTGAACACATACTTCACTATTCTTTCAGAAAATGTCTGACTTTATTTTGCATCAGGACAACGCATCGGACTACACGAGCCGTCTTGTCAGGATACACTGCGAGGATTTAAAAATCATGACTACACAACATCTCAGATTTTGCTATATGTTACTTTTATCTCTTTCAGTCTGTTAAGGATCAACTACTGGGACGGAAATAATTGTCTCGCGAGAAATTAGGTGTCACAATAAAGGAGGCGCTAAGAGTGATATAACATGGCGGCCTACGCCATGCGTTAGATTTACTGATGAAAAGATGTAAGGGACCGTATTTCAAAAACCAAAGGCAATACATCACGAAAACATGCCTATATAATTTTGACCCCCTTAAACCCCATTTTTATATAGTAAAACTGGGGTTTACAGGGGTGTACATTATTTTTCTTATTTCTGCTCAAAATCATAGATTGTGGGTACTCGTTAGAACCGCCTCGGCGAGGCGGTTCTAACGAATAACCACAACCTATGTTTTGAGCAGATATATGCAGTATTCACACTGTATTTGGATAGACAGTCCTAAACAAACCGTGTAGACCCAGATCGGTTGCCGTAGAACGCTCAAAACTGTTTGGCGCACATAACACAGTTTTGTGCACATCACCATGTAGCAAAGATGAACTTGTTCAAATTTTAGGACAGTTATGGTAAAGATTTAAGCTGTCCGAATACGTAGAGTAGTCTGTATCTTATGATGGGAAAACTTAGAGCAGCCTACGCAACTGCACAGTATCTGTCCACCAGAATGGGTCGCAAATCCTAGGCAACAGATGGAATATACAGTGGTAGCATGGTCTAACCAGTCTTCGGACGGAGCTCATTCTATAAAGCACAAGATCTGAATGATTAGAGAAATTCAAGAAATAAATGTAAGAAGATACGTGTACTACCAGTAGTAGTAGTAGTAGTAGTAGTAAAGATAGATAGATAGAGAAAGAGAGAGAGAGAAAGAGAGAGAGACAGAAATATATATATATATATATATATATATATATATATATATATATATATATATATATATATATATATATAGAGAGAGAGAGAGAGAGAGAGAGAGAGAGAGAGAATATATATATATATATATATATATATATATATATATATATATATATATATAGAGAGAGAGAGAGAGAGAGAGAGAGAGAGAGAGAGAGAGAGAGAGAGAGAGAGGGTTACACTGGAGTAAAATATAAGCAACGCTGTCAAGGAAAGGCTATCAGAGCATCTGCATTTGTTCGTTTTAGAAATTACAGAAGATACTGATTAAAACTTAACAATTCCGTTTTAGTACCTGTCAATGTGTCTACAATTTTAGTGTTAGATGCGTGTCAGTATTCTATGGCATTTGATCGAGGTCTACACTGTTAACAAAGCATGTCTGTCTGACTACTTAGGATAAATACGATATGCTTCGTCCTGTTCTCAGCAACAAACACAGCGGGCACACCACGTACGTTAAAACAGCGTCGTATCAACGTCGATGCAACGTCATGACGTTGTATCGACGTTGATACAACGTTGTTTAAACGTTGTGTAACTACTTGGAAAGCCCTACTTTACTGAGCTTTATGTGGTCACCTGTTTTTTTTTTTTGTTTTTTTTTTTTTTTCCATATAGGGTTCATTATGTAACAGTAAGGCTGTTTCATTTGGTTTTTACTGGAGTGTAAATAGTCTAACGGCATTAAAGTAGCAATAGTTTACCAAATTATTGGAAATCATTTTGTTTCTCGGCGTAGGCCTGTTTAATATATATAGCCTTTCTATTTACATAGACCCTACGTCTGTCTGCAACAAGGAAATAAAGAAGCACAGTTGCGTGTCAGCTGTGTATGCAAATAAAGCGTGGGGTGATAGAATGTGAATAACGTCAAACAAAACGAGATTTGACCACATGCAGACAGCGTTAACAGCTTTCTCACCTATCCAATAGTCTCGTAATTATCCTCATCGTTTAGCCTGTGGAAGCCTATATGAGACGCAACTTCAGAATACGTACCTTCGGACAAAGGCGCCTAGACGACGTTCAGGTCAGCATGTGCGTCCGCGTACTTTACGCAATCTTCACTTAGCGCATTTTGGACAGTCAAGAATGCAAAGTTTCATCATGTCGACAACGAAGGCTCTGAAAATCACTGTGCAGATAGACACGCTGATTATAGTCTTCACTGGGCGCACATGTTAGAAGGTACTTGTTGTCACGTTGCGACCCATGATACTGTATATTTTATTAAAAGGCAAAACACATGTCCTTTGCCACTCGCAACTATGCGAACGCGCAGACTATGGATATAAAGTTCACTTTTGCCTGATCACAACGAACGACAAAAGTCTAACAACTTTAACCGTACCAATGTGCTGCTTTTGCTGTGTTTTACTATTTCTGTCATTGTATGTCTTTGCAAGTATATCCTGGTATTTTCTTTTATTTTGGATAGCCATTTGGCCTAATTTTGGAAAAGAAACTGTCCTTTTGGCTTTCTGCTTGTAGCGTTTTGACTGCGGCGCCGTTGCTTTAAGTGCGCCCTTCTTTCCCTTTGTTGTCTTGGACGGAAGAGGTTATGTAATTGTATCGATTCCTAATCATTGCCTTCATTTCTATTTAAAACGCTGAAAGTTTCAAATTAACGCTGAAGTTTTGCATACCGGAGTACGATGAGCATTTCTAGGACTTACAAATGCAAGCTTTGCTGCAAATGCACTTGTTTCTAAAACCTAGTTCAGGTACCTTACTGTGCACTTATAGAAGTGGTAATGAAAATGCTAAATATTAATTTGTTTTCTTAAGTTGTAACTTGTATCGACATCAGTGATCAAATTGAGAACGTTTTCAGACAGTGCCTCAGTATTGCACTACGTCTCTGCATGTGTTTATACTAGGTGATGCGACGTTTTCTTTTCGTACAAACTGAGTCGTTTTGGAAGCTCTGTTTTTTGAATACATGGTATCAAACAGCCTAAACATTGTCTTGTTTTTGATGCCAGTATTTGTTTCTAAGAAAATTGTATCGGCGATGGTGGTATACGAAGTCAGTACATGTTTTGTCAGGGTCTATGAATGGTTACAAGTGCAGTTAGTATCCATCTTGACGCACATTAAAGCCTATCCTTTCTTTCCTCTGCCTTCATCTCCTGAATATGTTTTTGCTATTGTTAAATTCATTGGTATTGTATTTAATAAGTCACATTTCATTGTTGCAGTTTTTGTCTTACTACCATTTTACATATACCGATTAGTTGCTTTTTCTGACATTTATTTTCGTAGCCCTTTACTTATTAAGTACAACCTCAAATAATGATATAGCCATATTGCCATTTAAGGTGACGAATGAAATGAGCTGCTGCAGTCTTTCTAATCCTAGTTTTTGCATGCATATCATGTAAGTATAATATTTATATATTCCTGGAATAAATAACGTTTACATTACAACGCTGAAAACCTATTATACGAACGCAAATGACAATTTATTGAAATGGTACCAATTGATATCGAGGGTTGAGCGCAAGACTATGGTAACTCAAACATATTTTTGAAACCCTTGTTTAGGGGCAACTTGGACCCCTTTGTAAACAATGCAAATTTAGGTGCCATTGCTCATACGAGCAATGGCACCTAAATTTTCATTGTTTACAGAAAGAAATGTTGTAATCTTCATAATGCCTTCATGGTGAGGAGATTAGGTTTGGGGAAAAACAACCGTCTGACTTACACTAGTCTTGCGCTCAACCCTCGAAATGACAATTTATTGAAATGGTACCAATTGATATAAGAAAAGCGGCAAGGAGAAAGTGTATCACATTTATCGCTTAGCACTCTGGGTAAAATTTTCAGTAGACGACATATCGAGGGTTGAGCGCAAGACTAGCGTAAGTCAGATGGTTGTTTTTCCCCAAACCTAATCTCCTCACCATGAAGGCGTTATGAAGATTACAACATTTCTTTCTGTAAACAATGAAAATTTAGGTGCCATTGCTCGTATGAGCAATGGCACCTAAATTTGCATTGTTTACAAAGGGGTCCAAGTTGCCCCTAAACAAGGGTTTCAAAAATATATTTGAGTTACTATAGTCTTGCGCTCAACCCTCGATATTGAAATATTTTTCTTTTTATTCCCAGAAAAGAGGATTTGACTTTTCATGCAGATTGTCTCCTAAGGAGGCAATTTGCATGAGATGTCAAATCCCCTTTTCTGGAAAAAAAAAATAAGAAACAAAAATCATCAGTTTGTCATGTGCTGAATTAGCAAAGAGATCGGTAAAGATTAAGCTTATTTGAGACCTTGGAAAGCAAAGAGTTGCACAAAACTTCCTTGGCTCAAGGATCTGATGATTTTTAATGGTTACTTCTTTATTACCAAATAAGACAATAATATAGGAAAGCTCTAGAGCCTTTTTAGACTATATTCGCATGGATTATCAGAACTAAATCATATTTCCAGGAAAAAGTAAGAAATTACACCTGTTGTCATGTGTTATAAATACATTAGATCATGAAGGGTTAAACTTAGGGAACAGATTTGACTTCAAATGGTGTGACAATCAAAAATCAGAAAAACAGCACTTAACTAAAATCTATAACCTCTTATCAAATGTCCTTGTAAAATAATTAATGACATGTCAATTTTTTATTAGAATGTTAATTTGATGCCTGTTGTGAAAAGTAAACAGTCGCAGATGGTGTTTGATATTGATTTCGTCTGGAAAATACATTTATACAGTCGAACTTCAATGACTCAAACACGTTTAGAACCATAGAAATGTGCTTCTGTGCTTTCGACAACTTTCAGGAAGTCATTTTTGGCTTGGCGCTTTACACAGAAGTAGTATATTTTTCAAACTTTTGTCATGATTTAATGCAAAATCATTTGTCGTAACTACCTATGCACAAACAATTTTATTCAAGCCACCGGTTTTTAATAAATCAAATATTTTTAGATTTTCCCATAGTAAAAATGAATGCAAATTATGCAGGAATCTGTACGGTAGGTAACGGTGGCAGATTTTCAACGAGCTCCGCTTGTTCATTTTTTCTGAAATTTTCACAATATTGTTGTGAAACGTACCAAAAGTGCCGCCCTATACTACTTACATCAGTAATTTAAATTCAGCAAAGAAAAGTAAAACTATTTTCTTCCACAAGAATTTGAAAAAAAGGCACTTTACTATAGAAATTGCATAGGTCAGACAAAGTTCTTGCCGTTAATTTAATTTTAGGGTACATATTTGAGAACAAAACACAGAAACAGAAACGACAAATGGTTTATAATGAGATATGGTCAATCAGAAGAAAATGTTTTCATTTGAAATAAAACGCCAAACAAAAGCTATCTTTCCGAGTGATGTCGAAAGGATAGTAGTTTGAGCCACTTAGGGTTACTCTTAGCGCAAAGTCAGAAGGCAGTTTAAAGATGAGTTTTCTATCTTCTATAAACCAATGGTATATACTCATTATAATCGCTTCGATGACGTGATTCTAATGAATACACAAAACGTACATTCTCATGACAAAATACATTACAAAAACATGCCTATTCAAACATGTTGAAAATTCCACCTCCAAAATCTGAAAGTTTTCATTTAAAAAATTCATTTTTTTTTCTCATATTTCTGCTCAAAACATAGATTGTGGGTGTTCGTTATAACCGCCTCAGTGAGGCGGTTCTAACGAGTACCCATAATCTATGTTTTGAGCAGAAATGAGAAAAAAATAATGTTTACCCCTGTAAACTCCAGTTTTACTACACAGAAGTGGGGTTTAAGGGGGTCAAATATCCTAGAGACCTAAAAACGAGTTAGAATCAGTCACGGTAAACGTGCCTGCAGTGCTCAAATCATGTAAGTTTTACTTAACATAGAAAAAAATCGTTTAGGTACTGGAAATGCCTGCGTCTGAATTAGTACACGTTTGTGTATTTCAACATAAAATGCAAACACGTCTGTATTATGTTCTTAGATCAGGGAACATCTTCGCATTTCTTATACAACAGATGCTTCAGTCGAACAAATCTCCTTGAGCAATTATTTCTTACATATGAATAATACTGCTTTTAAACAGTAAAACCTCTTAGCAGTCTGATGAGAATCTCGATTTTTTCGTTTTTTTTTTTGTTTTTTTTTGTTTTGTTTTTTTATTCTATCTTAACTGTAATGAGGATTTCTTTAGGAGATACGGGTGAAGTTTCATGCGCGCAAAACTGGTTTAAGCAGGCCAGATTTTTTTCTGCTAACAATTCCAAGGCGTTTTCTCTATTGCAGGTCTTTTTGTTTATGCGTTGGAGGTTTCATATGTCGCATATGTTCTGTGATTAATTGTTCTTCAGCTTTCATTCATTTGGTGCCTCGTAAGGAACTGGCGTTGTTATTGTGGTAGTACCTTGATATTTTCACTTATATGTGACATTTATTTCTCGAGAAAGTAGTAGTGGTCATGGTACCCAAGCCGTAATCCAAACTTATAAATCCGTAAACGAATGACGAACCAGAATGTTCAGACCCACAGGCATGGACCCCAGAATAAAGGGTGTAATCAGGCGTCAGCGAATAGTAAAGATTACTTGATAAGCAAGCTTTGCACACCATGACCATATGCCTGAACGAAGCAAATGTAGGTAGAAGCGTATGTTCTGGAAACTGCCACATTGTAGGGATTGACCAGAGCATGATGACTTTCATAGAACTTCTTAAGCGCTGCTACCAGTTTTTTTTTTTTTTTTTTTTTTTTTTTATACCATTGGCTCAACAACCTTATAGTGAGCACTTTCCCATGTTCAATGAATTCCTGATAATTTATGCAGGCTCTGGCATAACGGATTGACTGTGAAACGTAAACGCCGTATGTTTGTGCAGAAGGAAAGAGGGAATATTACTGCTCAGGAATGGAAAGTTAACAAAGGGAAAATTGAAGTCATCCCGTTTGTCGTACAGCCTAGTAGTAAGCTTTCCATTGTCAATGTAGAGATAACAATCCAAGTTTGAGGAGGAGTCTTCAGTCTCCGTTGTTTCCTTTATTACAAGTTCACGTGGATAGATGAATTCCAAATACTCTGCAAATTTTGTGTGTTTTTTAGAGACAATACATCGTCTATGTATCTGTAGATGAAATTGAATTGTTGTGTGAGGTGTTTCTTGCCTGCTTGGAGGAGACTTTGTACAAAGTCCGCCTCATACGAGTATAAAAAAAAAACAAAAACAAAAAAAAAAAAAACAAGTCGGCAAGCAGCGGTGCACAGTTAATACCCATCGGTATGACGATTGTTTGCTAAAATATCCGTCCGCCGAACTCTACAAAAATATTTTTGATTAGATATTCCAGCGTCTTTATGACATCTGCATCTGAGTATTTTTGTGGTGCATCAGAGCGATCCCGAACGAAGTATGTGTCTTTGCAGCCAATGACAATATACTAAAAGCGACGGTTACCATTCTTATGGAAGAAACACAGGTTGATAATTTCCTTTAATTTAGAAGAAAGAGGCTAGGTTGAGCACAGCCGAACCCACAATATGTCTCTGCTTGCACGGATTTTTGTGAAGTTTAGGAATCCAGTACAATTTGGGAAGGTCAATATCTTCCTCTGGGAGCGAAATTCCGAATGTCAGCAATACCGAAAGGTGGTTTTGTAGAATTTCGTCTTTGGACACAGCAGAGAGATTATATGAGCTTTGACGTTCCAAACTATTCGTCTGTACGCCGGATACTACTTTAGTAAATGTTGTTTTTGTTTTTTTTTTTTTTTTTTTTTTTGGCTAATGTTCAAGGTACATGTATATAATACATTGTTTTTACAGTAACGGGATCTGATGCCATGTATTAGGTCTGCTGGTGGATGTATCGGGCCCATCGTGGTCTGATTGTGGTTTTCTTGTGTTTTGGCTTCAAATCGCTATTGGACCCTTTGGTTTTTTAGCATAGTGTTTGTGGTTATGTGTGTTTCACTGTGACGTTTCACTAATGAAGTACAGACCCAAATGCTGACCAAACATATGTTTTTCTTATGATCACGAAAACACGCCTATAAAATTCTGACCCCCTTGAATCCCACTTTTATATAGTAAAACTGGGGTTTATAGGGGTATACATTATTTTTCTTATTTCTGCTCAAAACACAGATTGTGGATACTCGTTAGAACCGCCGGCGGTTCTAACGAGTACCCACAATCTATGTTTTGAGCAGAAATATGAAAAATATCAGGGTTTTTTATCTGAAAATTTTCAGTTTTTTGGGGGGGCACATTTTTCTATATATTTGAATAGGCGTGTTTGCGTAATGTTTGGATCTACAGCATAAGTAAGGATGAGGTATCGCGCGAGTAGAACTGGTTTGAGGATCCCAGTTTTCTTTTCTCCTGACCGTTCCAAGGTTGATCTTCTGTTGCAGTTCTTTGTTCGTGCCTCGGGGGTATTGTTTGCTCCTCGGTGCTTCATGATTGTAGCATTTCCTGTGTATCTTCACACATACACTTTTCATATGCAGTCCAGTACATTTTTGTTTTATTTATAGCAAAATGCCCAATAAACATGACATGATGTTGCGGTGTCGTCCAAATGGCGTTGCTTTTGTAATTCATGTCAAATAAGGTTTTTGAAATGACTTGGTGTGCACCAAAACTAAAAGGCAAACAGGAAGTCACAAAATTTGTCTCTCTTGCAAACAAATAAAGTAAAATTTACCCTGTGTATCCAATCTCCTAAATTGCAATAAGCCAAGTGAGCCACGAATAAAATGCTTACGAACATTAAGTTACGAGGGTCCTGCAAAAAGTTATGTCACTTATAGGCTTGCTTAGTTTTATCCCAGGTATATTTTAAAATGCTTCACTGCATTTGAATGGTGTGTTAAATAGCTAACGATACCTATTTATTTCGTGCAAATTGCTTTCCAACTGACAGAGTTGTTTCAAATTGAAATAGATGCAGTCATAAACACTGACCAATTTACTTGTTACAAGAAGAAATGACCAAGCAAAGGATGACAACGCCTCCTCTCATTAGTGTGAGGTTGTTAAGTCTTTTTTGGCTTCTGAAAAGGTGGAAATTTAAAATCATCCACCTTATTCATCTGATCTGAGTCCCTCTGACTTCTTTTTATTTCCAAGGCTTAAGAAATTGCTTTCTGGAAATAAGTATACGTGTAGAAGTTCTCTTGGCAGCGCTATTTATCAGTGTCTCCAACAAATACCAAAAGAAGACTATTTATCTGCTTTTCGTAACTAGGTAAAAAGTTTACAAAAATGAGTTTCAGTAAAGGGGGAATACTTCGATGGTTTGTAATAAAAAAAAATTATAAAACGTAGCCTGAAGTAATCCGAACCCAGTGACAAAACTTTTTGCAGGACCCTCATGCATGTATCTTGAAGATATTCTAGTCTTCGAGGGTATTATCTATAATCGTAGTGGAGATAAAATGACTCCATTAGGAATAAGGGTAACTAATATGCTTCCAAAGGAGTTACTCTGCCAAAATTAGTTTGTCTCCCTTTTGAAAAGGAGTCTACTCCAAGAAGAAAGAATTTGCTCCCCTTGTGTGCAAAAAAATTCCTTTATTGTGTAGCTAACCCATGTCCTGCTGAAGCCGGAGATACCCTGCCTTTACAAACAGTGTAGATCTAGATCAGCTGGCTTCTGAAGAAGCCAACTGATCTGGATCTGCACTTTTTGTCATTCAATACGTTAATTTCTATCAACAATTTGGATCAAGTAATCTCATTGGCTGACAGTTAGAAATGGGCATGGCATCTTAATTTATTCAGCATGACAAGGGTTAAAAGATGTGACCCGAAATGCAGAAAGCTAACAGAAAAGCACACACACGTTGTCTCCCTTATAAATCATGACTGAAAATCAAGCAAGTGCATCAAGTACCTTATCTATTTAGCTTTAATAAATTGCTAATATCAAGGCAGCGTAAACCCTGATCGGACTCGGATCGGAGTCTACACGAAGAAACAGGTAGACAAGTCAATTATGCATTAACTGGATAACCTCTGCAGAAGAGTACATTAGGTAGGTGCGGTATACAGTTGCTATATAAGAGTGGGCAGGTTGTGAAAAGAATTTCCACAGTTTGCTGTCGACATTTTCCTACTGACAATTCCAAGGCGTTTTCTCTATCGCAGGTCTTCTTTGTTGTTGGTTTCGTATGTCGCATATGTTCTGTGATTAATTGTTCTTCCGCTTTCATTCTTTTGGTTCCTCGGAAAGGACGTGCGTTGTTATTGTGGTAGTACCTTGGTATTTTCACATATATGTTTGTTCACGTTGATGTCGTTAAGCCAAAGCGATATTTATTTCTCTGGAAAGTAGTAGTGGTATACAGTTGCTAAATAGGAGTGGGCAGGTTGTGAAAAGGATTTCCACAGTTTGCTTTCGACAGGCGGTCTTCTGTGTTGTTCCTCGTCCTTTGTCTGTTCTATATGGCCCGGGGCGCAGTATTTCCTGGAATAATAGTTGTGCGGCAAGCCAGCAAAGACTCAGATCAGCTTGCCCATCCCGTGCAGGCTGATCAGAGTCTTTGCTGTCCGTTTGAAGACTTTTTTGGATCCTCTGATACCAAAAAAGTTTCATGCGGAAACGCAGGTTGATCTGTCTTTGCTGGGCGCCATGCGATTTTGCATCACGAAAACACGCCTATATAAGTTTGACCCCATTGAACTCCACTTTTATATAGAAGAAACTGGGATTTACAGGGGTATACATTACTTTTTTTTTTTACTTTTTTTACTTTGTTAAAAACCTAAATTGTGGGTACTCGCCGAGGCGATTCTATCGAGTACCCACAATCTATGTTTTGAGCAGAAATATGAAAAATATCAGATTATTTTTTCTATCTGAAAATTTTCCTAATTCGGTTGTAAAATTTTCAATATATTTGAATACGCGTGTTTTTGTTATGGTAAAAAAATGTTCATATTTGTTCGTTCTGTTTTCGAAGAAGTGCTATTTCGTGTATTTATTCATGTAATTGAAACTCTTGTCTGGTCCTTTGGAGGGCTGTGATCTGTAAAGATGGCCTTTCATGAGTCTCTTTATATATATATTAGATTTTACAGTGCGAAAACGAGGGTTAATATAATTGAAAGATATGAATACACTTTCATTACGAAAACATGCCGATTCAAATATATTAAAAAGTTCACCACCGAAACTGAAAGTTTTCAGATAAAAATTCTGATATTTTCAAATTTCTGCACAAAACATAAATTGTGAGTACTCGTTAGAACCGCCTCGGTGAGGCGGTTCTAACGAGTACCCACAATACATGTTCTTGTTCGAAAACAAGAAAAATAATGTATACCCCTGTGAACCCCAGTTTTACTATATAAGAGTGAGGTTTAAGGGGGTACAAAACATATAGGTATGTTTTAGTGATGAAGGTGATTTTTTTTTCTCTACCTTTCATACAGTAAAGTAATCGGATGCTGATATTGCACGCATAAACCGTCCGCAAAATATACAAAAACTCAATAGAATAGGTAGTTTAGCAGCTGTTTTCAAAATACATGAACATTTGTTTATATTATGCATACCGAAGATTAAATGTCAGTGGAGAAAACATAATCACATTTGGTACTTAAAACCGCAATAGAAATTGCATAGGCCTGGTTTGGCGTTATAATTCAGCGGCGAAAACGAAATTCGCATTTTTTATATCCTTTTAAGTACGACATAAATGACATAGATCAGATGTATATTTCACATTCTATACTATTTCCAGGTTTTATATTGGGGTATATATTTGAATAAAAAGCACAGAAATAGAATATAAATACAATAAAGGAAGCGGTTTGGAATAAAATATTATCAATCAAGACTGAGTTATTTCGAAGAAAAGCAAAGCATCAAGTGTATTTCCGAATTATTTGAAAGGCAATAGGAAACGTGAGCGTATATATCAAGCCTTGAATGCAAAAATTATATACATATTGTTTTTTTTTTTTTTTTTTTTTTTTTTTTTTTTTTCTATCTTCTGAGCATGTGTGATTTTATAGATTTACTTTGGCTATAACGTTTTCAACTTAGTACATTATCAGCTAGAAATATGTCAATACGCTACAGATGCCCCCGCCAAGGGGCAATCTCATTCTAAAACAAGCATTTTGCTAAAAATAAACAAGAAAAATACACCCTATTTTTGACATTGACCTGTAAGTGTGGCATTGACCTTGGATCTGTAGCCATTGGTCGTACAGGCGACACATTGTCTTATGATGGTGACCATTTCCGCAAAATAATTTCAAAATCCACCAAGGAATGACAACGTTATGGAATAACAGACCCTATTTTTGGACTTGCCGTTGGAGCTTTAGACCTTGATGTTGCACACGACACATCGTCTTTTAATGAAAACCATTTCTGCAAAGTAATTTCTAAATCCATCGAGGAATGACACAGTTATGGACTGGACACGAAACATATAACAAATACTCTTTTTTTTTTACTTTTGACCTTTAAGTATTACCTTGATCTTATAGCTGTAGACCTGGGTCTTGCGTCATGATGGTTAACATTTCTACCAAATTATTTTAAATTCCATCAAGGAATAAACAATTGTAAACACAATAACATCAGTAAAAGGTTATATTCTACTTGGTACAAATACTTTAACCCTGTAAATTAAGCTAAAGTACAAAATCATTTGACCAAGAAATATAGGTCATGCTGCAAACACTCGTGTAGACATTCGTTTTCATTCAAAGTTACAAGTTGCTACCTTAAATAAAAGTTAAGTTTCTACTGACACAAATGCTTTAACCTGAGTCTAACAAGATCACGTACGTTTGTATGTACGTACACATATACATACCGAAGGACGCACATACGTACGTACGTACCCACGTATCGAAACAAAACTATATGTCTCCGGCACCATGTCGATGGCGGGGGTCATAAGAATAAAGTTTGTTTTGTAATGATTGCATACTAATTTGGCTTTGGCGGCGAAGTGATATCATCACTTAAACATTGGAAAAATGGACAATTCGTGGCAAAGTAGCTTCGTATAGGGGATACGCATGTATCATTCTAACTGATGAGCTGTTTCCCGTCAATTAGACGCTTCATAAATGACTTTCCTTAATGAATACATTCAGTGTAAAATTTAATTGATATATGCATGTTTATTGAAACATAATTTGAAGAACTGTTTTCAAACAGATTTTATTACATTAATACACCTATACATATGCAGTTCATATGTCATATTTGTTGTGTGGATATCACTTATCTAAGGCCATATTAAAAGTATGAGTTTGGCCAGCTCGAAAACACATTAAAAGGATGCTATTGAAGAAACGAAAGCTGTGACACAGATAGACGTGTGTTTTGCTATAGAGTTTACTCATATACTGTCGACACTTAATATCTCAAACTAACTCCCAAGATGATGATATTTTATATGCGATTGCAGCAGTTTGAGATAAAAGTATATGAACACTAAGGAACATATTGCATACTGAACTTATAGTGTCCTTCTTTTAATTCGACTTAAGCAGTAGTTTAAGTTTTTAGTGTTTGAGATAATGGAAGTCAGCGGTATTCTACATTTTACCCTCGTGACCAAAGTCTGTCTGACTTTGTGGAGCGAACTATGTTTTGCATTTCAGATAGATTTTCAAATTACTCCAGAGAAATGATCACCATGATGTGTAGTAGTGTATAACATGAAATCTATTTCATTCATGTGTTATCTGCTCTTGCCACTTGCGTCGGTCAGTCCAGATTTGTGAAGCAAACTTGTACAGTTTTGCTGCGTGCTATTATATATAAAATGTTTTACATTTCCAGATAGATTTTCATAGTTCTCCAGAGAAATGATCACCATGATGTGGAGTAGTGTATAACATAAACTATATTTCATTGCAGTGTTATCTGTCCTTGCTACGTTAGAAGGGCAGTGCAGATTTGGGGAGCAAACTTGTACAGTTTTGTTGCATAAAAAAAAAAAAATATTTTACATTTTCAGATAGAATTTCATAATACTCCAGAGAAATGACCACCATGATGTGTAGTGGTGTATAACATTAAATATATTTCATTTCAGTGTTATCTGCCCTTGCCAATATAGTCGGTCAGTCCAAATTTGGGGAACAAACTATAACAGTTTTGTTGCATGCTTTTATATATAAATTGTTTTACATTTTCAGATAGATTTTCATAATACTCCAGAGAAATGATCACCATGATGTGTAGTAGTGTATAACATAAACTATATTTCATTGCAGTGTTATCTGTCCTTGCTACGTTAGAAGGGCAGTGCAGATTTGGGTAGCAAACTTGTACAGTTTTGTTGCATAAAAAAAAAAAATTTTACATTTTCAGATAGAATTTCATAATACTCCAGAGAAATGACCACCATGATGTGTAGTGGTGTATAACATTAAATATATTTCATTTCAGTGTTATCTGCCCTTGCCAATATAGTCGGTCAGTCCAAATTTGGGGAACAAACTATAACAGTTTTGTTGCATGCTTTTATATATAAATTGTTTTACATTTTCAGATAGATTTTCATAATACTCCAGAGAAATGATCACCATAATTTGTTGTTGTGAATGACATGAAATATATTTTATTCCATTGTTATCTGTCCTTGCCACTTTAGTCATCAGTACAAGATTGTGGATTAGACTTATAGCGTTTTGTTGTGCGCTATTATGTATAAATTGTTTTTCATTACCAGATAGACTTTCATAGTACTCTAGAGAAACGATCACCATGATGTGTAGTAGTGTATAACATGGAACTATATTTGATCGCAATGTTATCTGCCCATGCTACTTTAGTCGGTCAGTCCAGATTTGTGAAGCAAACTTGTACAGCTTTGTTGCGTGTAATTAAATAAAAATAGTTTTACATTTTCAGATAGATTTTCATAATACTATAGAAAAATGATCGCCATGGTGTGTAGTAGTGTATAACATGAAATATATTTCATTGCAGTGTTATCTGCCCTTGCCACTTTAGTCGGTCAGTCCAAATTTGGAGAGCAAATCTTTACATTTTTGTTGCGTGCTATTATACATAAACTGTTTTACATTTTCAGATAGCTTTCATAATACTCCAGAGAAATAATCCTTAAGTTGTGTAGTAGTGAATAACATGAACTATATTTTATTCCAGTGTTTATCTGCCTTTGCTAATTTAGTCGATCAGTCCAAGTTTGCGGTACGAACTTGTACAGTTTTGTTGCATGCTATGAATTAAACAGAATCACAGAAATGATAGCGTGATTAATGGCAGGGCGTTATATATATGTACGTCCAATTGTCACGGAGTTTATGGAGTTCTCTTCTACGTATACTACAGTTTTCATAAGAGCTTCATGAACTCACAGGCTAAGTAAGTGTGTAACATTTTTTTCTTTTCAGCCGGTGTTACTTAATCATGGTACTTTAATATTCCTGGCGGAAGAGTTAATGATTAACCCAATCACAGTTAATAAATTTGCTTCTCTCTTTGGTTGCACGCCGGCGGGTTAGGCCTCAGACTTTTGACAGCTCCGACCTAAAGTCTTTTAAGTAAGTCGGTTGGTGCCTAAAGCTCTGACTCTGATCGGGCCCATCGGATTCCAACTGTTGGTTTTCGTTTGTTTCAGCATTTCAGTCATTTCTTGCTGTCGAGTCCTCACCGTTTGTTCATCTCTGTATTCGTTTTGTTTTTATGTTCTCGGGGATGTTGCACCTATGAATAAGGAACCCTTCATGTGGACTGAACAAATGTCTTGTGTATAACATAACAGAACTAAGGGTGAGCGTTGTGGCCACGTAAAATCGATTTAAACCCCCAGTAAAAAAAACAACAACAAATACTGACCTTTCCAAGGCGGTGCTTCTGCTGTGGTTTAATTTCTGTCATTGTATGTCTTTGCATGAGAAGTACTTAGTGGTAATATTTTCTTATTTCTCTATAAACAAAACAAATAAAAACTGTGTTTTTGGTACTCTTTAGAAGGAGCTTGTTTTGAGTACTAACACATAGGCTTTTATGAAGAACTGGAGAAATTATTCTAGAGTTACTATTTAATATTCCCATTAACAACCTTTCTGGGAACTACTTCTACAATCTTCAGTGAGTGTTCTTGCTTTAGTTTACTCAGTCTGTCATAAAAAAAAAAAAAAAAAAAAAAAAAAAAAAAAAACATGTTGAGGATGCATCGGCATGCAGTCTTAGGAAAATCAGGGACAGGTATGATGTCTATTTTAGAAGAAAACATACAGTACACTATATACACTATGGTCGTCTTATAAAAGAAAAATCCTGAGGCGTTCCAGGACAGCATCACGATAGAAAATGTTCAAAATATCAGGGATCCTAGAACGGCGCGTATCATTTAGAGGGTGAGTTGATAAAGAAAAAAAAAGACATTTGAGGTGCTCATCTGGATTCGCTGTTTCAAATGCATGAAAGTTGTGGTAATAAATTTCACGCACACATTCTGTACGTTCCTTTGCCGAACACTTTCAGAAGACGTTCATTGAAAACATCTCCTATTTAAACGTTTTCTTTCATTCTATTGCATTCATCACAATGACTAAACGATTAACGCTGATAAATACTTCGCCCGAAATAAAAACAGATTCATTGTATCTGACTGTGTAGACTAAGCATTTTGTAATTCATGTACGATCTGTTGCACTGAAGCTCGATCACTGCCAATATTTTTTCCTGTGAAAACATATCATGTCAACTTCTACCACCAGTTTTAACCCTTGACATGCTATATGAATTAAAAGGACATGCCCACGTCTAATTTTCAGCCAATCAAATACTTGATTCAGGGTGTTGATACAAATTCCCATACTTATTGGCAAACAGTGTAGATCCAGATCAGTTGGCTTCTGAAGAAGCCAACTGATCTTGATCTACACTGTTGGCAAAGGCAGGGCATATCCGGGTTCAGCAGAACCAGGGTAAAGACCAAACGTGCCGCAACGTCAGAAATCGTACTTTCGGCAATGTACATCCAGTGAAGAATCATATCTGTCTCAGAATTCACGTATTTGGATAGCAAGGGTACAACGGTTTTTCATATGGACGATGAAGACTCTGATAAGTTTGCGCGAATGCATGTCTGAAGGTATGTTTTCTGACCTATCAGCTCATTAATGTTTCTGTATCTACACTATGACGTTACCAAATCCCACAGGTTGATGATTTGATTCCACTGCTCCCATTTATGGCTAGAGAGAGTGGTGCATGGTGCTTTAATGGTTCAACGAACAGTTGGTGGACGTTCGGGTCGACATGCGTATTGTCCGAGTCGCCACTGAAGACCCGAGTCAACGGAAATTCGAAGGGAATGCCTGAGTCAGAATACCATAACGTCTACTCATTAAGGAGAATAGATACACATATTTTCAGGGGAGGCAAATGTATCAAATTGGTTTTACATCCCTTCTGAAAATGAGTTTACTCTAAAAGGAAATAATTTGCCCAATGGAAGCAGATTCTTTCCTTTTAAATCAGAGTCGTTTTTTTCCAGCTAGGGTTTAGAGTGCGGTAAAACAAGCAAGAAGTGCAAACGTTGTCTCCTTTGTCGACAAGGCCCCGATGTTATAAAATATTTTCATGCTCAACTCAGCTGAGCAAAAAATTTTTCCTGCAAATAAATCTCAAATTAATAACAATTGCAAATTCTTTCTTGCTAAATATAGCTGAGCATGAAAATTTCTCTGCTAATAAATATGAAAATGCCAACTATTGTTGGCATTTTCATATAGATTAGCAGAGAAAATTTCATGCTCAGCTGAGTTGAGCATGAAAACAGTTTTATAACCTCGGGGCCAGAACTGCTTAGGTAGCGGGCACGCCAAATGGCATAGTAATTCTCCACGCATGCCCACTAGTATATTCAGTCAGTAAGAAAACTTTACGTAGATCAATATGTCATATTCTGTTAGAAAACAGCCCATATGTTACATTACCGTAAATAATACTTCTTTGTCCCTGACGTTTGATATTTAGTTGACATTTGAAAATACGATTTGCAATTGCCTTCAATATAAAAAGACGAAAAAAGAAAATTGATGCGCACTGAAGAATAAAGTCCCTTACGCCGTACTTGAATAGTAAGGGTTTATCGAAGACAGAGACCAGTCTGCGCGTTCACACACACACACACACACACACACACACACACACACACACACACACACACACACACACACACACACACATTTATATATATGTCTGAGAGAGAGAGAGAGAGAGAGAGAGAGAGAGAGAGAGAGAGAGAGAGAGTTAATCATCAACAGTGCAAATGATTTGTTTACCTGAGACCTTTCGGCTTTCGCCTTCTTCAGAGGTTTTCTTTTTAAAAAGAAAAGAAATTAAAAAATGTAAAACTTACAAATAAAAGTTATATATATATATGAAGTTGGCTGCTCTAAAAGGTAAGAATGTGCTTCTGTTATGAGCAAAGTATTTCCTGTTTGAAGTGGACCCTGAACGAAAGTTTCTTGTTGTGAAGGAAAGGTAGTAGGAACAGATTCCAAAAGGACACCCTTTGAGTTCAATGAACATACCCACGAAACTGAGAACAGTTGAGATGTAATTTTCTCTTGGAAGTCACAACATTTTCCTTGTACATAATGGTTTAAAACTTTCAAGTGTATCAACCACCCTTTAGACGTCAGACACTTGAGAAGTAGAAAAACTAGAAATCTATGCGGAACTGAAAACAGTTGTCATGCTATTTTTTCTTGGAAGTCACAAAATTTTTCTTGTACATAATGGTTTAAAACTACCAAGTATATCAACCGTCCTTGAGATGTCAGACATTTGAAAAGTAGAACAACTGAAAACATATGCGGAAAAGAGCAATCACCAAGATCTCAGAAATAGTTGGTATTACATTGGACATCCACAAGAATCATTCGCATCAATTTAGTAAACCATGAATGTACAAGGGAAGATAAAAATGTTCTAGGCCCCTGAACTTTCGGAATGACCAAAAGCAGAAATTGCGCCATTATTGTTCAATGTAACCTCCCTTTGCTTCTGTGCACTTTCTCCATTGCTGTTCCAGTTTGTTTATCCCTTCAAAATAGAAGCCTTTTCTCTGGTCGCCCAAATACTCATCAACAACATCTATGACGCCTTCACTGTTACCAAACGTCCTACCACGAAGGCTAGTCTTCTGATTTAGAAATAGACTGGGGCTAAATCTAGAGAATACGTTGGGATGAGGAAGGATCTCGAAGCTGCATTTGTTCGCAGCAGCCATAGCAACTTGAGAGGTGTGAGGTGGTGCATTATCTTGCAAGAGTAGAGCACGTCGAGTCAGCTTTCTTCTTATTTTCTTCTCAATCTCCTAACGCAGCCGCCTGAGTTCTTCTGCATAGTATGAACTATTCATAAAAAAGAAAGGGACTATCACTTTCTCTGCTGGAAAAAAAAAAAAAAAAAAAAAAAACTCTGTTAACTTTACTAGGAGGGGTGAAACAGGGTGCTTCCAAAGCATACTCTGCCGTTTGGCTTCGGGATCAAAGTAATGGGCCCAAGTATCATTTTGGGACACAAATCGATGCATAAATTCCTTAGAGTCATCTTCATAGATATAAGATACTTAGAAATATCAAGACTACCTCTTCTCTAAGGAGCCATGTAGCGGAGACCTTGCACATCCCTAAGATATCGGTCAAGAAGACTGAACTGCCCGAAAAACTTATAACTGTTTTCTAGCTAAATCAACATTTCCTACAAGATTATATGACTTCGCTTTCTGCCTGAAGACCCTTGTGATCACTGGCTACACATAGTGGCCTGCATTGACTTTACCTAGACTGCGCGGATGCGAAGGCTGATCTGAGTCTTCGTTAGGTGCACATGCAATATTGTAGAAAATGATGTTCCCGGGTTCATTTTATACTAAAACAAACCAAATATGAAATGATGCAAAAAAAAAGAAAAAAAAAAAAAAAAAGAAAAAAAAGTTAAGTTAACGAGGTACGATCAAAAAGTTCTCGGCCTGATATACTTGGAATGCATAAATTAAAATTAAAAGCCAACTACAGTCGACTCTCGTTAACACGACTTCGCCTATCTCGAATAACCGCTTATCTCGAAATGAAATTCTGGTTCCCTTTTTAAACACGAAAATCTAACAACAGGTACCAAAATATTGTGGAAAAGAGGAGAAATTGCTTCTCAGGAGCAATTTCTCCTCTTTTCCTAAATATTTTCAATATATCTCTATCTTCAAGAGTCAAATTACATATTCATTTATGAAATGTGGTTGCTCGATTTATTTTTTTTTCTCATTTCTGCATATCTAATATGTCGAGGTACGGATATCTCAAAGTATTTCAGAGAATACCTTGGACTTCAAGATAACGAGAGTCGACTGTAAATTGTATCGTATTCAACATCCTTGGTAGGAAAAAAAAAATAATAATAATAATAAAAATAAATAAATAAATAAATAAATTAATAAATAAATAAATAAAATTAAATACAATTTCAAAGCTATTCATTTCAGTTAGGGGAGGAGTCTCCTTATTACAGCATAGTGAGGATATAGGCGGCTGAATTCAGGAGAGGGAGGGAGAGCGTGGAGGATTATGAACAATCTGGACGCCCTAAAGAGGATACTACAGACGAAAAAACGTTGAGTTTATGCACAGTCAGATCATGTGTGACAAGAGCAGAAGCCTGTGTGATATTCATCCGACTAATTTATGATGCATACGGCTGACTGGCTTTAGCCTGCATGGGAAAAGGTGTGTTTCTTCCTTTCAAATCGCGTATAAGGCAATGTCTTCGAGCATGTGCAAAGTGCGTAAATTCAGTTCACTTATTTACTTTCGTATATTACTATACATATATTGTATGTTGACAGCGGAAAGGTATTCAAAAACATCCGAGAAACAGTACTAAATATATTACTGTTTTTAAATAAATAAATATATATATATATATATAAATATAGTGGTGAACTTCTCCTTAATTTCGTATAGTATATAGACCGTAAAAACGATGAATTTCTAAACGAAGTACATATGCATATAAACTGTTTTAATATGAAAACAGCGAACAAGTTGATCAGTTGGCATTATACCTATACATATCGATGGTAGTGATAAGTTATCAACAGACGGATCAGATTGTTTTCAGTTATAAAATATGAGAAAAACAACACCAGCATGTTTCAGGATAACATATTCTAATCCGCCAACGCAGTTTCTAATGCTGACAAATTATAAGTGATAATTTAAGAATGTTCAAACAAAGGTTCCTATGTATTTCAAGCCATTGCTCAGCAGCAATCTGCCGTGTAAGCATTAAAAAGACAAGCAGCCACTAAAAGTCCTATAAGCGGCAGATACGCAGACTGATCTTGACTTTCGCAGTCAGGATATATCTCAAATATACCTTTTTTGCTTGAGACAGCACATCCCAGATGTTACACCGTAGCAAACTTCTTCATCATAACTATACTTGCCCAATAACATATGTTTTCTTGTTAGTTATAGATTAAATATTTTCTATAACCTACGCACAACACTATCCTTTTTAAAGTGGAATGCATACACTTTAAGGGGAGGAAATTCTATCAAATTTGTTTTGCCTACCTTTTGATAAGGGGTCTACTCCAAAGGTAAGAATTTGCTCCCCCTGGGAGCAAATTCTTACCTTTAGAGTAGACCCCTTTTCAGACGTGCTCAATGTGCAGGAAAGCAAACAGGAAGTCACAAAAGTTGTCTCCATTTGAAAAAAGATGAAACATTTACCAACTGTATCAAGTCCCTTTAATCATTATACACAGACGCTTTCATTCATGGCAACCAGAAAGCAGAAATAACACCATATAAGGACAGCAAAGCTGAACAAATGGCCTTCGGATGCCATATATAGACACATAATAAAACAGATGCCTTTCACACAACAAAAATCATACACGAATACAAATAAATCACATGTATATATTAACCACGTGACATACGTTGTAAGGTAGCCCAGCTGTATATGGGACCTTTATCAATGTGTATGCTTTAACTGGCTGGTGTCTGCTTTGGATATGTGCTTTTCGTAACCCTTATGTGCGCGGACCTACAACTTAACTCCAATGGCTCGATCATCTTTAGGACCATGGTAATTTGTTCTAGACATGGGTAGTTCGTACTACTAATGGTTAATCATATCGCCTGGCCAGAATTGGGAAGATTTAAGATCTTTTCGATCATATGAAAATAATTGTGTGCTGCGTGGACACACTAGAATCGCCCCTGATGCGATTCTAACAAATATCCAAAATATATGGTCTTTGAAATTATTAAGTACAATATACTTGCATAATTTGTGACTAATTATTATCCTTTATGAGAAGGTTTCGTGACAGTTAAATTGTCATTATATTGAATTTTGTCGTTGTATCGGGTGTCGATATAAAGAGGGTCGTCTGTATGCGAACAGTAAAATGTGTGACCAATGCTAACCCGAACATGCTGACAAGCTTGCATGTTGGGTATACAGGGTGGCCTTTTTAGTTTCAGTCATCGCAATGTAATGATTGCATGCACAAGTCAAAAGGACATTCTGTCATATCCGAGCAGTTGTCCCAGATTAATATGCGTTTTCTCAAAGTCCGGCCAGTGCTTTCACTGACCGCGATATATTTTTCAGAGTCTGCAAGTTACAAGTGTGCTCGTTTATCTGGGCTTTCATTGTTGACATATCCCAGCAGCTACTATTCTTATTGCACTTATATTGGCCCATCATCTGTAGACCGCTAGCTGGGGTGACATAAAGGCGCCTGCGTTATGCATTAGTGGTAGTTTTTTCATTATATGGTCTTATTTTATGGATACCTGAAAGCCATTAAGTCTTAATGCTTTGTTTCTCCATCTGTTACATATGTATGGATCAATCATCCAGTAAAGTCCGTGTCTTGTCATATGAAAATCTGCCACTACTAAACAACATTGATCCCAGACCCCCCATATTTACTGGTAGATGAGCTATGCTCTATCCAGAATGTTTGAAGTCCAACTACGATCTTTTCAAATGGCCAAGGTTTTAACTAGCCTGTGTATGCCTACTATGCCATTTCTATCAGAAAACAGTATAAGACATTTTTCGTTTGATATGGTTCATTTTCTGTACATTAATAGCTTTCTGTGGTATAAAAGTATATAAAATGGTACATAATTCTTATTCCGTAGACTTGCGTCTCAAACAATGATTTGATCAACTAATTCCAAGAATATATCTGTCATTTTTTCATTGCAATTAAATTCATAAGGGGTCGTTTCATGTCATTTTGACTAATCTTTCTAGAGCTAAATCTCTTTGAGATGGACTAGTTCAATCACAGTTTCAGTCATGCAAATAAACCTGAATAAAACCATATCCTCTTTATGGAAATATAGATCATTCAAAGCAGTCAGTTCATCAGATGATATACCATATGGGCCTCGCCAAGCGAAAAAGTGGCTTCGAGCATGCGCAAAACGTACAGACTTACGTCATTCTGCACATGCGCAAAGTCCCATCCGGGCCTTTGCTCTCCGTTTGTACATATTTGCGCCGGCCGGGCTGAGCTGAGCCTTTGATGACCACATACGCCCGAAGCCACGTCTTTGCATGGCGCGGCCCAACTATGCCTTATTATAAGTGGCATGACTGAGCGGAAAGTGAAACCGCAGTTCAAACTGTTCTTTCTCAGGTTTTGCATTGTTGACAACCAGTCAGTACTAAAATTAAACATCACTTCACCTTGGCAAAAATTGTCAATAAGTGCATATTATTTCAATTGTAATGATTCACCTTCTGTTGCACCAGTAGGGTAGATAGTTTGATTTACTATCCACTCAAAACGATCATTCAACACAACAATTGGTTAGGAAAAGTAGACTAACCCTCAGTGTTACTGGAAAGAGAGTTGAGTTGGTGCATGGGATGGGAACGTCGGGGTGGGGTGGTGCTAGTGAGGGATGTTGCATGTTGTCATTATTCCTCATGATTTGAATCAATCAAACCGAATCTGCCGCAAATATTGTCTGTTTCTGGGATGTATTACTGAAGGATTATATTCTGTTCATAATTTAGGGTAAAAGCTGTAGGTAGTTAAGGGCTTCCAATATTAAGGGTAAATACTATGTGGGCCGTTGCTAGGCAAGCCATCAGTTAATATGTTAAGAAGACAGATTTAACGTATTTATTGACCTAGCCATACGGACAGGCAATCATGAAAAATGAGTGTAGTCCCAGTTCAAACTATTTTGAAACAGCTGAATGACTGAAATAGTGTAGACGATGATCATATTCCGTATTTTCATCATGGTCTGCACTGTGTTGTCGTCTAGCGGCCTTTAGACACAGTTGTAGTGATATGGACTTGTTCAAATGATACGAAATTAAGATTTTCAAATATTAAGTATACATACGCTATATTTGCTCTGCAATTACATACCTCAGTATTCGCATTCGCGTTTTCGGTTGCACAAAAACCGTTGCCTGCATGCGGACTAAAACACAGTCTGTGTCATCTAAAAATAAAAGCACCGCAAGCATTATACCCCGCCATAGCAATTATTTGTTTAGAAAATGACGGAGGGACAGATAACAATCCTAAACCAGATCTTAATAATATCAATGCATATAGCAAGTTTGGTTAAAATGCCTTGTTATTAACTCAAATTATTATCCGGAAACGAAAATATGGGCGGTCTCGGGCAGATAACTCCGTAAAAGAGATGTGACGAAATTTGCCCATTAGCAATTCCAAAACAGATCTCCTTAATGTCAATGCATATAGCAAAAAAAAGGTAAGAGAAAAGTCCAGGGAGTGCCACAATCACAAACCGTAGCCCTTCTCAGACCCCAAGAGGAAGAGGAAACCGACAAATCCAAACAAGCACAAACCGAACAAACGTACGAAAAGCACTAAGATTAGCTCTCTTTTCCCCAAGAGAGGTAATCGCAATACTAAAAGCAAGTTTGGTTAAAATCCCTTCTTATTTACTCAAGTTGTCGTCCGGAAACGAAAATATGGGCAGATAATTCCGTAAACAATTGACGAAATTTGCCCATTAGCAATTCCAAACCAGATCTCTTTAAAATCATTATATATAGCAAGTTTGGTTAAAATGCTTTGTTATTTACTCAAGTTATCGTCCGGAAACGAAAATATAGGCGTGTCTCGGGTAGATAACTCCGTAAACTTTGACGAAATTAGCCCATTAGCAATCCCTAACCAGATCTTCTTAATGTCAATGCATATAGCAAGTTTGGTTAAAATCCCAAGTTAATTACTCAAGTTATAGTCCGGAAACGAAAATATGGGCGTGTCTCGGGCAGATTAACTCCGTAAAAAAATGACGAAAATTGCCCATTAGCAATCGCTAACCAGATCTCTTCAATAGCAATGCATATAGCAAGTTTGGTTAAAATGTTATTTCCCTTGTTATTTACTCAAGTTATCGTCCGGAAACGAAAATATGGGCGTGTCTCGGGCAGATAACAATCAAATTTTGACGAAATATGCCCATTAGCAATCCCACAGATCTCCACAATATCAATGCACGTACCAAGTTTGGTGAAAATCCATTGATGTTTACTCAAGTTATCATCCGGAAACGAAAAACGGACGGACGGACGGACGTACGACGGACGGACGGACGGACGGAATCACGGACGTCCAACGTGAAACCATAATACCCCGCCACTATTGTGTGGCGGGGTATAAAAATCGATTTTGTTTCATTTTCTATAACTGATTTTAGCGATGTCTATTAAAATATTGAAATTGTGAAGCATGTGTCCCCGTTGAACAACATTCAGGAAGGAGAACGACCACCAGCTTATTCACAATATGTAGTTTTTGCTCCAGTCTGATGCCAGTTTCGCAGACTGTCAATTTCGGAGCATGGCCTAAGTTCGGTTCTGTAAGTCACGCCATTGGAAGGCTAATATTTGCACTGTCTAATTCTAACACTGTCCATATATGAAAGAAAACTATAGATTCGACGTAGTGTACTTCTGGAGGATGACAGATCTTTACCCGTTACAATATTTTTTTTTTTTTTTTTTTTTATCTCACATAGCCGAAACTACTTTTACCAATGTACAGTTCATTTTTCATTTTGGACACTAAAATATAACCAAGACAAAATATTTAGACGTAAACCTCTAAGTACTGGCGCAAATTTTGTTCATGTTTACATAGAGATATGGGACAAGGGTATACTTAAGTTTAATAAATTTTCAATGTAATAGATAATAAAAGAACAACAATGTGATTCTTTAATGTTTGCTTTTTATTAAGCTTTATGAAATTTCTTGATTGAAATAAAAATAAAATAGACATTAATCTACTTATAACACAGTTTGTTTCTGCTATTAACACAGTTTGTTTTAAGTTTGTTTGTTTGCTTGTTTTTTTTTTTTTTTTTTGTTTTTTTTTGTTTTTTTTTTTTTTGTTTTTTTGTTTTTTGTTTTGTTTTGTTTTTTTCTTTATATTGCCGGGATCGTCACAAACCGACGTCCCGGCAAATATGAAACGTCCTTAGTGAGCTAATCGAATAGTCTTCCATATGTAAAATTCCATAAGCTATATTAAGAGACCGGCGCGATTCGCACGCCGGTCAATAAAGATACCCATTACGGAAACACGCCTATTCAAATATATTGAAAATTTTACAACTAAAAACGGGAAAATTTCCAGATAAAAATTATGATATTTTTCATATTTCTGTCGAGGCGGTTCTAACGAGTACCCACAATCTATGTTTTGAGCAGAAATAAGAAAAATAATGTACACCCCTCTAAACCCCAGTTTTACTATATAAAAGTGGGGTTTCAGGGGGTCAAAATTATATAGGTATTTTTTCGTGATACCCGCAAAATGATACAATCATGAAGCACGGCCCTATCGAGGCGTTGGCGAGATGTTGAACAAATAAAGACAAAACAGACGCCATATATGAAACCACACTAACAAATTTTCTGAGAGGAACTGCCTTGGAACAGTCCATAGGAAAACTACTGGGTGGTGAGAGGGGCTTAAACTATTGCTGCGTTCGGATATGCAAAGTGACAGCGAATGTTTTGCCCCGGATCACTGTACCTAATGACGATCGCAAACAAGAGAAGGGGTACAGGGCAACTCAGTTTTACTCGCGCGAAACCTCACCCTTATCTCACAGTTTTCAACGCTACTACTACTTCTAATTCTACTACCAGTAGTAAAAGTAATATTAATAATTATATTAAACGGAATAATACTTATTTTTCTGCTACTGTTATTATTATTGTTTTTTTTTTTTTTTTTTTTTTTTATTTTATTTTTTTTTTCTGTTTTACGAGGTACGATAAAGAAGTTCTCGGTCCGATATACTGAGAATGAATAAATTGAAATCAAAGCCCAATTCTTTGCTAATTCAACATTTTTGGTAGAAAAATTAAATAGAGTTTCAAAGCTACTAATTTCAGTAGGAATTTGCTGCAAACAGGAGAAAGGTTTGTTAAACTGAAAAGAAAAAGACGAAGCTAGATAGAGCAGCCTTAAGGTATTTCTGTAAAAAGGGCATGTCCCCGAAGGAAATTCGTGACGATTACTCTAACATCCATGGGGTGAGTCTTCTTTTTACAGCGTGCTGAATTTAGGAGAGGGAGAAAGAACGTAATCGATTATGAACGGTCAGGGTGCCCTACTGAGGCTACCACATACTAAAACGTTGACCTTGTGCGCAGTTTAATCATGTAAGACAGGAGGCGAAGACTGCGTGGTATAGCTTATAACAAATAGGAAAACGTTTTGGAGCAGTTAGGTCTATCTTGACCGATATCTTAGGAATGTCAAAAGTCTCAGCTAGATGGGCCCCCAGAGTGTTGACCAAAGGCTTAATATTGCTAAGTATCTAGTATCCCTCTATGAAGATGACCCTGAAGAACTTATAAGTCGAGTTGTGACCAAAAATGAGGCTTGGGTCCATCACTTTGATCCTGAAGCCAGAAAGCAGAGTATGCAGAGTATCCCGGGCTCACTCCCAGAATTTTAAGAGAGTTTCTTCAGCAAGGAAGCTGATGACCTGTTTATTTGGGGATGGTCTGGGTGTAATCATGATGGATTATCTTTTAAGGCCGTCGTACGATAAACTGAAGCGGCTGCGTCAGGAGATTGTGAAGAAAATGAAAGAAAAGTTGACTAGAGGTGTTCTATTCTTGATTGATAATGCACGAGTTCCTACCGTTCAAGTAGCTATGGCTGCTGTGACCAAATGCAGCTTCGGGTCCTTCCCCATCCCCCGTATTTTTCAGATTTAGCTCCTTCGGACATCCATCTGTTTCCAAATCCGAAAACGAACTTTCGTGGTAGGAATTTTGGAAGCAATGAAGGCGTCATAGATACTTTTGATGAGTATTTGGGGAACAAGGACATGGGCATAGCTGAATGTGCGACTGGTGCGACTTAGTCTCACCAATATTTTC
Organism: Anodontia alba; assembly: GCA_964016985.1. NCBI lineage: Eukaryota > Metazoa > Mollusca > Bivalvia > Lucinida > Lucinidae > Anodontia > Anodontia alba. The sequence goes on along the minus strand of OZ024827.1, from coordinate 111,221,272 downwards.
TGGTGGTGCGACTTGTCGCACTAAAATTTTGTCTGAACAAGTATAGACTGGGGCTTTAATTTTGTTCGTAATTGATACAAATAAGAAAATAATGAGCAAAACCGTATTACGTTTGAATGCATTTGGTGGTTCAGCTCATTAAGACGTATATATAGAGGATCTTACATGAGTGGTCATTTAATATGAAATTTTAAAACGAGTTTGGGTAATTTCGGGGTATTTTGCGAGCCTTGGCGAGCAAAATACCGAAATTACACAGTTTCATAAATTTCATATTAAATGACCATGAATGTAAGATTCTGTTTATCACATGGCACTATCGATGACATAAAATGCACATAATATATTACGATAATGGTTTTCCATAGCTAAGCGGGACATCTCACTACCAAGGATTCAAAAGTACTACACAACAAAAATAGTTCGCATATTATTTGATATGTACCGAACATAACTAGAAACAAGACAAATATGCCATTTATTACTTCATTAAACTGTAAGAATTGATGATGATTTTTATTTGAGCTAATACATATTTCATTTGAATAAATGAATTTAAAAATAAATATTCCCTTCGTCATTCAGCGAGTCCATACGTCACTGAGAATCAGTAGGGAAATCCCCTGAAGTCAGCTGTTGTATTTAAAGGTCATTGACCTATATCAATACAGTTATACGGTGGTTGATGCACCAAAGTAAATGACAGATTTCAAGAACAAAACACTTTTAACTGTAGTTTGGATTTTAATTTGACACATTTATTTACTGAAGGAGTCATGTTATCCTCCAATGCTTTTTTGATTAAGTTTATTATTTTTCATTGACTGTTTGACAACATCGATGTCGAAAGTGCCTCTAAGTATGTTGCCGGGAAGCATCGAATTTTAACCACCATGAATATTTCTGGTAGCTGTGTTATTCACATTTCGATTGTGTTGTGTCGTCCCCTTCCATCGGTCTGACATTTATCGTTCATCTCAAAATCATCTCAAAATTGAGGGCAGGATCTGTTTCAAAAGTGAAAGTTGTATCGGCGAACGCGGACACCATCTCGGTTGCTATTAATTAGCGGAGTAATACGAATATTAATGGGGGTAATTAGGCTAACCAATGGGAAGCCTTGCAGGTGTTATAACACGTGTGGTTATATGATTTTTATGACATGGGTTATTTCACTGAATAACTTGACGGTCATATGATAAATCTTACTTAAGTTCGACGATGAATCACGAGAGGCTAATGGACTGATGATCTTAACATCCACAAAGAAAGTGTAGATAAAATAAAGTTGGTTAATGTAGTGCGTGAATTTGTGGCAAAGTCTGATTACAGAATTTTGAATGTCGGCAACTTTAATGACAAGTCAGAGGGAAATCTCTTGTACAAAGTATCAGTACGCCAGCTAACAATTGGTGTTGGCGTTTAGGGTTTTAATCTCGTACAACAGTTCTTTTAAATAATTGTGTCCATTAACTACCTGCATCTATACATCATTGGATACATCAAAGTCAGAAATGGCGACAGCACCAGTATTTTTTCACATGTGCAACATTTTTGGCAGCATCAAATACATGTGTACAAGTAATGTATTGGCTAAATGATAGAAACTAAACCATTAAGAATAATACGGAACAAAATGTCAGCTTTCAAAATTCCTGGTTTGGATCAATATTTTGAATAGATATACATACAGTCGAACCTCAATAGCTCGAACATGTTTGGGACCATGAAAATTCGTCCGAGACATGGGTACTTCGAGCCACTGAGGGTTAATCATGGCACCAGTTCAGGAAGCAAATGGCGATACTTTAGGGAAATCTTTTCGATTTTCTACACAATGATTGTATGCTGAGTGTACTCATTAGAATCGCCTCGATGAGGCGATTCTAATGAGTACATACGACATACAATTCCATGATAAAATAAGAAAAAAAACTCTAAATATTTGTTTTCTTGAGCTATTGGAAGGATTTTGTAGGGACTGAAGAAAGAGATTATCCACGGTAAACGAGCCATCCGGGTTCGAGCCGTTGCGGTTATACTGTATATCATAAGTTTACGTGCATAAAACAACTGCTGCAGGATCATTTGTTTGGCAGCAACCAAAAAAAAAAAAAAAAAAAAAGACACCAACTCCAACTGACAATTAACGCTCTGTAGTCAGATATTTAAATCACGAAAACATGCCTTTGTAATTTTGACCCCCTTAAACCCCACTTTTATATAGTAAAACTGGGGTTTAAAGGGGTATACATTATTTTTCTTATTTCTGCTCAAAAACATAGATTGCGGGTACTTGTTAGAACCGCCTCGTCGAGGCAGTTCTAACGAGTACCCGCAATCTATGTTTTGAGCAGAAATGTAAAAAATTTCAGAATTTTTTATCTGAAAATTTTTCATTTTTTGGTGGTAAAAATTTCAGTATATTTGAACAGGCATTTTTTCATGATGGACTATCCATTAAGCTGTATATTGTTTCCATGCAAGGAATCTGATACACAAAGGTTGGTAATGTTATTCCGGTGCATCGTTTAGCAGGTAGCTTTAACTTTTGCTACATTAAGAAGAAAATGACTTCAATTAACATTGTCTACATCCGCTGAATGCCTTTAATTTTATTATTTGTTGTAAAACCAAGAAACCGTCCAATACAAGCAACACTGTATGATAACGTCGGGTTTCCGACGGTAAAATTAAGAAGAGATCGGACATATGTTATTATGTTCACAAAGGCATTAACATGTCTTTTACGTGCCCGCATTTCATGGTTTGTCTCAGTTTTGTGTTGAGCAATATCACTTTTAGAATACGCTCAAACCTGCAACAGGATGAGCCAGAAGCCACCAAATGGCGCCGATTTTTTAAAGAGAAAATCCGGGGAGTATGCCTCCAGATCCCCTAGTCTATTATTGGTTTAATTCTATACAAACTGATTTGTCTATCTTTTGCAATCAGATAGTATGCATTATGCCAATTTGAAACCAATAATGAATGTTTAGCACTTGCAGGACAAATTCAGCAGATAGCAAATCGATTTACATTTTTTCTTATTTTCCAAGAAACAAGCATCTGAAGCTTCATACAAATTGTCTTCTTAGACCATAGGCATGACATTTCAAACGCTATTTGCATGGAAATATGAAAGAAAAAAGAAATGTCCTGTGCTGAACGTTTTATCTAAAACGCTAGAAGCTTGAGGAATGCGGAGAGGTGACTCACCAACTTGATTGTTAAAAACAAGACATTCTGCGAAAACATGTGGGCGTAAATGAATTACAATTTTCCACAGTTGAGATCATAAACGCTATAAAATTGATCGAGTTTCTACATGTTTCATTTAAGCAAGGTTCCAGGTCTATAGAGTACTTGTGATTATTATTCAGATGTACCAATAGGAGAATGATTTGGTGCATATGCGGACAACAAAGACCCGGGCCAGACTGCGTGTCCGCGCAGCTAATCAGGGCCTTTTTGTCCACCGACAGAATCAGTGTATTCTGTAGAATATCAGACTTGAATCACAGAGTTTGTTTTTTTATGGCTGGCATGGAATTTTACTATTCATGTAAACTTAAAGCTATTTTCTCTTGGTGCGGCTCAACGTCCTTAATCTGCATAAAACACACGTCTGCAACTGTAAACTGCCGAAATGATTCAAATTTAATTTGGACAATTTTGGCATAAGCGCAATATGCAATTTCTAAATATCTTGCGCATCCGCGCAGTATAATTATACTATTGCTGTACTTAAATACACTTAGAACTGCTTTGTACTTCAATTCATTCCTACCGTCTGTCATACGAGAATGGAACACTTTATCAGATATGATAAATTTTGTAGAGTCAATTGATTCTTTTAAACGACAGATAAGCCGAAACAAAACTGCAGTTCCAAAATATTTTTATACTGGAAGCAGAAAGTTACAAATTTTGCATACTAGGCTACGCACAGGTTGTAGCTCTTTAAATCAAGACTTATTTGTAAAATCAATTTCAGACACCCCACTCTGTTCTTGTAGAAGTGGTGATGTTGAAAACGCGGAACATTTTTTCTTTTCTTGTAACTTCTATCGAGATAATCGAATCGAACTTTTTCGGATAGTGTCTCAATACTGTAATGCGTCTCTACATGTATTTCTACATGGTGATCATTTTTGAAGCTGTTTACAAGTACATACAGAACAGCGAAAGATTTTAAGCACTTACCTGTAGGTGATCATCTAATCAGATTAAATCAGAGCTGATGATATATGAGGTCATTATATTTCTGCCTACGATATTATTGGAAATTATCAAGTGAAACCTTCCACCCCTTCCGCCCCTTCTCGCTCCTGATTACCTTTTTATACTTTTTTTTCTATTGTCTTATTTTTCTTTTTCTTTGTTTCTTTTTTTCATTGTCGCTCAAAACATCATTGTTGTATTATGTTATCTCCTGTTACTGCAAAATTGTTTTAATTTCATTCGGCTATAATGATTGGTTGAGCCTCTGTTTATATATCGTATTGTCTACGTTAAATAAGTAATCCTTGTAATAATGATAAACTGCCATGATGTAATACAATTCATATATGTGTATTAGGAGAAGAACTAAATAAGCTTATGCTTTCGTTTTAATCCTATCCTTTGTGTATATGTCATGTCTGTTTGTATAATCATTGTAACTTTGAAATAAATATGTTTAAACCAAATACACTTACAAGTTTGGTTTGTTGGGCTTGAACATGGTTTTATAAGTTCTCAACTTATGGTCTTATTTTTGTTATAGTTAGTTCATGCTACATATTCAAAGAACGGTTTGCGTAGGGGTACCTCAACTCACCTTCGGATCAACACAGAAACACAGAAACAGCAAGAGAACTATATGGACCTGAATCGCTCACCTAGCTGTGGCAAGATACTCTATATAGCTATTTTATTTATGATAGCAAATCAGTGTTAACGCTAGATTTAAGGAAATTACCATATGGGCCGCTCAATGTAAAAACGTTTCTTCTGAACCCGTTACGAAACCACGCCTATTCAAATATATAGAAAATTTCACCTCCAAAAACTGCAAAATTTTCAGATAAAACACTCTGATATTTTCATATTGCAGCTCAAGACATATATAAAACATAGATTTTGGGCACTCGTTAAAACCACCTCAGTGAGGCGGTTCTAACGAGTATCCACAATCTATGTTTTTGAGCAGAAATAAGAAAACTAATGTATACCCTTGTAAATCCCAGTTTTACCATATAAATGGATCAAAATTATATAGGTATGTTTTCGTGATGTATGCAGACAATAAAAGCCCAGATCAGCCTGCGCATCCGCACAGTCAGATCAGGACCTTCGCTGTCTGCAAACAAAATTATTGGATACAATAGAATATTTCAATGGAAAGAAAAATGCCCGGATGAGACTTAGCAATGCAAAAAGGTGTCCTCGGTCCAAATGCGGAGAGGTGAGGTCGACATCAGGGCCTTCGCTGTCTGCAACTTGAATCGGTGGATACTACAGAATGCATGCCTAGTAATCACGTAAGGGGAAGCCGCTGGTTATGCACTCAAAATCTTCACGCGAACTTCCGGCCATGACTTACGAGACATCCAAATGTCAACAAACGGATATATTCTTCTAATTTATTGATCTTTAGTAAATTTCATAGACGTATTTTGAAAAATCGGACAATGATATTCCCAACAACCTTCATTTCTGCGTCAGAAAAGACAGGGATGAGCTTGAAAAAACAAGCGGCTAATTTTTATGTCAGTTTCACCCGGAGAAGGGTAGTCCAATATTCCTGTTTTGCCTTTTTACTAGTGCAAAATGAAGGTATTTTCAGTTATCTGGGCTATGAAATACTTATTGAACATATCAAATAAAACGTACTGCAACCTACGTCTACGTTAAAATACATAAGATGCTAAATTTCCCAAGCATTTCTTCCGGGGACTGAAATGTTTATGCCGAATACGACTTAAGAGGCCCACTTCCCCTTACGGGGGCATTAACCCTTACGGGTTGTTCACCCATTCATAAGAACAACTCGACTAGAATGAAATATATGGGAGCCGCTTCTCACTCATGACGACATATCTCAGAATAAATGCTGATTGTTTATATACAGTCAACTCTCGTTATCTCGACTTCGCTCATCTCGAATAACCGCTCATCTCAAAGTGAACATCTGGCCCCTGCTTTAAATGGAAATCTAACAACAGATAACAAGATATTGTGGAAAATAGGATACTTCCACGTTATGTTTTCGTATACTTCTTACTTCCAGAGTCAAATTACATATTCGTTTGAGAAATGTGGCTATTCAAGTTATTTCTTCCTCCATTCTGCAAAACTGATATGTTGAAGTACGGATATCTCGAAGTATTTCAGATAGTTCATTTGACATCGAGATATCGAGAGTCGACTGTATATGTAAACTTATCACGACATGCGCTCTTATGTGAGAAAATATTTCTCACATCCATTATAGTCATTATAAGTGGACCAGACATTCCTAAAGAAATAATAGTAGAGAGAGAGAGAGGAGAGACAGAGAGAGAGAGAGAGAGAGAGTGAAAGAGAGAGAGAGCAAAATTAAAAAATAAACATCACGAAACCATACCTATATAATGTTGACCCCTTTAAGCCCCACTTTTTATATAGTAAAACTAGGGTTTACAGGGTATGCATTACTTTTCTTATTTCTGCTCAAAAACATAGATTATGGGTACTCGTTAGAACCGCCTCGGCGAGGTGGTTCTAACGAGAAACCACACTCTATGTTTTTAGCAGAAATAGGGAAAAATCAGACTTATTTCCTGAAAAACTTTCAGTTTTTGGTTGTGAAATTTTCATTATATCTGAATAGGCGGATTTTCTTAATGGAACGAAGTAAGAATATAAATATAGTAACCTTCCCTGAAAGGGTATCCAGTCTCCTTAAAGTTTCATGTACAACTAGACTAGAACTAGTAAAAAGTAAAACAGCCGAACTTTAGACAATGTAAGCATCATTACAATTCGGCATATTTTCTGCCATTTATACATAACTGTTATGTGAAGAAAGAATTGGGCCGGGCTTTTGTCTGAATAAGTGATCTCTTTTGTAGATCTTGCCTGCCCAATCAATGGAAAATAAATATTTTTCATGAGCTTTTAATGAAGTTATATTCTTTGGTGCTTGAATAAAACACAAGACCACTTCTCTAATTGGCAATGTTCAGTGTCCCACTGTTTTTGTCTTAATTAAATCTTTCTGTTATTTTGAAAATAAGTCAAGAAAATCACAAATCCATTATCGCCGTCAGCTGACACGAAACGGAGCCTATGTCATATTACGGAGCAGTAAAAATATCTACCATGATGCTATATACCAATGGAGCCGTAACATCAGACCTTCTGACACGACCAATGAATACTCAAATACCCTGCGCCTCCGCGCAGTCTGATAAGAGTCTTCTTTATCCGCATGAAGAAACGTTGCACTCTTGGCTAACCAAAATACGCCGAGTGAAAATTCTGATAAGACCGTGTGAATTCGCTGGCGGATCCGAATGTTTGCTGGCCGCACCTGTCCGAAGGAACGTTTCTTGACACCTGGGCTCAATTCATGTTTTCATTAACTATACTCAAAATAATTGTGGCATTATATGGGTAAGTTCAGTGCCCTGAGACTATAACTGAGCCGCACCATGGGAAAATGTCTCTGTGTATATGCGGACAGCGAAAGCCACGATCAGACTGCGCATAAATGAGCTTTGCTATCCGCTTGCAGAATACATGTAGCTAGATAATGTAGAATAAATTGATATAGAATTAAAAGCCTCATTAAAATTGCACGGTTTATATTTGAACTTAATCTTTACGGTTCGTATAGGCCCACAGATTCGCCATGAGAATTACAGCGACACAACATTGACATTTAAGTGTCTTTGACCCTAAGCCACTAGAAAGTTGTAATATTGAGAGCAGTGTTTGTCACGACTGTAAACTGTCGTTCTTAAGGGCAATCAATACATTTTGTAGATTTTCCAATATTACTGATAGCGCAGATAACTTTGGTGAGTTCCTGTTTGTTTCCCTGCTTATTTATCTCCTCCTGAAAAGGGTCTACTAAAACGAGAAATAATTTGCACCCACTTTTTCAGAAGGGAGACAAATCATTGTATTTAGAATTACCTTCACTGAAAGTATATCGCTGTCGTGCCATGATTCCATAATTTACTCTTGACATAGGTAGAGAAATGGACAAGGGAAAAAACGTTGCCTATTATGGTAAAGTTCCACAACTTAGCTTAACATTCACTCGTAGCAGTTATTTATCTAAAGCTTCTAAGTATCAAATGCGTAGAACATAAAGTTCGTTCACTGACTAAGAACAGGATTTCACACATACGCTTTAGCTTTGATGATGCGAGTAATATTTGAGCACTTATGTCAGAAACCGTACCTTCGCACATGTGGGCCCAGCAAAGATTTAGATCAGCATGTGCATTCGCAGTTTGATCGGAATCGTCATTGGGTCCAATTTGGATAGCCAGTGACGCAGTTTATTCATGTGGCTAATGAAGACTCTGATCAGACTGTGCGGATTTGCAGACTGATTTCAGTCTAGTTTGCCGAACATGTCGGAGGGTACGTTTTCTTACGTTACGATTCATGTAGTTATTTTGTGACAGTTATAAAATTAATCAAAGCACTAACAGCACTGTTAGTCGATGGGTAGATTGTCTCTGAGTGTAGGCTGAGAAAACGGTCCTGAACGGGGACTAAAGTCCGTTTCATTTAACCCTTGACTTCTTGTAATTTGAGCAAACAGTGCAGACTCTGATCAGACGCCGTTTTGCACTGTTTGCCAATGTCCTAAATGTCCAAATCCAGGTTTTACAGATAAGCCTCTATCAATAGTACTCTGACGTCACAGCGACAAGAATAGCGCGGCTATAAATAACCGTTACCCGGATTTCGTACAAACACACGGTTTGATTTCAATGGTCAATGATAATCATGAGGACAACTACATTAAGGAAATTTATGCGTTTGTACACTATAGCTCGATTGTAAACAATGGAAAAATGGAAAGCAGTAATTTCCATCATTGTAGGGATACAGTGTTCTTTCATTACAACCTCAGTCTTATCAAACAGAGAGGTTGCAAAAGACTATGGCTCAAGAGACGTGCAGGCGTTGGCAAAACACTAGCCATTGTAGGAAAAATACCAGATAAATTGCAATGGCCAACGCTGGAAGCCCGTCGGGAGCATTTGTCTCTATCCTTCTTTAATAAGACTGATATTGGTACAGTTTCCATTTGATAAATCTACATAGTTTACCCTCGCAAACGAGGACATTAAACAACTTAACCCTTTGACGCTTTAGACTAGACAGATATCTTGGCAAACAGTGTAGATCCAGATAAGATGACTCGTAACGAGCCATCACATCGTGATCAACACTGCTTGCCATTTCGATCTTTAGTTTCCATATACGATCCTATTTGCAACAATGGGTGTGTCCAAATGCAGACATGGAAGAGTCCATATCAGAAACACAGATGTGAAAGGATTAAAGATTTAGCTGTTCTATAGTGCTATCCTAACGTATTGATTCTTTTCCAGGACTATCATACTGAAAAAGTCTATCTTCTAGTGTAGTCAGAGGAGGAGTTTAAGGCCCTCCTTTGAACCATTAAATCAGAAATATACATTAGCATAGCCCTGGTACACTATCTATAAATATTTTTGGTGCATCCAAATTCTCTGTTTATGTGTTATACTCTAAATATAGCCACTCACCTACCTGACGAAAGTATCGAAATATATGCGTGATTGTAGGCACTGTGTTGTTCATAATGCAAATTGTGTCTGAGATACAATCTGTTACCTTTTCAGAAACCTACAAATCAGGCTATCATTTGACCGGGCATTTCGCCAGCTCCTTCAACATAGACAACCCTCTTTATACCGACACTCAATACAACGACAACATTCGTGATAATGACAATATGACTGTCACGAAACCTTCGCTTAAGAGGTAACAACTATTCACTCGTCCTCTTCAAGGACAGTTGGCTGGGCAACACCAAGATGCCTAGCGACCCGTGACTGTGAGAAACCTTGCATTAACAAGTCAACTGCGCTCCTCTGTCTCTTTCGGGTAGCCGTGGCATTTAACGACGTGACATATCCAAACAAATTATAATGGAATGGAACCAAACGACGTAAAAGATCTGTCCGATATGATTTTTCACTGTGTAAAGTCCGCGGCTCGCAAATTGCACGTGCAGAGTATGAAAAGTGCTAATCAGCGGATCACGTGCGAATTTGTGACGGTTCAGTGAATTCGACATGTTTTTACAATTTGTGTACACGATATTAGTCTGTAGGCAAATTTCAATTTGTTTGTTATTGGTAGTTAAAAAATATGCAAAATTAAAACCTTTGCGTTTCTTTTTCCTTTCAGAATACTTTATAGCCGAAACTGCTGTGGAAATTTTAAATGAGTCGGGGCACAGCATTATCTACAAGACTGCTTGTGCGCACAGCGAAGATTCAGATCACCTTGTACATTTCCGCAGCCTGATCAGACCCTATGTAGGGAAAAAAACAACAACAACAAAAAAACAAAAAACAAAAAAAAAAAAAAAAAACAAGAAAAAAAACAAGAAAACAGACACCCTTTTCACAGCTTTGTATCTTGGCAACCCAAGATCTAAAGCTGTGAAAAGGAAGGAATGGCGTCCCATCTTCTGAAGGGAGGGAGGTAAAACAATTTTGAGAGAGAAAGTTTCTTCTCATGAGTGTGTATCCTTTCACCTTAAATGGCATTACTGCATACGAAAGCATTGGAACCCATTACGAAAACACGCCTATTCAAATATATAGAAAATTTTATCTCCAAAAAACTGAAAATTTTCAGATAAAAAACTCAGATATCATTCATATTTCTGCACAAAACATAGATTGTGGGTACTAGTTAAGAAAAATAGTGTATACCCCTGTAAACCCCAGTTTTACTGTATAAAAGTGGAGTTTAAGGGGGTCAAAATTATATAGGTATGTTTTCGTGATGTTAACCCATTTTTGCCGACTGGACTCTTCTTTGATCCGGGTGTCTGGGTGTCTGGTTATGTTTTTTTAACATTACCATGTTGAAAGAATGGTCAATGCAAACAGTGTTGGCCCTTATCAGACGCCGCTCTCTGCGGCGTCTGATCTGGGTCTAAACTTTTTGCAAATGTCCCTTTTATAGGACGCTAGGCATAATCAACATTTCTGTCGCTTTCTAGCTCATAAGCATGGCAGTATTCACGTATTCTAAGGATAACCCCGAGCAAATTTTCTTATAAATCTGGTTCTGCAATGCGTGTAATACGTTTGTTCTATTGTCTACTCCATGGGCGTAGACAATCCTAGAGTTTGCCGTTGCTCCGGAAGCAATATGACAGGTCATGGACTGATCCAAGGCTATTTGCCATGGAATGCTTAACATTACTATAACCAAGTAGTAGCTTTCACAAAGGAGCTTGGTCTACGATTTGCTTTCTTTATTATTGCACAAGTATTAGCTTTAACAAAAGTATTGGTCTACGCTTAGCATGCATTGTTGTACTAAGCATAGACCAAGTATTTTTTGTGAAAGCTAATACTTGTAAAATGACATTACTGAATGGCATTAACCGATTTATACCGAAATGGATCATTCCCAGTTAAATGGTTTCTGATTTGTTTAAAAGTAGTATCAGTTACTAAAAGAATCCCGTACTACATGCAAATAGTACTGAACATACGTCGCATTTTGTGGCGTCTAAAGTGGGTGTTTACTGTTTGCTAATGTACATTATATGGGACGCTAAGCAGAAATGGGTTAAGCATTTAATTATGTGTTTTTTTTTTGAGATTTGTATGATAAAAGTTCCGCGGACCCATTAATGCATAGCAACCGCTATAATGGACCTTGACAAACATTGTTTACCCAAATCAGTCGTCGTAAAGAACCTAGGTCGTAAAGATACGCTACGCGTAACGGAAATCACAAGACAAGTGCTCCATCGACATTCCTGATGGAAGAGTTAATCCTTGCCATGCTGAATAAATTAAGATGCCACGCCCACATCATATTTTAAGCCAATCAGATTGCTTGATCCAGGTTGTTGCTACAAATTAACATACTTGATGCCAAAAAACTGTAGATGCAGATCAGTTGGCTTCTTCAGAAACCAACTGATCTGGATCTACATCATTTGCAAAGCCACGGCATATCCGGGTTCAGCAGGACAAAGGTTAAACAAAGATACCCAGGCTTTAAATGGTTAAACCTTTCTACCCAAAGTTTCTGAGATGGACTCTTTATTATATCTTTGATTTCAGACACACCCATCACAGCAAATAGGGCTGTTAGTCATGAATCAAGAACAGAATGGCAAAAAGTGTAGGCATGTTTTCTTTTGTCATGTGATTCGCTGTTGATTTAAGGAACCCTTATAATCATCACGAAAACATACCTATATAATTGTGACCCTTGTAAACCCCACTTTTATATAGTAAAACTGGGGTTTACAGGGGTATACATTATTTTTCTTATTACTGCATAAAACATAGATTGTGGGTACTCGTTAGAACCATCTCGCCGAGGCGGTTCTAACGAGTACCAACAATCTATGTTTTGAGCAGAAGCATGAAAAATATCAGAATTTTTTATCTGAAAATTTTCATTTCAGTATATTTGAATAGGCATGTTTTCGTAATGCTGATAATGACCGGTCTATCTGCAGCTGAAGCTGTTTCAGGACTTAGTGCGAGGAATGAACGGTTTATAAAACTAGATTGTACCCTTGTAATTCTGAATAAATAAAGATACCACGCCCATTTCTAATTTTCAGCCAATCAGGTTACTTGATTTAGGTTGTTGATATAAATTCACATACTTAATGATAAATAGTGTATATCAAGATCAGAAGTCAACTAATCTGGATCTTACACTCTTTGTAAGGGCAAGATAAATTCGAGTTCAGTTGGACAAGGGTTTAGTCCCGCGACAGGTTTTACGTCTACCTTTCCAAGGCGGTATTTCTATTGTAGTTTCTCCTCGTCTACAGAATCTATCTTCAAGAAAGTATTGTTTCGTGTTGTCATCACCTGTCACTATACATTTATCTAATGCCCACGGAGGGTTGTGTTTCCTAATTGTGGCCTTTCATATTTTGTCCTTTTTATATGTCTACAAGATAAACTGCTAGTCGAAAGCAGTCGAAATAAACGCATATACCATTTGTCTTCAAGCATATGGCGGACGTAAAATATGAGCCTCGTCATGGGAAAAGAGTATGCGAGCAGCATATGCTTCCGCGCAGTTTCGCCAGAACCTATGCTCAGTGTACGCGGTAATACCAATGGGAACCTAGACACGTTGCCTCGCTAAAGGGACAAAGCATGCGCACTGGAGATTCGATAAGAATGTCCGAAGACCTTTTCCTCACGACGCGCGCCTCATATCCTAAGACTGGTTCAGCTGTAAGTGCCACAGTTACTTCCAATCATAATTGAGCTGCGCCAAACGAAAACGTAACTTCGGGCATGTGCGGATAGCGAAGACCCAGATCAGATTGCGCATTTGCGCAGTCTGATCAGGGCATTCACTGTCCGCTAGTAGAATCATTAGATACTACTGAATATACGAAAGGAGAGCAAAAGCCCGGGCGACACTTTGTGCCTGCGCGGGATGATCTGAGTGAAATTTTGCGCATGTTCGAAGGCGCTTTTTCGCTTAACAAGGATCATATGTTTTTTGATAGGTCTTGTATGACATTGGTTACTGAGAAAATGTCAGATTTAAATGGCTTCTGTTGTACAATTTACAGATATTGTCATCGTGGCATTTCGCAATAGCACAATTACCTAATTTTGTTAAAAGGAAGCCGGTCACGACATACTTTGCTGATTTATTGCTAATAGAAAACCATTTTGTAGGATTCAGAAACATTGTAAGCCTAAATGTGGAATGGATGCACCTTCACGGAGACATTTCTGTCCCACATAGTTTGTCTTTCTTTTGAAAAGGTGTCTAATTCATTTCTGAAAGGAAAACAAAAAATGGCCCTTGCCCCTAGAATAAAGAAAAAGAGCAAATATTCTCTATTTTCAATGGACATCATTTTAGACTTGCCTTGGGGTGTCGAAAACATGAAAGGTTAAGAAAATAATGAAAAAATATCTAAAACCAAAATCAATGAATTCAGTTGATATTAATAAAAAAAATAAACAATAAAACAAAACAAAAAAAAAAGAAAAAAAAAAAAAAAAAAAAAAAAACGCAACGTGAAATACGCTTTTCAAATTGATGGTTATTCTACTCACTAAACTGTAAACCTATGAACATACGGACAGTTACAACACATGTGAATTGACTGGATAATATTCGTTAATGCCATTTCCGTCAAGAAGGATATTTTTGTAACATTACGTTTGCGGCCTCGGTGGCTCAGTTCGATGCGCCGTCCGACTGGAGACCGGGAGGTCGCGGGTTCAACCGCCGCCGAGGTCGGCAATATTCTTTCGTGGAGATTGATCATGAAATATTTTCTACGGTCATTCTCTCCCTTCCGCTGATTCAAGAAGGGCAGTTGTCAGTTTCTGGCGAAAGAATGTGCACAATACTGTTTTTTTTTGTTTTTTTTTAATTTCTGCTCAAAATATAGATTGTGGGTACTGGTTAGAACCGCCTCGCCGAGGCGGTTCTAACAAGTACCCACAATGTATGTTTTTGAGCAGAAATAAGAAAACTAATGTACACCCCTGTAAACCCCAGTTTTACCATATAGAAGTGGGGTTTAAGGGGGTCAACATTATATAGGCATGTTTCGTGATGGTTTATACTGTGAATGGGGAACTCATTTTGTGTATGTGCGTATTCCAATAGATATTGTTTTATTCTCATTATGTTTTGGAGAAAACTTGAACAAAATCAAACTGATATCTGGGCCAAGTTGTTCAAAGCGTCGTTAGCTTAACGAGCTCGTTAAGGGTCATTTCGTTAACTTTTTTAGCGGATTTAATATACAATATTCTGATATTTTTCCTGAAAAAATGTGAGTAGCTTTTGCACTGCAAAAGCTACTCACATTTTTTTCAGCAAAAAATTTCAGCATATTTGCGTATGACCCGATGTAAATTTTAACGAATCGTTAACTAAGGACGTCGTTAGTTTTGAACAACTGGGCCCTGGTTTCATAGTCAGTAGGTTTCAACTTTCAACTTCAGAGCTTTTCTACTTTAAGCGCACTAATTTAGTAGGTACCATTTTCAGAGGTCGGTTCAATAAACAATGCAATGTTACTAAACATTACGAAAACACACCTATTCAAATAAATAGAAAATTTCACCTCCAAAAACTGAAAATTTTCAAATAAAAAAACTCTGATATTTTTCATATTTCTGCTCCAAAATATAGATTATGGGTACTCGTTAGAGCCGCCTCGGTGAGGCGGTTCTAACTAGTACCCACAATTTATGTTTTGAGCTGAAATAAGAAAAATAATGTATACCCCTGTATACCCCTGTTTAACTGTATAAAACTGGGGCTTAAGGGGTCAAAATTATATAGGCGTGTTTTCGTGATGATTAGTTCGGAGGTTTTAAACACAGTCATGAAATTAAATGATGCATTATTGAGACCAGCCCCAAATTCACCTCTTTATTGTAGTATATGGATTCTGAAATAATGAGGAAGTTCACGTGATGTGAAGAAACACTTTAATCTAGGGCTATGCATTACGAAAACACGCCTATTCAAATATATTGAAAATTTTACAACCAAAAACGGGAAAATTTCCAGATAAAAAATTCTAATATTTTTCATATTTCTGCTCAAAACATAGATTGTGGGTACTCGTTAGAACCGCCTCGTCGAGGCGGTTCTAACGAGTATCACAATCTATGTTTTTGAGCAGAAATGAGAAAAAAAATGTATACCCCTGTAAACCCCAGTTTTACTATATAAAAGTGGGGTTTCAGGGGGGTCAAAATTATATAGGCTTGTTTTCGTGATGTAGTTCACACGGATATATTATCTTTATACATGTACCCATATAGGTTACCATATGCTGCCACATACATCCACTGATACGATACGCCTACTTATCTTAGAAAGCTCTGTGTGCACTGTGATTTAATTACAAACTTTGTCCTACATATATGAACTGTATGTTACCGTTAAAAAACTATCAACAGAAAGCAGCAGGGTTCAGAAAAGGCGATGACTAACTTAACTTTTTCAAATATCAAAATAAATTTAAAAAATACATTCACGAAAACATACCTATATAATGCTGACCCACTTTTAACTCCACTTTTATAAAGAAAAAAACTGGGGTTTATTGGGGTATATATATTTTTTCTTGTTTCTGTTCAAAAACATAGATTGTGTTTACTCGTTAGAACCGCCTCGCCAAGTCGTTTCTAACGAGTACCCACAATGTTTTGAGCAGACATATGAAACGTA
This sequence comes from Anodontia alba, assembly GCA_964016985.1. Taxonomy (NCBI): domain Eukaryota; kingdom Metazoa; phylum Mollusca; class Bivalvia; order Lucinida; family Lucinidae; genus Anodontia; species Anodontia alba. The sequence goes on along the minus strand of OZ024827.1, from coordinate 111,204,787 downwards.
TCAGAATTTTTATCTGAATATTTTTATTTTTTTGGTGGAAAAAATTTCAGTAGATTTGAATAGGCGTATTTTTTGTAATGATTTCAGCCGAAACGTCAGAAAAAAAATCGACCGTGGGGTATGTGCTCCCAGCGAAGATTCAGATCAGCCTATGCATTCGCACATTTTGATCAAAATATTCACTGAACACATTTTGGATAGCCAGTAATGCAAAATTTCTTTATGCGGACAATGAATACTCTGATCTGACTACACTGATGGGCAGGCTGATTTGAGTCTCTGTTTGCTGCATATGTTAGAAAGTACATTTTCTCACGTTACGGCTTATTTGAATTTTGAGGAAAACACATATGTGTGGTGTCTTTTCAGGTCTTATTACTTACGATTTATCTCTGTTACACACGCTTTTTTTATTTCGTAGTCTGCGACCATATTTTTTGTGTATTATTGAATCCCAAACAGTTTGCACTGTCTGAGGTATCCCCTAGAATAATTTCCTTAAGTGTATGTTTAATTTGAAATTGTTATACGGTTCGTCGGATGTTTCAGGGACTGGATGCACTTGGTAGAAGTTTCGCCATTTTTGGGTCGATTGTTTACAATCCAACCATTGTATACAAACGCCAAAAATTCCACGTCATAATCATTGACCAATGTAATCTAAACGCCCGTTAGACGAAATCCAGGAAGCGATTATTTACAGCTGTGCTATTCATGTGACGTCAGCGTGTTGTTGATAGTGGGTTATAATTATGTAAAATCTGGACTGAGTCATTGGCAAACTGTGCAAACCAAGATCAAACGCCGCAGAATGCGGCGTCTCATGAGGGTCTGCACTGTTGGCTTAAATTACAGGATGTAAAGGGTTAAACCGTGTTAAGAATCCGTTCCGCTCCATTTTCCCAGGCTACATTCACATCACGAAAACATGCCTATATAATTTTGACGCCCTTAAACCTCGAGGCGGTTCTAACGAGTACCCACAATCTATGTTTTGAGCTGAATTATGAAAAATATCAGATTTTTTTATCTGAAAATTTTCAGTTTTTGGTGGTAAAATTTTCAGTATATTTGAATAGGCTTGTTTTGAGCTGAATTATGAAAAATATCAGATTTTCTTATCTGAAAATTTTCAGTTTTTGGTGGTAAAATTTTCAGTATATTTGAATAGGCTTGTTTTCGTAATGAGAAACAATTGTCCCACCAGTGCTGTCAGTGATTTGATTTTATACAAGTACGACTACTTTTGTGACTCCATGTTTGCTTTTATGTAACCAAAATCCTTCCAAAAAGGTTTTACTCTAAAAAAAAAAAAAAAAAAAAAAAAAAAAAAATATATGATTTACCTTTGGGAGCAAATTCTTTCCTTTAAGAGTAAACCGCATTTCGCCTAATTGTCAACCCTGAAGGTGAAAAATCACCTTTCATTCTTTGTTTCAAGATTAGACCTCTCGCCTTTCATTATTTCCTTTTGGAGTAGACCCATTTCAGAAGGGATGCAAACCAAAATTGTCTTCTCGGAACGTCTAGTAATACCCTCCATTGTTTGTGCAGGTAGAGCTCGGTAGGATATCACACGACTGTAAACCTCGGCTTGAAGCAAAACAATTAATATTTCATACAACAAATTAAGGTAGAGCTCGGTAGGATATCACACGACTGTAAACCTCAGTTTGAAGCAAATCAATGAATATTTCATACAACAAACTAAGGTAGAGCTCGGTAGGATATCACACGACTGTAAACCTCAGTTGAAGCAAAACAATGAATATTTCCTACAACAAATTAAAAGGTTGTAACATCTGTGCCTATGTAGGTTCTCCTACCTTTTATAAGCCATCTGTCGCGATAAAACATTATGTAGCGTCTTAAGAAATTAAGTCTGGTGTGTAATTGCGAAAGAAAATTAATAAAACATGACGTCCTTTTCCCAATATGGACTGCCGTCAATACTATACTTCATTATGGAAAATTCTATAACAATGCTATTTATAGCTGCCCTTGACTGGTCTGTCAAATGTCAGTGTCTGTCAAACAGAAATGATATTTTCTCTTAATATCAGCAAACGGTACCATCATTACGAAAACACGCCTATTCAAATATACTGAAAATTTTACCACCAAAAAATGAAACTTTTTGGATAAAAAATTCTAATATTTTTTTCATATTCTTGCTCAAAACATAGATTGTGGTACTCGTTAGAACCGCCTCGACGAGGCGGTTCTAACGAATACCAACACTGTATGCTTTTGATCAGAAATAAGAAAAATAATGTATACCCCTGTAAAGCCCAGTTTTACTATATAAAAGTGGGATTGAAGGGGGTCAAAATTATAAAGGCATGTTTTCGTGATGATTGTTGTGACGGATGTGCCTGAGCGAAAGTGTAGACCAAATACAAACTGATCCAACAGTTTAATCAGGTATGTACTGTTTGACATTCAACCATGTCATTAGCTCATTTAAAGTTTAGGACAGGTAAAGTAACGTGTTAACCCTTTAATGCCTAGCATCCTATAAAAAGGACATTGGCAAACAGAACAGACCTGGATCAGACGCCGCAGAACGCGGCTTCTGAGAGGATCTGCGCTGTTTGCATTTAGGATAGGAATTTCTATAAAACATGGTAAAATTAAAGACTAACCAAACACTCCTAATATTGAAATGAACTAGTCTAGTGGAATCCACACAGCATAAATGGGCTACTGTGTCCAACTATTTAGAAGGATTATGGTATGTTAACCGCTCAAGCAACTGTGCAGCAGATGACATTGTAAATTGATCTTGTTGTTTTTTCAGTGAAAATAAGACTTGGCATTTCATGCGAATCGTCCGATAGAATTCACAAGGTTAGTCATTTCTCTTCAAATGAAAATGCAGAAATATTTTCTCTTAATAATATAATAAAAGAAGTAAACATATCGTCTGCTGGAGCTGTGGTTAGCGCTTCAATAGTTGAAACAAGCAAAATAGGATCTTGGAGCTAAACTGTGACACAAGAAAAGGAAATAACTGGAACCAACCTCAAGACCAAGAGTAGCATTATCCATAGTATTTATTTGGACATGATACAATACATAGTGAATGAATAACATCACGAAAACATAGCTATATAATTTTGACACCCTTAAACCCCGCTTTTATATAGTAAAACTGGGGTTTACAGGGGTATACATTATTTTTCTTATTTCTGCTCAAAAACATAGATTGTGGGTACTCGTTAGAATCGCCTCGGCGAGGCGGTTCTAACGAGTACCCACAATCTATGTTTGGCCGAGGCGGTTCTAACGAGTACCCACAATCTATGTTTTTGAGCAGAAATGTGAAAAACAAAATCCGAATTTTTATCTGAAAGTTTTTATTTTTTGGTGGTAAAGTTTTCAGTATATATTTGAATAGGCTTGTTTTCGTAATGTAACGGTGTAGCTCTGCGATGAATGCGCGGGCTGAATGCGTTCCTCGATGTTCATAAATGGCGTTATGCTATTTTGTTCTTGCTTTGCTCAAGGCTAGCCATTTGCATGTTTCGTCTTGTGATAAGCCGCGGTAATCTGATCCAAGGACGTATATTTACAAATGATCCTTAAAAGGAAACATCTAATCTCTTTCATCCTACTTATAGTTTATCTGATACACAAATATATACGTGTGTATCGCGTTTGCCATAAATTTCCAGACATATACTCGTATGTCAGTGCAAACAAGTAAGACCCGAATCAAACTGCTCCGAGCAGTTTAATCATGGTTTGTCCTGTTCATCACTCCACCATCATATTTAGACACCACACCAGCAATCGTATTTACTCTAAGTATGCGGGTAGAAAGGCCTCAGTTAACAGTGTAGAGCCTGATCAGACGCTGCAGAACGTCGCGTTCTGCGGCGTTCGATCAGTATCTACATAGACATTGTACATGCCAGCAATTTTCAAACACATTATCAGGTAGTAAATGAAGTTATTCAAATTTTAGGACAAGCGTGCTAAGGATTTCAGGTGTCAGAATATAGACGGTAGTCATGTTCTGTTGTTAAATGGAAGAAGTATGTAGGAAATTAATTCAGAGTAATAACGGCAACATAGATTGTTTCCGGTTTCGTGTGGAATTACGCAAACATTTATCATTTAATCTGTAGAACTATTGTTTCTACTTCACGGAAATGTGAGATATAAAGGAAGGTGAGATACGCCTCGAAGACGATTCAAATGAAACATTTTTAAAAAGTAAAATTGGAGTTTACAGGGGTGTACATTATTGTTTTTATTTCTGTTAAAAATAAATTGTGTACTCGTTAGAACCGCCTCGGCGAGGCGGTTCTAACGAGTACCCACAATATATGTTTTGAGCAGAAATATGAAAAATATCATTTTTCATTTTTGGTTGTTAAATTTTCAGTATATTTGAATAGGCGTGTTTTGGTAATATTGCTTGGCAGGATAAGTACGGTATCTTTTTTTTTTTTTTTTATTTTTTTTTTTTTTTTTTTCTGAGTATTGGGATAGACATGCCTAACACAAATTTGTAGACCCATGCTTTGTGTGATTCCATTACGAAAACAAGCCTATTCAAATATACTGAAAATTTTACCGCCAAAAAATTTGAAAATTTTCATATAAAAATTCTGATATTTTTCATATTTCTGCTCAAAACATAGATTGTGTGTACTCGTAGTACCCACAATCTATGCAGAAATAAGAACAATAATGTATACCCCTGTAAACCTCAGTTACGTTACAAAAGTGGGGTTTAAGGGGATCAACATTATATAGGCGTGTTTTTGTGATGCGAGATTTTAACAAATATTTTACGTAAGCAGCTGTATGCATATTTGATTTAGAATTGTGGTAGGACTTCTTTGCTTAACAACTGAGACGCATATTTGTATGTCTGAGCTGCATCAGAGGATAACGGTAAGATGTCGATTGAGTAAAACTAGTTTAAGCCCAGATTTAATAGTTATTTCTACTGAACGTTTCAAGGAGTCCCTTCTGGCAGCTCTTCTTTGTTTCATTACGAAAACACACCTATTAATTCAAATATAGAGAATTTCACCTCCAAAAACCGAAATTTTTCAGGTAAAAACCTCTGATATTTTTCGTATTTCTGCTCAAAACATAGATTGTGGGTACTCGTTTAAACCGCCTCGGTGAGGCGGTTCTAACGAGTACCCACAATCTATGTTTTTGAGCAGAAATAAGAAAAATAATGTATACCCCTATAAATCCCAGTTTTACTATATAAAAGTGGGGTTTAAGGGGGTCAAAATTATATAGGCATGTTTTCGTGATGGTATGTAAACTAAATAAGATAACGCAGGAACTGATACAATCAGCTCTACATCAAGCACCCAACACCAAAGGGAAACACAGACAAATACTATTTAGTAGCCACAAAATGAACAGATGGCAAGGAGAGTAGGCGACTGTTTCCTCATAAAGGTGGCAACTCTGTTACCCAAACTTAACTAAATGTATCTTAATTTCACGTAATTGTTAAAAGAAAAAAAAAAGTGAAACATAATATAAAAATTAACTAAACGTACCACAATGAAAGTACAGCCTTGGAACGGTCTGTAATGAATTACTCGGGGGAGGGTGTGTGTGTGTCGGGGGAGGGGGTGAGGGTGTCGGGGACTTACGCTAGCATTACGGGATCCCAGCCCACGCCCTCAGCTTTCATAGTGGTAAAATCATATATTTGTTCGGTCCGTAAGTCTTTACGGGCAACACATAAATTACAGATAAAGTCTATAAGGAGGCAAACGTGTAAATAGTTTTATTGACTCTTTGCATACTGGGTAATTTTGCATGCTTTTTTGTCCTCTGTGGATATTTTTAATTATTATTATTATTATTATTATTATTATTATTATTATTATTATTATTATTATTTTAAACAATCTTTCAGGAATACCATCAGAGTGTCAAACAGTTTGAATCCAGATCAGGCCCGACATTTTGTCAGACCTGATCTGGGGCCAAACTGTTTGCGAAAAAAATTATCAGCCCACGAAAAGTCGCCACTAGCGGATATAGAGTTTATTTGGTTGTTTTAATCGATTACGGAGAAATAATTCACTAGTGTTCTTAGACTTGTGCATAAAAAACGAGTGAGCGAAGCGAACGAGTTTTTTACAAGCAAACCTTAGAACACGAGTGAATTATTCCTCCATAATCGATCAAAACAACAAAATAAACTGTTTATTACATTTTCATCTATGTTTTACCATTTATTTTTTACATTCAGCCGTTATAATTTCCTACCAAAATAGTTCCAGTCAGTGCATGATTTTTAGGAGGCGTGGTTTAGTTTGAAAATCAGTCGCCATCTTGTTTTCACTTTAACGCAAAAATCATCCTGTGCTTGAAATACAGCCATAACAAGGTCACGGAAGTAGAACTCGATTATCAAGAAAATCATACTTTATACTTGTGTTGCAGGTCTTTCCTCAAAAACGTCAACTGGACGTGAAAATTGCAGTCTGATTTCCATGATTTTATCAAATTTTCCGCGAAACGTCATCTATTGTTATTGTTGTTACCAACAACGTCAGGAACGTCGCGTAGCTATGATGACGTCAAAACGTTCGAAATGAAATAATTCACTCGGTGAATTATCGATTATAATTCACTGATAAATCTCAGTAAATCACTGTTGAAAATGTAATAAAAAGAGTTAATGACCGTTCTAAGGTAGTAGTTCTAGTGTTTTAATTCCTTCTTGAGCCTTGTTTGTTCATATTTTGTCCTGTTTGTTGTGTTAATGTTGTTTTTGGTGGGTCCTGTCGGATACTGTGAACCCCTCGTCGTTAAGATGGACTCGAATCATTAGCGTTTAGTTAATTTGAAAGATATGTACTGCATGCCGTAGTCTGATTACTTTTCCTCAACGTGTTATTGGTAGGCTATGTTGTGTGATTGTGAATTTTGCTGTACATTTTGTCTGCTATTTTTTAGACGTTAGACGGTAAGTCCTTGCTATAAATAACCTAAAATTTGAGCATGTCCTTTCAACTACATGGAGCCAGACCCCGAGGTTATAAAACCTTTTACATGCTTACTCAGCTGAACATGAATTTGTCTCGGCTAATAAATGTTAAAACGCCAACACCGAAGAGGTGGAAATTTCATATTTATTAGCAGAGATAATTTCATGCTCAGCCACGTTTAGCAAGAAAAAAAAAATACAGTTGTTAGAAATTTGAGATTTATAAGCAGGACAAATTTCATGTTCATCTGAATTAAGCATGGAAAGAAAAAAAAAAAAAAAAAAAAAAAAAAAAAAAAAATATGTATATATATATATATATATATATATATATATATATATATATATATATATATATATATATATAACATCGGGGCCAGGCTTACACTCATTCTTTAGGGCTAATATGTACCGCACTTTTAACCCATTTTCGCCAAATGGACTCTTCAACCTTCAATCTTCGAAGCGGTCCATTCTAGTATAAATGGTGCCCGGTTACTTTTTATAATTACCATGTTTTATAGAAATTCATGTATTTACTGCAAACAGTGTCTGATCTAGGTCTACATTGTTTGCCAGTGTCCCTTTTATCGGACGCTAGGCATAAATGGGTTAATATATGTTTATTTGTGTTAAAGCTGAAAATCAATTTTTAAATTATGTGCAATCGCAATCTGTGCTTTCCCAAATTCAGTTCTTAAAGTTTTGACATATTTTACCTTAAGAAATAATTATGAACTTAGGCCCTGGTGACATATCTGACAGTACTAACTAAAAGTAAACTAGTCATCACGAAAACTTGCCTATCTAATTTGGAGCCCCTTAAACACAACTTTTATATAGTAAAACTGGGGTTTACAGGGGTATACATTATTATTCTTATTTTTGCTCAAAACATAGATTGTGGGTACTCGTTAGAACCGTCTCACCGAGGCGGTTCTAACGAGTACCCGCAATCTTGTTTGGGGCAGAAATCTGGAAAATATCAGAGTTTGTCTTTCTTTTATCTGAAAACTTTCAGTTTTTGGAGGTGAATGTTTCTACATATTTGAATAGGCGTGTTTTCGTAATGCATCGTCTGCTCTTCACCTCTTCTTTGGGTTCTTGCGGAATGTTGTCCTTCCTGATCTCTTATATTTTCTAGCTTGTTTCTTGGAATTTATATAAAATATTTCATTGTTTTTTTTTATATCTTTACCCTGTTTCCCTCATAACATACATATGAAACATTGGTTTGCTTAGGTATACAGCAGAAGAAATGAGTCAGCGTACAATAAAACCTACAATTAGACATGTGTGACCGTGAAAGGTCTGCCTGTACACCCAACTAGTATAGCAAGGGTTCTAATTTATCCCTCTTTGGATAGCCCGGAGGCTGTAGAAGGCATATGCCATCAGTGAAGACTGATTAGACTGTGCGGATGCGCAGGCTGATCTGAGTCTTTGCTGGTTCCGAACTTCTTATTGTAGGTTCCGTCGTGCCCTGGCTCAAATATATTTCAATTTGCCTTCTTTTATAAACAAGTGTATGTGTACCTAGTGGTATTTTGGCACTCTATTAACATTTGTCAGTAGGATTATTTAACATATTTACCTCACTTTTATGATTTTATAGAGTGGGAAGGAAATGGGATGATAGAATCTATTAATGTAATTGCATATTTAAATCGTGTGCTTCCACAAATGAGCTACCACGTGAGAATACGTACATGTATCTTCTGAGATGTGCGCCCAACAGACTCAAATCAGCCTGCGCACTCGCACAGTCTGATTAGAGTATTCCTTGTCCGCACGAAGAGGCTTTGCATCCTTGCCTATCCAAAATGTGACCAGCGCAGTCTGATCTACATCTTCGCTTGGCGTACATGACCGAAGGCATGTTTTCTACGTTGCTGTGTAAAATAATATATACATAATATTAAGGAAATAATCACAAACTACAACCTCTTTTCATCCCAGTAAGCATTCTACATAAATCTATAGCGGGCCGTTATCGGCCCGTCAGGGTAACTGACGGGCCGATAACGGCCCACTGTAGATTTGTAGATTTATTAAGAATGCTGGCTGGGCATGTCATCGCAAGGACCGATTTGTCTCTAAATATTGGAAAACCGTTAGGGTACTAGATGTACTTTTCGCCATAGCTAACATAGAAGAAAAAACATGTGTTGCTTCTTGTTTGCTTTCCTTTGCCGTATGGACCGTCAGAAAAGGGGTCTATTTAAATGGAAAATACGTTGCTCCAAATGTGAATATGCAGGAGACATGTTTTGTTATTTTTGCTTGAAATCATGTATTGTATGTGCTCATAAGATTCGTCTCGACCAGGCAAGTCACATTTGAACTCCCAAATTAAACAGAAGTTCAAAATAACAAAAGGTATAGCTTTCAAAGCATCATCTGCAGATAAGGCAATGCTTTATAGTTGAACAGTTAAATTAGAACCACAAATCTGGTTGTACGCCCGTCAGCAGTGTACACATCAGTGAAAACTTGGTCGATGATAATATAAACCGTAGAAAGCAATATCAGCATAATTTTTTATAAATCTGGTCAAATCGGCGACATATTGATAAGTAAGGTGTCTTGATATTTGTGTGAGTCTTAAAAGCTTGATAGCTATGAAGCCTTTTACGGCTAAAGATGATTGATTAAAATTTCAGCACACGACTAATGATATTTTCTCTATTTTTCCCAAAGAAAAAGGCTTTGGAATTTTATGCAAATTGTCTCCTTAGACGACTGATGATATTTTTTCGTATTTGTCTCAGAAAATAGGATTTGACATTTCATGCAAATGAGACAATTAGCATCAATTGTCAAACTCCAAGGTTAAAACTTCAAATTTTGACCTCAGTGCAGATACAAATCTGTCGGTTTCTTTCTACTAAGTCACTTGAGATAACAAAAATAGAAATGAAACACACACACACACACGCACGCACGCACACACGCACACAAACACAAAAAAGAAACTTTTTTAAGACCATCAAGTCGTGTCTACCTTACAAAGAACCCATACTTTCTATAGCTGACAAAGAATAAAATTTCAGACATAATGAAAATAATGTACATGTAACAGGTTTTCGTCTAATGCGTTGGCGTGTTTCATACATCGCAATAAGAAGTGAGCGGCGCCACGTCACGAGAAAAAGTATCGTCAGGCATACCGTATTTACCCTAACTATTTGGACAAACAAGCCTAAGCAAACAGTGGAGACCCAGATCAGAGGCCGCAAAACGCGACGTCTGATCTGTGTGTACACTGTTTGTCACTTATTCAGCAAAGTTTTAGACACGAAATCAGAGAAGACAATATGTTCTGATCAAATAATGTAGAACCAGATTAGACGCTGATCAGAGTCTACATTGCTTGAAACTAATCCAATAATGTTTTAGATGCAATAATGGGTAAGGTAAGCATGGTAAGGTGTTAAGATGTCTGAATACGTAGGACAAATATCCTATGCGTACTGTGACGTAGTGGCCACAAGTCGTTTTAACCAGTGATCGTATAGTGATTCTCTTTCATAAAGGGCGTTGTGTTTATCTATTATAAAATAAAATTCAAGTCTGTAGAAAAACTTTTACATCTTTTTATTTATGACAACCCTTAACAAGAAAACAATAGCCTGACGAACCTCAGACTCAACGAAATGAGCTCGGTGCGAAAACGAAAACCGGACTGGTCTGAAGAGCGTGATCCAGCCAGGACTATTTATATGCTTCAGAGCATTCCTCAAAATGTCATTCCCAGGGTTGCTCCCGGCCAAAACAGTTAACTACTGTCACGTGAACGGACGGGAGTTGGGCCGGTGACGATGGACTACATGCGATCACAAGCAATCAGAGGATAAACACAACATTTTATACATAAAACAAGCATGTATTTAGAAAGTTAAGAAAAACTATATAGCAATCTTCAAAATTTCATAAATTGAATGTCCGAGATATTTCTGGAAGATGCTGGCAGTTTCATGATTACAACATGTTCAAATTGAAAATAATGACATAACTTATCATTCACTGGTGATGTAAACGGATGTATACTCCATGTCATCTACCGGGTACAATTTGTACTTGATTGGATACAACTTTGGATATAACTTCCCGGAAAAACTTGTAGATGTCCAATCATGGTTATAGAGTGACAATGACAACAGGATTCAAACACAGTGACGAAAACAGATACGTATCCGGGACCAGAAAATAAGTATCATGTCCTAGAAATCTCGATATCAAACATTACAAGATATTGCCTTATTAATTTCCTCTAACAGTGCCTTGTTAGAAAAATATAGCGTCAGTCTGAAAACACTTCTGCAACAAAGTATATCGGAACAAGAATTTTACGGTGACTTAGAGTACAGATTTAGAAAAAATGTAGGTAAATCTAACTTTTCGGAGCAACTGAGAAAACTTATAAACCGTTATAAGTTATAAGCCATGAGTACTCGTCTTTGTTTATTATAGTGATTAATTTGAGTTTTATGTTTTCGCTTTGATGCATTGACTGAGTTGGGAGCCTTTATGCGAACCTCATTTTTATGTGTTTCTGTATTAAGAGTAGCATCGGGACCCAGGGTGAAGTTTCCTATTCCTCTTGGTGTCTGGGAAAGGCTGCGGTTTGTGATTGTGGAACTCCCTGGACTTTTCTCTTACCTTTTTTTATCCCTGGACAAAGTTATCAATAATCAGGATTATAATGAAATAAACACAAAAATTACAGATGACCAGGATCATAAGTGACCAATAACGTATAACCATTTGTCATAACCAAATTATCCAATCACCAGTGACGAGGATGGAACACATATCAACATCCAATCACTAGTGACCAGGATTAGGACTCATCCTAAATCAATATGTATTGGACACCCGACCAGGATGGACACCTACCAAAACACTGTTTATGACATATTAAAGTTTCTTCAAGTTTTTAGTTTTTACACGACGGTTCAGCATTTATTTTTAGATCAACGCCCTGTGGTTTTCTAGGTACCCCCATCACTGGAACTCGGAATCGCTTGGTTATGACATACGTCCCGATAGAATAGGGTTCCCGATAAATACAACACCCATAGTGACAATTAGTCACTTTTACAGTCTTTTCCTGTCGCCTGTTATAATCGCAGCATCCATAATGGCACTTCATTACACTTATGTCATCCGTCTATAAATAAACAAAGTTACTACTAACACCTATAGTTTATGTCTTCATCTAAGCATGACCATTAGGGCCATACCCAGGACTTTATATATTAAAGTCACTAAAATACTTTATTATTCATCTACGTCCAAGCATGACCTTGAGGATCATACAAGGCAGCAAATCAAACTATCTAGTTCAAATGATGACATATATACATAATGTGGCTGTCGACACTTTTCTGTAATACACAGTACTACTTGTAACTGTAAAATTCTACTACTTCGCTGAATAACTCCAGAACCATCCTAGCTCTGTGACCATGCCATCGCAGCATCAGTCCATCTGAAGGCATTTATTTGACCTTCAAAAGCGTTATTGACGTTTCCTTCTTCCTGAAGGACAGCCGTTTCGACCTTCTCTCCACTGGTCGGTGCTTGTTTCACATTTACCCCCTCGAGGTCATATCTAGTGGTCTTGCGTTTACCAGTTATCTGAGTTACAAAGCTTTACCTCTTCTTATCACCCACCAGATAGTTATTATTAAAACAAAAATAGATGCAGCCAGGCTCACTGCACTAATTGTCCAACTACTACTGTGCTGTTTAGTATCAATAGTAACCATTTTGCCGTAGTAAAGTTGCATAGGTATTTTCTTCATCCCTAGCACATCAGATGGCAAACCTATGGATTTAGATCTATCGATTTGGATTTTAGAATCATTCCAAATGACAAATTGTGAAACGTTATGCAGTTTTAACAGTGCATGCAAAGGGTCCGACTTTTGTAAATGACTCGTTTTGCCGAAATATTTGGGTAACTGTAAATAATCATTAGATGCTTTACACGTCATTACGAAAACTTGCCTATATAATTCTGACCCCCTTAAACCCCACTTTTATATAGCAAAACTGGGGTTTACAGGGGTAAACATTTTTTTTCTTATGTCTGCTTAAAACATAGATTGTGAGTACTCGTTAGAACCGCCTCGTCGAGGCGGTTCTAACGAGTACCCACAATCTATGTTTTGAGCAGAAATATGAAAAATATCAGAATTTTTTATCTGAAAATTTTCATTTTTTGGTGGTAAAATTTTCAGTATATTTGAATAGGCATGTTTTCGTAATGTGTTGTTCAGTTGAATAACACCAAATGGTGGTATAATTTTAACATCCCCCTGGTTCGTATGATTGACAATTTAATGTAAATGTCAAAGGCTTGTTGGTAACAATGATCCAAGTACCATATGACAAATATTGTGTAGTTGATAGTTTCTCCTTTAAATCAATCATTTGTTTACAAAGAGTTTTGATGCCCCTAGTGTTTTGCGTAAATAACGCAATTATATAGAATTTATTGACATTTGTTTGATATAACGCTGTCTCAGGATTGCAAAACTGAAAATGATAGCTATTACACATTTGAAAAGTACTCTCGGATAAAAGCGAGAACTTTGTTTTATCTTTTGAAATCATTAGCATTTCAGTCTCTACTGTATATTTTACTAAGATATCAGTTTGATTACCTGAGAGAAGAGGTATTGGTAAATTATATATTCGATATACTTCGTATTCTTCTCTTGTACTTATTAGTGGGATCTTGAGAACAATTCTGATTTCATTATTCTGCAGGTATGTTATACATCTTAACGTTTTATAGAAATACCAAATATCCTTACGAGGGTTTCTCGGTAATTCAAAGTTATTAAGAAGCTTCGACTCAACTTCAATCAAGAGTTTCTTAAGATCTTTAGGAGAAATAGTGCTTGTCGATAAGTGATGCATTGGCAACATATTAATTTCTGATTTTAGACTTTCAAGATAAAATATAGCATCTTGGGTGCTAAGTCTTATCTCATAAATTATCATCTAAAATTGAAGATACGTGTGGACAAGTTGTTCTAGTCTCACAAATTTTGTTCAAATGTTTGCCCTATTTTCCTAATTTTATCAAGTTTTTGAATGACAATAATTAAATCCATTATTGATCTTTGATTTTCTGTTACCTGCATTCGGGTTAAATTAAGAACAGACAAACTTGCATCTAAACAAGGTAAGAGAAAAGTCCAGGGAGTGCCACAGTCACAAACCGCAGCCCTTCCTGAGGAAGAGGAAGAGGAAACCGACAAATCCAAATAAGCACAAATCGATCAAACATACGAAAAACACTACGATTAGCTCTCTCTTCCCCAAAGCGAGGTAATCGCAATGCTAAAAGGACTGAAAACACAAGAACAAAATGGCACAAGGCAAGGCAGACAACAAATCGCCCCGCAGAATAAACCACAAAGCACCAAAGAGCAAGACCAACACCGGGACTACCGCCCCAGAACGGCCAGCAGAGCAAACTACCGGGGGGTTTAAAGCACCCTCACAGCAAGCCAACCCCACCCTGGGCCCCGACGTTTCCCTTATTACAGAAATACATAAAATTCGGTTCGCATAAAGGCTCCCAACTCAGTCTATGCATCAAAGCGAAAACATAAAAAACAAAATAATCACTACAATAAACAAAGACGAGTACTCATGGCTAATTCTGCTGTATGCCAGAGTAAATGAAAACCAATAGTTGAACCACGGCGGGCCAAGCCAAAGACATGTCGTCAAGCCCCAACCCACTGGTTAAAATTTTACGAAGAGGCCGTCATTGAGGCTGAGGCCCGAACCGCCGTCGTGCAATTTAAGAGTGAAGCATAGCCATCAACAATGATTGGGTTGACAACTAGGCATGCAGTCTGCCGCATAATATCCAGGCTATAGCCAATTCTTTTATAACGGTTAATAAGTTTTCTGAATTGCTCCGAAAAGTTAGATTTACCTACAATTTTTTAAATCAGTACACTAAGACATCGTAAAATTCGGGTTCCGATATACCTTGTTGCAGAAGTGTTTTCAGACTGACGCTATATTTTGCTAACAAGGCACTGTGTCTACGATAAAATTTCCAAAACGCCTTACGAAGTTGAAAATAACGATAGCCCTGCCTAAGACGTTTGGCAGTAAGGGCTTTATTACAGTAAAGTCATTAAGATTTGAAGAAGCTCTGGCGAATCTAATCAGTTGAGATATGTTTATCCCATGTGAGGTAGGCCGGGGGACATCGCCATCCAGAAAATTGAAATTGACTATATCAAAATCAAAATCGTCCCGTTTATCATAAATTTGGGTGGAAACTGTACCATTAGATATACATAGATTCAAATCCAAAAAAGGTGCCTCGGTATCGGAAGAATTTGCTCTATTTATTTGGAGTTCTGTAGGGTATATGCGGTCCACCATTTGCTCAAAGTAAATATTGTCAATATTTAATAAATCATCAAGGTATCTTGAAGTTGAATTGAAAGCCTCAATAATATCAGCTTGATTTTCACGTGAGAGAAACTTCATGAAATCCCTCTCATAACAAAAAAGAAACAAATCTGCAACAAGAGGAGCGCAATTAGTTCCCATCGGAATACCAATAGTTTGCCTATAAAGTTTAGTTCCAAATCTAATAAAAATATTAGTCAAAAGATAAACAAGGGCATCACATACTTTTTGACACGACCATAAATTGTGATTAGTGTATACATCAGAAGTGAAAAAAAAGCACATTCTTCGTTGCAAGCCGAATACGGGGTATTCTCCCGAACAAACGTTCGGTTAATTAAATCAAAAAGTTTATCTTTTATAAGATGATGAGGTAACGTAGTATACAGTGGAGAAAAAGCATATGTAGACAATTTAGAAGCCTGAAAGTTTTTAGATTTAAATTTATTGAGAACATCATTGGAATTTTTAATTGACCAAAAATAGTTAATTCCGTCCCTTTCGTAAACAGTATCATAGTATATAATCTAATGTTGTTTAACAGCAGTAAGGCATGAAGTTAGCAGTTTGGACAAAACAGTAGTCGTACATGAACTAGAATTAGCAATGACGTGCTTTATAAGGTCGTTTATGAAGTTTCGGTAACCATTATAACGTAGGAAGTCTGTCTTGCTTTCCTAAGTCATGTATAATCTGTTCTTTATTATTTGCTAAAATTTTAGTATTTCTATCTATGTTCTCCAGATCACTTTCTGAAACAGTGCCAAATAATGTACTCATTAGCTGGCCAATTATAGGAATTAACGGTCTTTTCTTTGATTAAACAACGAAAGATCTTGGTATTCATCAAAGCTGTCATATATCAACATATATATGTCAGTTAACATATCGATCTCGATATGTAGACTTTCAAATGTTTCTACATATCCTGTTAAATTTGATAAAAATCTGATCTGGATCCAAAGTGTTTGTGACTCTGATGGTAGTCCTGAAACATTTCTTGAAGAGGTTAATCTAAAAAAAAAATAATCCACAGACGAAAAAAATAATGCAAAATTATCCAGTAAGCAAAGAGTTAAAAAAACACGTGTGCGTATTACAATAAAAAATGCTTGACCAAACCAAAGTGTTTTGCCTAAAACGAACCGCACGCGATAGTTGATTTTTACTACCGTTGCATCCTTATGTCCAAATGTGGATTATTATAATATAAGACGCATTGCTACTGGACCCTTATACCATATGGAAGCAGTGACTATTCCGATCAGCCTGCGACTCTGTATAGTCTAATCAGGACAATCTCTGTTCGTCGATATCTGAGCCATGGCATGGAATATATAGAAGTTAAAACACCCTGAGTAAAATGTATTAACTTATACATAACATATCATAAAAATTATTTTTATTTTTCTTCGGATTCTGTTGTTTTTTTTTCCGTTTTACACTCTTTCAAATGACGTCAATACGTTTTGTAACGTTACGTCATCTACATTCGTCGCGCGGCGTGATAACGTTCTAAAGGAAATATTTCTTCCTGAAAATTATAAATTATAAATTATTTTTCCCACAGAAATTACTAAAATAGTTTCAGATATGTAATATAAAGATCCTCATTGGTGTTAGGGGTAGATAGAAAAATCCGCCCCGACCCGATGATCAATGTCTTGCATCACGAGGCTTGCCTAGTAATGCCAGACATTGATCTCGAGGGACGAATTTTTCTATCCATGATAGATTCTTTTTCTTGCACACCTTTCCTTTCTGAACATAGATTTTAATAATGCAGTCACTTCGATTGCTGACGTTCGCCATATTGTGATGAAATTACTATGGCGTTTAATGACGTCATTACGTTCAGTGACGTGAACATTATCAATGGCGTACCTGACGTCCATTACCACAAGTGCATATCAAACACGTGAGCATTCTCGATCTTTATCACCCTGGGTAGGATAACCTAAGTAGGATAAGATTTTCTATCCAGGGTTAAATCCAGGATTTCTTTATCTGATGTGCACGGAAAGAGTCGTTATAAAATATGCGAACAGCAAATAGTTAAGGCAGCGCAGTCTCTCTAGACCCTATGCAGTCCGCTCACATAAGCGGTAGTCAAGAGAAAACTTCAGCCAAAGGGCTAGATGTGTGGCCTAGCTAAAATGATGAGCATGCGCACTGGAAGATTTGGTCATTTTTCTCGCGACACGGCTCAGCTTTTTTTCGTTCGTTCGGTAGCCAAAGATTCTGTAACGACGCAACGGAATCCCTAACCAGACGGCGTGGATATGAAGGCTGATCGGCACTTTCGTTGCCCACAGTTGACATACGGACCCTTTCAGTTGCGTCATGCATTAAATGTTTACAGGCACGTCTCCATAAAAATCAGGTTGTTGTATGTACCAGTCAAATAAAAATAAACCGGAACGTGGAAAGGGTTACATTCTGACAATACCCGAATCAGCCTGTGCATCAGCACATCCTGATAAGAGTCGTCGTTGTTCGCATGAAGAAACTTTGTACCTTTGGCTATCCAAAATGAGCCCAGTGAAAATTCAGATCAGATTGTGCGAACGCGCAGGATGATCTAAATCTTTGCTGGGCGCACATATCCGAAGGTACATTTTCTCACGTTGTAGCTCAACCATTTCTACCAAACAAACTAGATATATCTCGCACACACGTCACCAGCCGGAATGATATTATAAACAAAAGGATAGTTGACAATTGGAAAATTGTTACATCTCTTACCGATTTTCTTGCTGTCTAGAAAATTTATTATTTATATGATTTGATCTTCCGTTTGATGTGCACTGTGGCAAAAAAGCGTACTTATACTCCACATACCAATAGCAAAGTTCAGACTAATCTGCAACGCAACGGACCTCTCCGGGATTGCTATATATTAGAACTCCGAACTACAAATAGCTATTAAGCGTAAGGTGTCGGATGCAGCCTTGGTCATTAGTAGATTTTTGTTCGCTGATGGGCGTTAGTCGTTTTCTCGCTGCACGCCTCAATAAAATCTTTCAAAGCTGTATTGATTACATATGAAGCATCGTAATGAAAACCTCTCCCACTCAGTGCTGATGACAATGCAATGATAGGCCGCGTCATGCACTATAA
This sequence comes from Anodontia alba, assembly GCA_964016985.1. Taxonomy (NCBI): domain Eukaryota; kingdom Metazoa; phylum Mollusca; class Bivalvia; order Lucinida; family Lucinidae; genus Anodontia; species Anodontia alba. The sequence continues at coordinate 111,186,225 of OZ024827.1, read as the reverse complement.
GTGTCTTCAAGAAAATATGAAAATATAAATACGAATCATCATGGGCAGTGGTACAATTTTATTGGGGAGTTTTACTGATATAACTTAGAGTAATCAATGAAAATATATGCGGACAGTAAAAACCTGATCAGATTATACATTTGTGCAGTCTGATCAGGGTTTTCACTGCCCGCATACACCTTGAATACTCCTATATCTTACGTTACCGTGCAATTATAGGAACCAGAGCATGATAATCCTAGAAATCAGTTGTTTTGTTTTTGTCTTTTTTAATATTAAACTGAGTGTGAAGATGCGACTTTCCTATGCTACCTATCCCATTGTTATTATCATTCTTTTTTTTTGGCTGCACCAAACGAAAACGTGTCTTTGAGCATTTGATGAGAGTGATGGTCTAGCTCAGCTTGATTATTTTTCCAATCAGATTGGAATATTTGTGTTCCACTTACAAAATAATTGGACACTGCAGAATGGTCAAGGGATATGCAGAAACATATGAGACTGCTGATGCACGGGCCGATCTGATTATGCATTTCGCAAAAGATCGACGAGACCGTTTCTTTTGACACGACCCCATTGTTGCTTTTTGTTTTTAACTATGAATACATCGCATACAGGGATGAATAGCATGGTCCCAAATATAGAAATTTTGCTAACCCTAGAATTGAAAAGATATACGATTCATTTTGAAGCGAGAAGAAGGTTTGATGCTTGTTTGGATTTGTCGGTATCCTCTTCCTCTTGGGGTCTGGGAAGGGCTGCGGTTTGTGATTTTGGGACTCGGTTTGTGCTTGTTTGGATTTGTCGGTTTTCTCTTCCTCTTGGGGTATGGGAAGGGCTGCGGTTTGTGATTGTGGCACTCCCTGGACTTTTCTCTTACCTTTTTTTGAACATGCCTGAACTTTATGGCTGATATGCATACATTGTATTTCACGAAAACAGACATGATTTTTTTTCCGGCGGCCCAGTTGATGCTTAACAAATTCCAAGTATACAAAATATTGATTATTCCGATTAATTTCATAGAGAAGAAAGACAAAATGCTCAAAACAGAAAGCAGAATTTTTTATTTTCTCATGTGCATATGCAGCTATGGAGCCAAAAGTGACACTGAGGCTGTTTTCTGCACTCTAGGGAGCGTACCCGTGTTGTACTGTTTGAATCCAATTTTAAATGTTCGCATACAAACTATATTTCAAACACAACTTCTACCTTTTTTAGATGTCGTTTATAAAAAGGTTCATAGAAATGGGTTAACACAAAACAAATGTCCAATTTCTGATCCAATATGGCCGCTACGATAAGAAAATGCTTGTTTTGGAAATTTTACAATACCACTTTGAATGACACATTTTAAATTTTACCAGACACCTTTTAGGCGTTCTTGCTTATGATTTTCGTATTAAATTAAATTATATACAATACAGTTTTATATTTATGTGCGCCTTAACAAGTCAACCATGGTGATCCTTAATGCTTATCAGTGCTGAAAAGTGGGTCAAGGTCACTTAGTGTCTACAGCATTCATTAATCGGGAGGACTTAACTTTTAAAATATCAATGTCCTCCACATTTGAAAATTTAAGGCAGATCCAATTGAAACTGATGGAGCTAGGCAGCACAGAAAGTTAACTATAGGCGTATTTAGCAATCAAGTGACGTAATTCTTTGTATCAAATTGTGTAGGTTTCAAACTTTTTCGAAATGTTTAAAGGGTTATAACGTTCTTAACGTTTAGTGTACTGTAACCTCAAAAGAATAAATACTTCTCCACCTCATGGTCTTACCATCCAATAACATTCAGCTTGATAGATGACAATTGTACAGGAGTTGGCCGGAAGTAAGTCATGTGTAAACGATTAATAACTCTATCAGAGTATGGTGTACTTTAATCTTGTAATAGTCGGATGGAAACTGTAGGAGGTAACCGGAAAAGCAGTCGTATTTAAACAGCTGTAAAGAGTTATGACTCTACCAAATTTGAAGTACTGTAATTTCGAAACAATTTGCGCTGCACCACCTCATAATTCTAACTGTCCACCAAGTTTCCTGAACGTCATTCAATGAAAACTGTAGGAAGAGTAAAGAGTTATCCGTGACCCAATTCATATATGAAAAAAAAAAAGGTATAACTCTATCAACCTTTTTGTGTACTGTAACCTCGAAATAATATGAATTGTATCACCAAATGATCTAACTATCCACAACGTTTCAACTCGATCTTATATGTAATGTTTAGGAAGATCTATTCAAAACCGACGGAAGTATACTGATGACAAGGTCGAAAATGTGCGTTTTCAGAAATCATTTGGACGTAACCCTAAAATAAATATCCTGATCTAGACAATTTTCGAATTTGTCAAAGACTTTATCCATGACCACCTTATCTGCAAGTTTCAAAATGATCCGATCAAGACTGAACGAGTTATGCTAATGCTAATGTCTAATATAGGCTTTTCAACAATTAAGAGGATGTAACTCTAAGACAAATGATCCCATTGGCCAGGTTTTAAAATTCTGAGATTCTATCTATGTCAACCATATCTGCACGTTTCAGGAAGAAACTATTAAAATTGAATAAGTTATGCTGATAACAGTCACACATTGGCTTTTTCAGCAATCGAGTGGATGTAACTAAGAGTAATGAGCCGATCTGGCCAGTTTTCAAACTCATCCGAGACTGCATGCATGTTCCCCTTATCTGCAAGTTTAAAGAAGATCTGATACAAAATGAATGAGTTATGCTGATCACAAAGTCAAAGAGGGCTTCTGTAATCAAAGGGACGTAACTCTAAGATTAATGATCTGATCTAAAACGTTTTCGAACTGATCCGACATTTTTGTATGGCCACCTTGTCTGCCAAAAAGAAGTTTAGGAACATCCGATTAAAACTGAACGAGTTACGCTGAAGAAAAAGTCAAACAGAGGGGTTTTCAGTAATCAAAGGGACGCGACTATAAGATAATTGGTCGGATCTGACCAGTTTTCGAACTTGTCCGAGATTTGAACCATGCCCAGCCCACCTTCTCTGAAAGTTTCGGTAACATCCGTTTAAAACTGAAGGAGTAATGGTAATCAAAAGCATTTTTCCTTTGTAAGTCTATGAGAACTTGTAGTTGCCATTGCAACAAACCTTTACATTGGATTTCCATGAAAAGCTTATGCCATCGATGCCCAACCAAGGGCATGCTATACATGAGAAAATATTGTGATCAGCCTGCAGACTATCGATATATAACTGGTCAAATGTGCTGACGGACGACAGACGGACGATGAACTAAGGATAGCCTACCATCCTATACACTCCCCTGGAGCCTTCGACCCAGGTGAGCTAAAAGGTACATGCATGTCGAGGGAGCGCGCTGCGAATTTATCATGCCCGCAACTCGACAACATCTGTTGATGAGCTACACTCAGTAAGAACAAGTAATTTCCATCAACACAAATGTTATCGAAATGCCATAGAATACTAGCCGTTTAACAAAACGTGACTTGAATTAAAAAAAAAAATCAGTGTAATTTATGTTTAGACAACAATGTTACAGGTTAATCTATTGTGAGTTATTTACCTGTCAATGTATAACTGTTTGTTATACGCTAAAAAGAACTTACAGTTGTTGGTCAATAATCGAAAACAGTACCATGCAATATGTATGCATTTCGCCAAAATGCAATTAGTTTCGAACTGCTATACAGTAGTTTTGTATCAGACAATATCCAGGCCTTATATATGCAAAAAACGCAGCTGTATATCTTTCCGATTGTATTGTTGTGTTTTTGCATGATATGAAAACTGAGAACCCTGACTATGAGACCTCTGTGGACACAAGAGGAGTTATATTGTTTGTTCAAGTCCTCCGTGGATTACTTAGTGCTTTTTTTAGCGCGGGCTGTTGGAGTTGTTTGACGGGAGCACTCATCCTTGTTTTACAGCGATTTGGTTTTTAATTTTGCGGTTTTGTGGAGTTCGGCGGACGGATATTTCAGCAAACAATCGGCATACCGATGGGTACTAAAAGTGCATCGTTACTTGCCGACTTGTTTTTATACTCGTATAGTCTCCTCCAAGCCGACAAGAAACACCTCGCACCAATTCAATTTTACCTACAGATATATAGATGATGTATTGTCTCTGAAAAACACAAAAGTATTTAGAATTCATCTATCCACGTGAAATTGAAATAAAGGAAACAACGGAGACTGCAGCCTCCTCCTCATACTTGGATTGTTATTCTACATTGACAATGGAAAGCTTACTACTAGGCTTTACGACAAACGGGATGACTATAATTTTCCCATTGTTAACTTTCCATTCCTGAGCAGTAATATCCCTTCTGCACCAGCATACGGCGTTTACGTTTCACAGTTAATCCGTTATGCCAGAGCCTGTTCAAATTATCAGGACTTCATGGAGTGTGGGAAAGTACTCACTACAAAGTTGTTGAGCCAGGGGTATCAAAACACTAAACTGGTAGCAACACTTAAGAAGATCTATGGGAGACATCATGATCTGGTCAATCCCTACAATGTGGTAGTTTCCAAAATTGTTTCTGCTGTTTTTGCCAGTGACGCACCATATGTAGACTTCCCAAATCCCGGACATACGCATCTACCGATATTTCCTTCGATCAGGCCTATGGGCATGGTAGGCGAAGCTTGCTTACCAAGTAATGCTTACTATCCGCGGACGCCTGATTACACCCTTTATTCTGGGGTCCATGTCAGCTGGTCTGAACATTCTGATTAGTTATTCGTTTATGGATTTATGGGTTTGGATTACGGCTTAAATACCATGACCGCAATTACTTGATTCACATGTTTGGTTTGATTCTTCACTGCTTAATTTAGGGACCTTCTATTCGAGCTGATTTATTATTATTATTATTATTATTATTATTATTTACAAATTTGAATATGGGGTGAAACTTTTGCGCAAGTTAACTATTTTAACCGTACTCCACACCCCGATTTTTTTTTTATAAAGTTACAAAAGTTTCTATAGTGGTAGTGCTAGTATTGTTTGTTCCTTGTGGGTTTTTATGGCAGCTCACTGCGGGGATTGTTTCATGTTTTATCCAGTGTTTTACCTTATGAACGTGTTTAGTGTTCTGCTTAGTGTTGTGATTGCCTTGTTATTGAAGAGGGAACTGGTTGTCCTGCTTTTCGTTGGCTTGTAACTTGTGTAATATCTGTCGACGTTTACTTACGCTAGCGTTTGGTGTCATTGGAAGGCTATATTTTGTGATTGTGACTCTTTCTGGACACTATTATAATACCACAAGCTGACAAGCTTTGCTGGAGTCACTGTTGTCTGAGCAATCACGGAAATACAAGGCAACAAAGTCCGTCTCACCACTGAGACGGACTTTGGTGTCTTGTATTTCCGTCGGTTTTAGCTTAACTTCCGTCTGGAAATCATCGTTACTATAATAATATCACAAGCTGACAAGTGCTTGTTTCAGAGTATGCGTTTTGTACGGAATCTACTCACTATTGAACGTTCATGAAAACAATTATTTTTCTTTAGGAGTAGCCCCAATTTTGAAATGTTGCAGATAATAGATACTAGGGAAGCAATTTCCTTAAAACGTATCCCCTTTTGTAAAATGGTGGCGAATGATTCACTACTACAGGTGTATCTATTTCTCTGCCATCAAGGTAAGGTACTGTAGAAGATTAAAATCTTTAGAATTTAATATCATCCAGAAGAGATAAGTGAAGGATAATGAAAATAGACTGACGAACAAGTGGGTTTCCAAGTATAAATCATTACTACCAAACATATGTTCAATCTCAGACGTCTGCACGAAGCATCGAACCAGCAATATCACTATCATGTCTTCATGAGGCACGTTTCAGCACTTTGATGAAAAAGACAATATCAATGCAAATCTGGGCCGTGTCATTATAGTGTTGTTGGTAAATAGATTCTACAAGGAATGCATTTTGAGATCAATGAAAACACACACACACAGAAACAAGTATACACACGCACGCACGCGCGCGCCCCGCGCGCCCACGCACACATAAATGAAAACAAGGTTTCTTGGCCCGAATAGGCTAGTTTCGGCTTGGTACGTCTCATCCGATGTCCTGATATATATTTTAACACATCCGAGAATAGACACAATGATCCAAAAGCGATCAGAAAATATAAATTATAGTGCAGTACGCGAGTCGTTTTACGTCCCCTACACGGCACTAACACTACTTTTCATCTGCTCTTTTTGTGGCTGTTTAAGTGTATTTGTCTGTCTTTCTATTTGATGTTGAGAACTTGATATGGATCTAATTGCATTTATTCACGAGTTCACTCATTTATTTAGGGGACTAAATCGAAAAAGTGAAGTGAAACAGGACAAAGTTATGTTAACAAATTTATATTTCTAACATGATATACGCGCTATACTCGCAAAGGTAAACTTTTTTTTTTTTGTGTAGTATATGATGTATTTAAAACTCAAAGTACTGAAAAAAAACTTCTATGGAAATCAGGTTAAGAAGATTAGGCTAAGCTTAGTGATATAATAATGAATGTAAGAAGATGCAATCAATGACAACCATAATCAATAACAAACTAGGTAGGCTACGTGATTGTCAGAATAGCTCAGTAGGTACCAAGATTACTGCTCTTGACTATTTTGTAAGGGTTCTTTTCACAAACGTACATCCTGATTACTTTGAAAATGGAACACCACTTAAGCTGGTGCTGGGAAGCATACACAGCCTCGCAAATTACACTGCAGTATATGAAGAAACTCAATATAACCGAGTCTCCGGTTTTCGTTTTTTTTTTTTTTTTTTTTTTTTTTTTTTGTTTTTTCTTTTCTTTTTTGTGTGTGTTCCTTCTTTCCAAAGACATTTTAGATTTTTACTTAACTTCACTGCAGCTAGTGCTAGGTGCCGTGTAGTGGCCGTAAAACGTCTCTCTGTATACTATCCTAGTTCAGATCGTATTTTATTTCATTTTGGATCATTGGGCCAATTCGGGTTACTTTGAAAATAAACAGCCGCGCAGTCTATACTACTGTATATGAAGGGAAAATAAAACGGAATCTCCGAATTTCAGTATCTGGTGTGTTTTTGTTTCCAAAGGTTATCTTTTTAGATTTTTATTGTGTGCAATATTTCTAGAATTGTGGTCATCCTCTGTGTGATTGTCCATTTTGCTTTCTGTTTCGTTTTTTCTATACCGTGCGTTCCTGTTATGAAGTTAGAATTGTGGTCACCGTCTTTTAAGTTATCGTTCGTCTTTGAATGTGTGTGTCGCTTACATATTTTTGTTTTGGATAGCCATTTAGAAACTTTGTGGGAAAGTAACTGTCCGTTTGGCTTTCTGCTAGTGATGTTTCCATTAGGGTCTAGTTATTTCGTGTTTGTGTTTCTTTCCCTTTGATGTCTCTGATGGAAGGTGTGGGATAATTGTATCGATTCCTGATCATTGTCTTCCATTCTATTTTTCAATAGCTGTCCAGTTTAGTTTCTGTTTCTTTCTGATGAAAACCTCATTTGCGCACAAATGGGTTCAACGTGATGGAGGCTATCGCTATTTCACTTTTGACTGCTATCTACGTATTAAGGAAATAATCTGAAAATCTACATTAGAATAGTAAATACTGAAAATAACCACACAGCCTTTTGCCACACCAAGTACTGTCAGTCATTTTGCACAGGCAAACATGACGCATTTCACAGGATGAAATGCCAATTTTAGTGTTGGGTATGCATTTACATTTGTGAAATAGACATACATTATAAGTGTACTGCTTTTCCAGGATCTATTGCACTACTTTTTCAAAACTGCTGATACATATAATACTAGTAACATACTATAGAGACATGAGTATTATGGGTGTCGTGATAGCGCAGTCTGTCTATCGTCAGACAGAGCAAGCGATCGAAAGCGCCCAATATTGTGATGTGTTATAATGTGCAACTTTGAGCTTAAGTCTTCGAATTTTGTTTAAATCACAGATGTTTGGGGTTAGGTGAGCGTTCAGGCCCAATGTTGTCTCTTGCATAAATATGGTTTTGCATAAATATTTAAAGAAAATGCATTTTGCTATCACTAGAACATGCCTGGTAGTGACTGACGATGTTAAGGAACATTTAGACACAGTTTTAAAGTCTCAAATAATACAAGATAGGAGATCCATGCAGAAACAATGAAGCATGCACAAAATATCAAATGCAATTACAAGTTACCAACCTTGGTCGATCAGGTAAACATCTGCCTTCACAATACAGGTAACACTACTCCAAGATATTGTAATACAGACGACAATCATGCTCAGATCAACCCACCGAAACACGTTTGTTGTCGTACTCGATTTTAAGGTCACAGAATGGTTCCCAGATATTATGCATTTAATCGATTAACCGCGATAAAGCTGGCAATTAGTCTAGATGGGTTATGTTTAGTTTTGCTTTTATGATGCCGTCATTTTTTTTCTTGAAACAAACCCCAGTTATCGCGGTTAATCGATAAATGCACTGGATTCGGGAACCACGCTGTGACCTTAAAATTGAGTACGACAACAGATATTTTAGACTTGATGGTGAAAATGAAGTTTCTTAAAACTTTGTCTAGCAGTTTCTAAACATCGTCAGTCGCTATCAGGCATGTTCCATTTATAGCAAAATGTATTGCTTAGAAAGAATATTTATTTAAAAGAAATATTTATGCAAAACCAGTTTGGGCCTAAAAGCTCGCCTGACCCTGACCCTTTGTGGTTTAAATTACAGTCGACTATTATCTCAAACTCAAAGGGAACAGACTTTCTAAATTTTCTATTCGAGACACCATACTTTGAGATAAAAAAAATTGAAATACAAAGAACATATAACAAACTAGACCACTATTACATTTTAGTTTGAGTTAAGCAGTTATTTGAGTAATCGGCGGTCGAGATAATTAGAGTTGGCTGTATTAGCATCATTATGTTCATTACATTTTTTTTTATTTTGTTATTTTCTTTTTTTTATTTTCGATGTAATATGTATAAAGCTTATGTTCCACTTTAAGAATGTAAATGGGAAGTACAATTACATAAATTACAACATGCGTTTGAGATCAACTAACTGAAATTGTGCAAAAAAAAAAAAAAAAAAAAAAAAAAAAAAAAAAAAAAACAATAACAAAATAAATAAATAGAAATAAATAAATAAATGGTCTATATGTTAGAAATCACTCTGCAATAACATCAGAGCGGCCTGAATTATGACCTATTTATGTGACCATTGACAATTAAACGTAGCTTCAGAATGCACCATTGTATAAGCTGTAAAGTGTCATTATATCCATGTCTATGACTGAATATCTTCTTTTCGGCAATACAAATTCTCCACTCTTCAACATTATTAAATATTTGTCTGTGTATATTGAATAGTTTTAGAAGTACAGTTGAAAACAAATAAGATGCACATGTCCCTGTGCATAGTTAGAAGCCTGCTTATCCCAACGTGAATACTTCCAAGTCCTGGTAGCAGTGACGTGTTTAATTATAAATTTCAAAGAAGTAGTTGCGGTCATGGTACCCAAACCGTAATCCAAACTCATAAATCCATAAACGAATGACGAATCAGAATGTTCAGACCAAAAGACATGGACCCAAGAACAAAGGGTGTAATCAGGTGTTTAAGACACACCACAAAAAAGTGAGCCGTGGTAGCCCGAAATAAATCAAATGATAACAATAAAATTAATATTTACTGTAAGGGGTTCGAATACGCATTACGAAAACACGCCTATTCAAATAAACAGAAAATTTAACCACCAAAAACTGAAAGTTTTCAGTTAAAAAATCTGATATTTTTCATATTTCTGCTCAAAACATAGATTGTAGGTACTTGTTAGAAGGCGGTTCTAACGAGTACCCACAATCTATGTTTTTGAGCGGAAAGTAGAAAAATAATGTATACTCATGTAAACCCCAGTTTTACTATATAAAAGTGGGGTTTAAGGGGGTCAAAATTATATAGGTATGTTTTCGTGATGGTAAACTTTGACATGGTAGATAAAAAAACTCCTTTACATTGAGCTGCTTGTGACTTAGTACTTATAGGTGATTTGCATGGATTTCAAATCCATTTGCATATTGTATAATTCTAAATAAACCCATTTTAAAACTTCTGACGATTACTCTTTGTAAAAATACACCAATGTTTATCGTTATATTTACAATAACATTCAATTTGGCAATAAATATCTGGAAAGACTATTATCGAATAGCATAGGAAATGAAAACATAGATTATAGCTGTTACTCGATCGAAATGTCTTGTGTATTTCCTACTTGAATAAATAAATAAATAAATAAATAAATTAGCACACCTGCAGTTACTGAAGTCAAGTCAAAGTCAAAGTACTTTATTCTCTCAAAGTCAAGTATAACATGACATCAGAGGAAATGGAAATACAAAGTTGCAGTTAGGACGGTTACCGTAATTTCATATATATAATAACTGTGGGGTACGAACTAGGACACATTCTAAAAATTTATTGCAATTCATTGCAGTGACCCAAATTACAGGTGGATGTAGCTCGGGGGAGCAGAATTGCTGGTGTCTAGATAGATAGATAGATAGATAGATAGATAGATAGATAGATAGATAGATAATATTTATTGAACTGGTAACTATTCAGATAGATAGATAGATAGATAGATAGATAGATAGATAGATAGATAGATAGATAATATTTATTAAACTTGTAGCTATTCAGATAGATAGATAGATAGATAGATGAATAGACAAACAGACAGACAGATAGACAGATACATACATACATACATACATACATACATACATACATACATACAAACATACATACATACATAAATACATACATACATACATAGTGAGCACTTAAACGTAACAACAAGAATGAAGAACACAATACCTGTAAATATCAAACTGTGTCGCCTGTGTTCAATGACCCAGTGACAACCAATCAATGAGGCCCGCTTTGCCATGACGAAACCAGGCCACGCTTTAAGAGACCTATCAACGCAATAGTAAGCACGTGCAACACGTAGAAAATTATGAATGAAAAGTGAAACAGACTGTGCAATTTTACGCACTCAGTACTGGATTATTTTCCTGATGTAAGTAGAATTGTTTTATTATTGTTTTATTATAGAAGCTTCGGTCCCAAGTATTCTCTCTTTTTTTTATCCGCATAGAACAAGGGAGTGACCTGGTTTCCCATGGCGAATAACGTGTATTGGGTGGCGTACACTGACGCGCAAGCTGAATAATGGCAACGATGCATTCATAACTGACTGCAAATACCCAGTGTGCATTCAGTGCCGATGCATCGGCTAAGCGATCCATGAGTGGACGATTTATCATCTCGCCACCAGCTTTCTCCAAACTTTACATACATATAAATGCAAATATAATATTCTATTATTGATTATAATCATAAAAAAAAAAAAAAAAAAAAAAAAAACCCGAAAAGAAAAAGAAGAAGAAATGAAAAAGAAAGAAAAGAAACGCACTTCCGCATTGCCACTACACGCCCTTTAAAAAAACAAACATCGTCTAACAACATGGCCTCCGGTCACACGGCCAGCTGTTTCTTTAACATAACCTCGACATTGATCACGTGCTCGATCCAAGAACACACCCAACTCGCCTGTTTACATTCAGTAATATATTTGATCGGCTATGAGAGATGGACACGCCCGGGTACAAGATCGCTCCTCTATCTATCAAAACAACATTGACACAGTATTACCTATAAAATAATGTATATATAGTAAAAACGATTTAATCTGGTGAGAGATACTGTACCGTATTCAAGATTGTTTACATGGAAGCATACTATTATACGGGAAAAACGTTATACTAATTCAGTAAGGACATTTCATAAATCACTGTAATAGGTTAGTAGATGTTGCTGTATATACTAGGCGGCTGCATCCTCTGACACTTATCAATCTTTAGCCTTATCCAATTACCGGTAACCTTATTGGTGTATAATTGCTTAAGGAGTATGCTTATGATATTACGTTATACACCAGCCACCCAAACAGATTTTTATGCGTGCGTGCATGGCATGTTTGTATGTGCGTGTGATTTACCATCTTCTTTAATTGTCTAGCTGTTTAATAAAAAAGGACTACAATATATTCTTATCCATAAAGCTGGAATATGAGCCAGAGTTATTTGTTTTCGTTTGCAATGTTAGAATTGCTTGGCAGGTTATATTTGTTTCCGCAAAGAAATATTCAAATTACAAACAGTGCATAAACAAAAACAACCAATTAAATGGTGATGTATGCTCATGAATTATAGAATTAGGTGAACATCTTCTTTACCTTACTATATGACAAGCATGCAATTGTCTTTTTTGTAAATACGCTAGGACGTGGTTTAAAATGCAGCTGCTCTGAAATAAGGCATTCACTTTGTGGAATGAAAAGTATTACAATATTAATTTAACGTGGCTGGCATTTCTAAGTCAATAGAGAAGCCAGCACGTTTTCGAAGCAAACAACTAAATTGAATTGTTATATTGTCATTGGAATAAAATGTCAATTTCGACGTAACAAGATCTAATAACAAGGGTTTTTTTCGCAATTCAGCCTCCACAAGAGGAAGTTGATTAAGTTTATTACAAACAGCCGAATGTTTAGGGTACATGTTCTTGGATCAGAGACCAGCAAAGCGTATGCGCGTATTTACTTTGTAAATAATTAGGATCCCTATCACACACTCTATCTGAGAAGCCTGTCAACTGTTCCATTACGGATCTTCTGTAACGGTTTCTGCATGTAATTGTCAATCGAGTTTTCAACTGTCTACGTGATGTGTGTCAGTGTACATACACTGATGTCTCTTTCGTCTTCTTTTGGTTGCACTAGATAAAATGTTCAATAATTGCGGATTTTCCCTGTTAACTCCAATCCCACATTGTGCTAGGCATCGACTACATATTGTTTCGTTTTAAAGGGGAATAGATAGAAACTTGGGCGATACCCCAGTAAAAATCTGTTCCCTCGCTTTTGAAAATGGGTCTACTTTAAATATCTAATGTAAAAATTACCTTAATACCGTAGGGCTTGGAAATACGTGGTTGAACATGGATATAGCATAAGGTTCATTTCATAACAGTACCACAGAACTAATCCCAGTACGAAGGCATTACTATTAGAATCGAAACGTCGATTACTGTGATAATTATACCGTTTGGAAAACAATAAAACAGGGGCATCAAAAAACGAGAAGGTAAGGAAGAAACAATGATGCACTTACAATTGCCGACACACAAACACCAACTGCAACTAAAACACCGCCTTGAAGCGATTGTGTCCAAATTTGGAATCTTTTACTTCCGCTATGCTTGAATGGTTAACATATGATTTTTCTACACTGTATACTACGTTACCTCATCATCTTATAAAAGATAAACTTATCAATTAAATTATCCGAACGTTTATTCGGGAGAATATCCAATATTTGGCTTGCAAACAAAATGTGCTTTCTCACTTCTGATGTACACAATAATCAAAATGTATGGTCTTGGCAAAAAGTCTTTGATGCCCTTGTTTATCTTTTGGATAATATTTTCATTAGATTTGTAACTAAACTTTATAGGCAAACTATTGGTATTTCGATGGGAACTAACTGTGTTCCTCTTTTTGCAGATTTGTTTTTGTTATGAGAGAGATTTCATGATGTCTCTCTAACGGAAAAATCAGGCTGACATTATTGAGGCTTTCGATTCAACTTCAAGATACCTTGATAATTTATTAGATATTAACAATATGTACTTTGACAAAATGGTGGACCACATATATCCTACAGAACTCCAATTAAATAGAGCCAATCTTCCGATACCGAGGCACCGTTTATGGATTTTAATCTTGTTACGAACTAGGCGTAACGAGATAGAAATGAAAGTGAAACCAGCAACAAGCTTTAAATTATTAACAATATTTATTCACAAAAATATAAGACAAGATTCAAAACAAAAGAATGTAAGTAAACCGTACCTTTCAAGTTTATGTCACAAAGTCCCTCAGAAATAATCCACAAGAATTTATAGAATTTATAAAACAAATCCTTTGAATAACAGTTTCTAATCCCACAATTTAAAGTTCCTGAATTCAGAATTTAAATCCAGAATGAATAAAATATTAAAAGTAATCAAGTATAGAATAATTTCCAGTGAAAGTACACAAAGATGCTCATATGAAAATCGTTTCTCCTTATATAATATCAAAGAACATTCTAGAAAAAAGAATTTACTACAGGCATCTTTCGTTTTCCAGGTTCAGTCAAGAAACTTCTAAATATTCCATGACATGCCAAAAATAACTCAGTCCAGAATCAAGATATAAACAACAGGTTATTGTATACATGTTGTTCCAGAAAGTTATTTATGGAAAATAGTAAATAAAGTTATTAAGGGAAACATAGTAAACATGATGCTTACAATAATAATAACTGAACACCCTATATGTAAAAATCTATGTATATATAACGGTACAGTTTCCACCAAAATTTATGATAAACTGGACGATTTTGATTCTGATATAGTCTATTTCCCTTTTCTGGATAGCGATGTCCCCCGGCGTACCTCATATGTGGTAAGCACATCTCAACATTAGATTCGCCAGAGCTTTTTCAAATTTTAGTGACTTTAACTACCGTAATAAAGCCCTTGCTGCACAACTTCTAAGGCAGAGCTATCGTTATTTTAAACTTCGTAAGGCATTTTCGAAATCTTATCGCAGACACAGTGCCTTGGTTGAAAATATAGCGTCAGTCTAAAAACACTTCTGCAACAAGGTATATCGGAACCAGAATTTTACGGTGACTTATTGTACAGATTAAGAAAAAAATGTAGGAAACTCTAACTTTTCGGAGCAATTCAGAAAACTAATTAACCGTGATAAAAGAATTAGCTGTAGCCTGGATACTATGCGGCAGATAGCATGTCTAGTTGTCAATCCAATCATTGTTGATGGCTAGGTTTCACTCTTAAATTGCACGACGGCGGTTCGGGCCTCAGACTCAATGACGGCCTCTTCGTGAAACATTAACCTGTGGGTTGACAATATGTCTTTGGCTTGGCCCACCGTAGTTCAAATATTGTTTTTTTTTTTTTTTTTTTTTTTTTTATTTACTCTGGCATACAGTAGAATAAGCCATGAGTACTCGGCTTTGTTTATTATAGTGATTAATTTGATTTTTTTTTTTTTTTTTTTTTTTTTTTTTTTGTTTTGTTTTGTTTTTGTTTTTCTTCGCGTTGATGCATTTACTGAGTTTGGAGCCTTTATGCGAACCGAATTTTTATGTATTTCTGTATTAAGAGTAGCATCGGGACCTAGGGTGAAGTTTGCTGGCTGTAAAAGTGCTTTAACCCCATCTGCACCCCCTCCCCCTTCACCCCTGCGGTGGTTTACTCTACTGACCGTTCTAAGGCTGTGGTTCCGGTGTTAGTCTTACTCTTTGTTGATTTGTGGTTTATTCTACGTGTTTGGCTTTGTCTGTTTTCTCTTCCTTTTGATTTCTGGGAGTGGCTGCGGTTTGTAATTGTGGCATTCTCTGGACTTTTCTCTTACCATTTTTGTACATGTTCCAAATTTTAACATGCTCCGTTTGACTTCCAGGTAATGTGTCTGAGAGTACTCACTAGATGGCAAACAGTGTTTACAGTGTTTTTTTTCTTCTGTTGTAGAAGAAGCTTCCTTGCGGTCCAAACTGTTTGATGAGGCATATCCATCAGCCTAGCTAGGTTTAAAGCCATGGACAGCAGGACCGGTTTGAATGATAGACAATGAAGATAGTTTAGGGAACTGGAATACACTTGGTGGATTTTTCCGCCAGTGTTCTAAATAAAGATGTCTTTTACCAGTTACTGTTTGCTTTCCTACAAAACATACTTGTCTGAAAGGCGTCTACTAAAGAGAAGGCAGGAAAAGTCTTTTTTGACAGTTGCTTCCCCTGATGATGAATACGTTCTACTAAAGGAGATCGCTGAATTGCAGGTTGCTTGATCTATAGAGGATAGTGTTCAGTTATCAACAGATTCAAAATGGAATGACCTTTAGTAAAAAAAAACATGAACGCACATGTCGGATTGAAAATAGCTGTAGTGTACACGTTTACCTAGTTAGACCATCTGGTGTCAGCCAGTTAGACCTCATTAGTGACCCCATATACATTTTCAAAAAAGGCTGACTGACAAAAACAAACAACAACAAAAAAAAACAAATGAATGTATAAGCTACTCTAAAGTGAAGATCGGGGGTGGGGTGATTGGGGAGGAGGTCGTTTTATAGATGTCAAACGGAAACAATAACTTCTGCTTCTGAATTACAACATGAATATGTAATACACCTTGCAATAAGATATGGCACATATGTCATTTCCGTGTTACGCTTTTGACAACTCTGCTTACAGCCGGTCTATACGTCGCTCGCAAGGAGCAATCTATATTTCTAAACATATAACACTTCAATGTTACTCAATTAACAGAGAATATATCAGTTTTTAACTTCCGTCACATCACTTCAATAGCTGACCACTTTGCTTTCTGAGTCTCTCTCTATGTTTAGTATGCTTTTTTGCCTCTTTACGAGCCGATCAAGTGTTACACATTAATCAATGTAAGCCACCTTCCAACATTACGCGATTTTGGTTTCTTTGGTGTGATCCTTATTTTCAAACAACCTCTTTCCGCAGAACATATTTGACTACATTCCATCTGACTTAATCGACCTGAAAAATTATTCCCTCGTACTTCAGCTTATTGTGCATAATCATTTTTGGTCTTTTGGAATCACTGATTCTATTTCAGTTGTACCGGAAACACAGCTCTGCGCCAGTTGGGACCAGACAAATAGGCCAAGACTGCGTGAACGCACAAATTAAAAATCACTTCATTTCTATACTTTACTTTAAAACAGTGCGTAAATTTATGCGATTAACTCCTGAATCTTTGAGTGTCCTGGGTAGGGTGAGCTATATGATTATGGCTTTTCCTGGATACTTTCATCTCGTACTTTAACCGGTTTATATGGACTCTTCCTTCACAACTCTTTCGACCAGTCTATTTCCAATAGCGGGGTACCTTTTTAGTTTCTGTTATTCCTATGTTGTATTTAATTAAAATATGTGGACTCTGATCAGACACCGCTTTGTGCGGCATCTGATGTGATTTTGCATTGTTTGCCAATTACCCTTTGGGAGTTTCCCGACTAAAATGGATTAATTAAAACCGTAATGGTGTCCCTTAACTTGTATCCTGAGTATTAAAAACTAAAACACATTTAAATACTAAAGAAAACACACACACACACACACACACACACACACACACACACACACACACAAAATTAATAATGATAATAAAATTAATTGCTGGTGTATGTTTTAGCTCTTTTATTCGCCCTAAACAATGAACAGCGGATTTACTTCATGAAGTATCACAGTTTAAGAATTTTGCTTGGTGTATGCCATACCAAAAATATTGAAATAATTATTTACAGTAAAGGTTCGGTAGAATTGTCCTACCAAACACTAATTTTAGCTTGTATCCAAAATGTAACAGGTGTGTACACGCGTACAAGATATGTACGCAGGTTGAAGGTCGGAGACTGAAGAAAATTGTTTATCGAATTACAGACGGCGGGAAAAATAATAATAAAAGAAAAGACGTAATAATTTGCTTAATATGCATCGAAAAGCGTGCATCGAAAGGTGTGGAAGCTTTGTAGGCATTCCCGAGATGCTTGTCTGGGCAAAATCGCATCTAGCATATTTGTATCGCATACAGCTATTAAATAATATTAACTAGATTTCAATTAGTGTAAGATCATATTGTTCACTTAGAACCAGTAAAGATGATCAGCAAAATTCCCAGTGTCAGAAAAATTCCTAAGTCATATTTGAGATACTTACTAGGTTGAGGAGCTTCTGATACGTTATATGTAACACTATACGTTTAAGAAGAGAAACAAGAATACTTTTCGGAACCTGCCTTGTATCTAAACCTTTCGTTGTGTAGGCTTAACTTCGTTCGTTTTACATTTTATACATATATGAATTATCCTTATAGCCGATACCTTACAAAACCAAGTTAGTTCACCATTTAGACGCAAATGACCATCATGGGTTTATGCGTCGTTAAACCTAAACTCATCATCATCATTCGTTGTGTAGGCCTTGACATTTCACAATATATAGAAAAAGGTGACATAATTATATATTGCGAAAGATTCGTAAAAATAAGAAAAGCAGACATCAATTAGTACGTCATATGAAGAGTTTCAGTTAAACCGACCCCAGTTTTCATCCTTTCATGTATTGTTTTTTTTGTTTTTTTTTTTTTCAAGGGCATTTTTTAGAGATTTGATTTGACTTCACTGCAGCAGGTATTAGGTGTCTTAAAAAGTGTTCCTTTACTTTATCGTAGTGCAGTTCATTACGAAAACACACCAATTCAGATATATAAATATACAATTTTAACCTCCAAAAACTGAAAATTTTCGAAAAAAATCTGATATTGTACATATGTGCCTAGCGAGAATTCAGATCAGCCTGCACTTTGGTACAGTCCGATCAAAATCTTTCCTTTGCGCATTTTGGATAGTCATTATTGCATAAAAAATAGCGCCGCACGTTTTTAACAGCCGTGCATTAACCGGCAAAAAGCCGAGTATTAACAAGGCAATTCACGCGCTGTTAATGCACGACTACGCAACTTTCACTATGTTCGTACCGGGGCCACGGCGTCACGAGATGTGTACTGCCCTGCCCCAGAACGGGCATAATCCGTGCAAATAGCGTTCGCGCGACATCGGTGAAAAGGCGAAACAAAATAGTGCAAGAAATAACGCGAAAAGTAGCAAATGTTTCCAGTTTTTATGCAATAATAGCGATCGAACTTGGTTTTTCAATGCATTAACATTCGCCAGGTCCGTTGGGAGCTCTTGAAAACCGAGGCCGAAGGCCTCGGTTTTCAACACCTCCCACGGGACCTGGCGACTGTTAATACATGAAAAAACATGTTTGATCCCTATAATGATGCCAAGTGTAGATCATGCGGACAATGAATGGTCTGATCATGCAATTCTTCGTCTTTTGTTTTCATACGTGGCGTTCGTTTATTTTGTCATTGTTTGTTCTCATCTCTCCTTCATTTATTGCCTTTGGAAGGCTGCCATCACGAAAATATGCCTAAAAAATTTTGACCTCCTTAAATCCAAATTTTATACAGTAAAACGGGGAATTACAGGGGTATATATTATCTTTCTTATAGACTGTGGGTACTCGTTCGAACCGCCTCTCCGAGGCGGTTCTAACAAATACCCACAATCTATGTTTTGAGCAGTATGAAAAATATCAGCATTTTTATCTGAAAATTTTCACTTTTTTTTTGTGGTAACATTTTCAATATATTTGAATATGCTTGTTTTCGTAATGGCTTCCGGATTATAGCCTTTGCTCGGTATCTGCACATATGATTGTTCTGCGCACATATGAGATGGTAATTTTTCAACCTTGTGGCTCATTTTATTCCTTTATCAGAATCAACTAGTCTTAGGAGCCAGTAAAGGAAATGCTTCAAGTATCTTCGTAAAGAATAGGAGATGATCCCGCGGGGCCTTCGTTATGCTATTTTCTTTTATATATGTACATGTATACGTCTTTTGAGAACAAATACTGACCTGTTGAAAGGTTTCATACATTAGTTTCTATTTCAGGATCAGCGCATCTCAATATGACGAAATATCTTTATTGGTTTCCTTCAGTCAACCTTTACTGTGTTAAGGAATGAGCCCGCACTTGAAAAACGGACCCTATAGATTTCTTGTTTGTGGTTCTTCAAATGTACCTGCGCAGTCCCCTATTTGGGCGCCATACACGCGTTTTTACCCGAAGCTTCCTCAAAGTCACTGCTACATGTCTGCGAATAGCCAGGCTCTGGCGAGAATGCGCTTGTGCGCTGGCTCACCTGAGCCTTTGCTGGTCGCTATGTTACAAGTTCCTTTTCTCATGTGCTGACTCAAAAACGTTTTATTCTCCTGTGGTCAGAGCACATGAGAAAGAGACTATAAATAGTGTGTTATATACGTAATCCAATGGACATCAAATGTCAATGATGCCAGAGTTAAAGATAGTGCGACATAATATTGGACGCAATGGCTAGCGAATATGAGTCTTCCTGAGTGCACATGTGGACATGGGCTGGAAAGACAGCACTTCGCATCACCACAGTCCGATCAAGTATTCAATTTCTGCCTTCAGATTCACGATACTAGGGTAGAATGTGGAAAAAAAAGACAAATGTTCTGATGATGGATAGTGTACGAAAACACATGATCCCAGATTCTACTTATTTCAAATATGCTCGAAGACACCAACTGAGAAGAGGTCTACTCTAAAACGAAGAAAAGACAATGCTCCTCTTTGGAGCAAATTATTTCCTTTTAGAGTAGATCCGTTTTCAGAGTTGCTTCTTTTCAAAGTGTACCCATTCTCTTAAAAAGCTTACTAAATAATGTGGTTGTATTTTAGCGCAGGAAAGTCTCCATCACGAAAACATGCCTATATATTTTGACCCCCTTAAACCCCACTTTTATATAGTAAAACTGGGGTTTACAGGGGTATACATTATTTTCCTTATTTTTGCTCAAAAACATAGATTGTGGGTACTCGTTAGAACCGCCTAGCCGAGGCGGTTCTGACGATTACCCACAATCTATGTTGTGAGCAAAAGTATGAAAAATATCAGAGTTTTTTTTTTTTATCTGATTTTTTTCAATTTATGGAGGTGAACTTTTCTATATATTTGAATAGGCGTGTTCTCGTAATGCAATAGAAAATGTAACCCGCATTTTCTATCCTTTAGACATTAAAATCTCGGAAATGGCAGACGTCTCTTGTATGAATATAAAATTCTAGTAAGTACTGAATATTTGAAGGAAGTACTTTGTTGTCAAAACTAGATTTTCCAGGGCCCAGTTGTTCAAAGCTAACGATGTCGTTAGCTAACGTATCGTTAAAACTTTGATCATTAAATATGGCATATACGCTAATATATAAAATGCCACAGTCACAAGCCGCAGCCCTTCCCAGACACCAAGAAGAAGAGAAATCAGACAAAACCAAACAAGCGCTAGCCGAACAAGCGCACGAAAAGCATTAAGATTAGCTCCCTCTTCCGCAAGCGGGGTAATCGCAATGCTAAAAGGACTGATAAACACAAAAACAAAATAACACAAGGCAAGTCTTAAAACAAATCGCCTCGTAGAATGAACCACAAAGCAACTAACACCGGGACCACCGCCTTAGAACGGTCAGTAGAATAAACCACCCTTGTGTGCGTGTTGTGGGGGGGGGGGGGGGTGCGGTTCAAGCACTTTTACAGCCAGCCAACCACCCTGGGTCCCGATGCTACCCTTAATACAGAAATACATAAAGATTTGGTTAGCATAACGGCTCCCAACACAATCAAAGCGAAAACATAAAAAATCAAGTTAATTACTATGATATAAAAGACGAGTAATCATGGCTAACTCTACCAACCCACATATTTGCGACCTTGTTCTATAAAAGTATTTCAGTATTTCCAGTATTAATGACGAAGATGTGAAGTGACCTCTAACCCACTCTTTTTGATATGCTATGATA
The DNA here is from genome assembly GCA_964016985.1 of Anodontia alba. Taxonomy (NCBI): domain Eukaryota; kingdom Metazoa; phylum Mollusca; class Bivalvia; order Lucinida; family Lucinidae; genus Anodontia; species Anodontia alba. The sequence goes on along the minus strand of OZ024827.1, from coordinate 111,164,575 downwards.
TAAAAGTTTATTTTATCTTTATTTCGTCTACCAACTTAGTTCTTTTATTGCGGCTGATTTTTAGTTTGATATTTTTACATTACAATCTTCATAAACAAATGCAACAAAGTCTGCTATGTTTTAAATTAATATATCACTTTCCATCTTTGCGTAGGAAAATATATTAAAAAGAAAACAAGCAGAACTATGAAACGCGAAATAACAAAGTAATTTACTCAAAAACAGCACGTGATATGATAATATCTAAATCATACATCACGAAAACATGCCTATATAATTTTGACCCCCTTAAACCCCACTTTTGTATAGTAAAACTGGGGTTTGCAGGGGTGTACATTATTTTTGTTATTTCTGCTAAAATCATAGATTGTGGGTACTCGTTAGAACCGCCTCGCCGAGGCGGTTCTAACGAGTACCCACAATCTATGTTTAGAGCAGAAATATGAAAAATATCAGAGTTTTTGTATCTGAAAATTTTCAGTTTTTGGAGGTGAAATTTTCTATATATTTGAATAGGCGTGTTTTCGTAATGAAAAAATAAATAACTTGACACAATTCCCGTATATGTCGCAATATAATGAAATATAAAATGATCTCGCTAAAGGCTCTATTTCATTCAATGGTGGATCGTCCCTGTTGTATACGTTCCTTGCCTGTTATCGGCGGCTGTTTCATATCGTAAGTCATGGTAGTTAATGTGAGGTTTCTCCTGCTTATGATGTCTGCAGTCGGGGTGTTTCGCTGTACGATAGTGTTGCCTGCTGTTTCTCTCTCTCTCTCTCTCTCTCTGTTTTTTTTTTTTTTTTTTTTTTTTTTTTTTTTGTTTTTTTTACAAACTATGTGGTATAGTGCCGGTGCGGAGACATTTTGTTTGATAGTTTTAACATTTTGCACTCTCAAATTCCGATTAACTGTTCATCTTTCAATGTTTATACATACCATATTTTAAACTTCACTCTTTAAACGAGAGATACGAAACATGATATGTAAAGAGTGAAAATACTTGGCACTTGAGAAGCACATAGAACTATACGGGACCAACAAGTTCCAGTGTACATCTACGTAACGCTGAGACAGGAATGTTTTTTATTGCTAACATTAACCCTTATCATCACGAAAACATACCTATATAATTTTGACCCCCTTAAACCCCATTTTTATATAGTTAAACTGTGGTTTCCAGGGGTATACATTATTTTTCTTATTTCTGCTCAAAAACATAGTATCTGGGTACTCGGTAGAACCGCCTCACCGAGAATTTTTATCTGAAAACTTTCAGGTTTTGGTGGTGAATTTTTTAATATATTTGAATAGGCGTGTTTTCGTAATGTCATGCTGAATAAATTAAGATGCCACGCCCATTTCTAATTTTCAGACAATCAGTTTATTTGACCCAGGTTTCTGATACACATTCAAATACAGAATAGCAAACAGTACAGATCCAGATCAGTTGGCTTCTTCAGAAGCCAATTAATCTGGAGCTACACTGCTTGCAAAGACAGTATATACCCGGGTTCAGCAGGACAAGGGTAAAGGGTAGTAAATACACTTTCAGGGGAGGCAATTCTGTTAAAAAAAAATTATCATCTCTGAAAAGGGGTCTTTTCAAACAGGAAAGGGTTTGCTCTCCTTTGGAGCAAGTTTTTTTTTTTTTTTTTTTTTTTTCAATTATTTACTTTTTTTCCTTTTTGTGTTGACCCTTTTTCAAAAGTAGTTTGGTGCAGAGCATAGCCAGCAAGAAGTTAGAACTATTTTGACCTTGTGGATAATACAGGAAAGTCGATCAAGTGTATCCAGTCGGCAGAGTATACAAGAGCCGCCGCAAATGTTTTCATAATACAAGAAAAAAAAAATAAAATAAAAAAAAAAAGAAATGATGTACCAATTAAATACGGAGATACCCAGGAAAGGCCATCCTTACGGATTAGAGCCATCTCAGTGCACTAGGGAAATGGTTTCATTGCGTGACATGATATCACATTATAATGTTTCTTTTTTTTTTTTTTTTTTGTTTTTTTTTTTTTTTTTTTTTTTTCATAAAATGTAAAGTTTGACACGTTTATGTATCGTCTACTAGACGATTTACAAGCCTCACTATATCAGAAAATTAAACAAATATCTATTTGATGTTGTTGTGATTGGCGCTTTAGGATCAAGATGTTCAACGTACATTTTTAGAAGCAACTACATATCACAATATAAAGAGAATAGTATATGTCTTTATTGCATCTAAAATACTTGGACGGCCCTAAGTCCTCTTAGCTTGGTGATCTATTTTCTAGATATAAAAAGCAGTCTGACACCAAGCTTCCTGTGCGAAAACACCAAGAACGGAAGGGGAGCATGCCTACTAAAATAGTAGCGACATGAAAAGAGACACCTTATCATATGAAAAAGCTAGGCCCCTTACGAACATTAATGATTCAGTTTAAAGTGATAATGGATGAGAGCACAATGCTTTATTCACGAGATACGAAGGCCTTTTTTTTTAACGGAGACATAAGCAAATTCTTATTTTTTTTTAGTTTGTATTATTGTTCGCAGTGTTACAAGACATTTTCTGTTTACTTTCCTGCACTTCAAACCCCTTCCCAAGGAGTGAAAATTACTTCCTTTGAGAACTGACATCCATTCAGAGAGAGGCAAACTGACAGGATATACTTTACGGCTTTTTACACAGGAGTTTCTGGTTACTTTTCTTATACCAGTAGTTTTCTTTAGCTCTGGCTGCTAATGTCTAAGATGTATTCCACAAGCCATCTTCCGTGTTTCAGCACAGTAATTTAGTTTGATTTACATGTCTTTTGTGTCTGATGATACTCTGATTGAAATAGAAACCTCCGTTCAGCCCGAATAATCATTTTATATTTGGTTTAGCAACTAAACCTTGAGTAAAAAATTGTGGCGGCTGTAATTTCGACTGACCATTGTAAAGCAGTAGTTCTAGTGTTGTTCGTTCTTTGTATTGTCTTATAGCTGCCCGCTGCGAGTTTTATATATATTGTCTTATTGTTGTTTTGAGTAGATCCTGTCTAGCTTTTGATCACCCCAATAAGGAAGATATAACTAGTTGCTTTGTGTCTCTTTAGTTTGTGGTATATGCACTCTCTATCATAGTTTGTTTGCTCTTCCTGTTGATGTCATTGGTTGCGCATGTTCTGTGCTTGTTACAATTCCTGGACGAAACCTCAATTCCGACTCTCACATTTACATCTAGTTCACCTATTAGTACACAATAATAGGAGTCCATTACTTTAATGAAAACCTTGTTATGCAGACAAAAGAGTCCCTCAATTCAATTGTAGTTAAACTGGCGTGCTGAGATTTTGAAAAAAAAAAAAAAAAAAAAAAGAAAAGCTAGGCAGTGCGCAGCACGGTCACCAGTAAGGACAGGAACAATGGCATTTTAGTGGGAAAAGGGTATGTTTTCACGAGTCTGCTAAAACCTCTGTGATTAGGGGATAACACAAAATCTGGTGACCATTGTATACAGTGAAGAACGTTTACCCGAAACGGTCTCGGTAAGTCAGAGTTTCACCTTTCTCCCATATTTTCTACACATTTAAATAGTTTCCCGCCTTTGAACACTTGAAGCGTAAATATGTGAGCAAAGCATTTTTCCTGGAATACTTGCTTTGTTTCCAAAGGCAATCCTTTTTGACTTTTATTTTACTCTACTGTAGCTGGTGTTGTGGCGGCGTAAAAAGTCTCCCCGTACATTATCATAGTGCCAGTTATATTTTATTTCCTTTGGGATCATTGAGCCCATCCTGGTTAGTTTGAAAATCGAATACCGCTGAAGCCGGCGCTAGGGTGGCCTATGCAGCCTCGCAAACTACAGTGTTGCATATGAAGAGACTCAATCAAACCGAGTCTTCGATTTTCGTGATTTTGTGTGTTTCAAAAGGCAATCCTTTTTTACTTTTATTTTGCTATGGAATTTTTCATGTTTCTCATTTCTCATAAAAAAGGTAAGAAAAAAGTCCAGGGAGCTCCACACTCACAAACCGCAGCCCTTCCCTGACACAAAGAGGAAGAGGAAACATGCAAAACCGAAAAAGCGCAAATCGAACAAACGTACAAAAAGCAGTAAGATTATCTCTCTCTTCCCCAATCGAGCTAAACGCAATGCTAAAAGGACTGAAACAAATAAATACAAGAAAAATAATACAAGGTAAGACATAAAACAAATCGCCTCGTAGAATAAACCATAAAGCAATAAAGTGTAAAACTAACACCTTGCAATTCATGCCTTGCAATTAATCATAACCCTACAATCGGAAATAAACGAATTTTTTCTGCCCCCTCGCCACGAGGGCATACAGTTTTTCCCTCCGTCATACGTATGTCCGTCCGTCTGCGTGTCCGTGAGTCCGTCCGTCACACTTTATAGTACTGTTCCTGTTTCATGGATCATCCTACTGTTTTCATGGCAATGGTTTGAAACGTGCACCATAGTAAGCATATACACTGTACACGTGCATAAAGATCACAGAATTCAGATGTTTTTTTTTTTTTTTTTTTTTTTTTTTTTTTTTTTATAAACAAAGCCTGCATACTGCATCATACAAAACTGTATAGCAATCCAAACTAATTGCATTTTGGCTAAAAGCAGGCATTTTGAATGGTGTTGTTTTTGAATTTTGCTTAACAACTGTAAGTTGAGTTAAGCGTTTTGTAAACAGGTATATACTGACAGGTAAAATCACTCGACTAGACTTTTTTTATTAATCTGTACAGTTGATGTCGAAATGTAAATGGACATTGAATGTTTAAAAGTCTTGGCGCGTTTCGTTAAACGACTTGTACTTTAAGGAATTTCAATGAACATTTTGTTTGCGGAAATTCCTTGACTTGACTTATTACTTGACCATTACTGAAACACGCCTATTCAAATATATTGAAAATTTTACAACCAAAAAAGGAAAATTCTTTGATAAAGAATTCAGATATTTTTCATATTTCTGTTCAAAACATAGACTGTGGTACTCGTTAGAACCGCCTCGGCGAGGAGGATCTAACGAGTACCCACAACCTATGTTTTTGAGCAGAAATAAGAAAAATAATGTATATACCTGTAAAACCCAGTTTTACTATATAAAAGTGGGGTTTAAGGGGGTCAAAATTATATAGGTATGTTTTCGTGATGCTTATTGTGTTTGGTCTTCATGTATTCTTTCCGAGTGTAGCCCGTGTTTCAGAATTGTAGTGATGCCACAATTTGCACAGTACTCCCTAAGCATGCATACTAAAGACTATACAGCCGGCACTCGTTATCTCGAAGACCAAGGGACTCTCTGAAATGCTTCGAGACATCAGTACCTCGACATATAAAATTTTCAGAATTGAGAAAAAAATAAACTGCACAACCATATTTCACAAATGAAGATGTAGTTGATCTCCTGAAGTAAGAGGTATATTGAAAATACCGTGGAAAATACAATATATTCCACAATATTTTGTTACCTGTTGTTAGATTTCCATGTTAAAACAGGGACCAGATTTCACTTCGAGATAAGCGGTTATTCGAGATAAACGAAGTCCAGATAACGAGAATTTATTGTATAGATATAGATTTCTTTATTTCCTCCATATAGGAGAGTATAACATACACATACAAAACACATATACAGAAAATCATCAAGAACATATTTACAATCAAATCGAAAATGTTAAGGAAGGATATATATTATATACACATATACATACATATCTATGTGCATACATATATACATATCTATACGCATACATATATACGCACCTGCATGCACATGCATATACGCATGCATGCACACATGCATGCACATATATAAAGCATATTGTCAAAGTGATTCACTACTAATAAATCCCTTACCGAAACGAAATGCAAGAGATTTAATAATGATACATCACAAGATCAAGTCATTATATAAGGATGAAGTGCCTTTCTTGTCCGGAAATGCTCAGATTAGCGGTATTCACATTTTAACATATGTATTTTAGCCAATAGGTCACTGTACTGTTAGATACACTCAATAGTTAGTATACTTAACCCACATGACATGCATGCATGGTAAACATAAACACCAAAACGCACAAACGTCATCTGGCAAAAGCATATTAAAATCAGAATAATCTTCACCAAGAAGTAGAGATGTCAGTGTAATTTTATCCAAGCTTCGCAAGTATTCGTATACCTGAGAACTAAGCTGGTACAATTTGTCCCATAACATGACTCTCTCCCAGTGTAAGTATGAACATTCACTAATAATATGATCCACAACATTGTGATAATACTTGCCACACTTGTAGCATAACCGGATATCATCGTCACATATCACATTCGAAAGCATCTGAATAACGGACCTACATGCCACTGTAAGCTTAGGCTTCTGCTTCGACAGTAGCCACAAGGAATGTGTTTGGAGGTTGCTATGTATACGTCTGAACCGACTAAACTCCGGGTTTGAAATCCGGTTATGCCACAAACGCAATTCATGTTCTTGCAATCTACATTTAACAAGCTTCTTCCATGACAGCTTACTCGGAAAAGTACTCTCCTTTTTATATGTTTCTAGTATATCTAAAAGGTTATACTTTCTAAGCAAGCTGACAATATCAGGTATATAACCAGTCTGTTTGGCACCATTCATGGAAAAAGAAGTGAGCCTGTTCAAAAATACAAAACGTAACCAATGGTCAAATCTTAGTCTACAAAATTGTCCAAATAAAATCAGTTTTTTAAAATCTATCTCTGATTCAACCGTGTAAGCACCAATCAAGCTAAGGGCAATAGCTGTACGTGTCCGAATATGAAGACCTTGCATATATTTTATGCAATATCTATGGGCTCTTTCCATAGTTAAAATGTCAGTTTCGGTTAGTTGATTCCAGTTTTCGCAACCATAGAGAGCTTTTGGCAATACAATACATCTGTATATTTTCTGGCATGATAAAGGATGTAAGCCGTTCTCGTGAACAATACCACTGTTCACGAGACTGACAAACGTACCCTTTAACCTGTCAGAAGCCTCTTTAATATTACCTTTTACAGAAAAATATTTGCTGAAATATACGCCAAGATACTTATAACTCTCTTCTTCATTTATACGGTGAGGTCCCAAAAACCACTTTCTTTCTGCTCTCAAAAACTGGCCTTTTGATTCGTTAAAAACAACTACTGCACTTTTAGGCGGTCCATACTCATATCTCCATTTACAAGCGTATGAGAAGCAAATTCTCATCAATCCATCAAGTCCCAGCTTGGATAAAGCCATTAAAAGCATATCGTCAGCAACCGCTGGTGAACAAATACTCCTGTTACTCATAATAAAACCATAACTACTGGCAATAAGCTCACTAATCAGATCATTAATGAAACATAAATAGAAGAAAGGGGACATCACCCCACCCTGCCACGTACCTTGTAAAACGGAGAACCATGCAGAGTAATACCCCTTATACAGTACCGCACTTTTCATACCTTTATACATATTCATAACAAGGCGTAACAGGTTGGACCTAATACCCATTTCATACAATTTCACAAACAAGCCATTATGCCAAACACTGTCGAATGCCTTTTGGACATCCAGGAAACACACAAATAATTTACTATTGTTTTCCTTTGCGTATGAAATGCATTCTCTCAGCATCAGAGATGACATATTGCAACTTAAGTTAGCTCTAAACCCACATTGTAACACATTTATAGGTACAGTCAGAGCTGCTTCTGCTCGCTGCAATAATATCCGCTCCAACAACTTGAGAATGCATGAAGACAAAGTGATTGCCCGGTAATTGTTTGGGTCTGTCTTGGGTTTCCGCCCGCCCTTGTGAAAAGTCACAATTATGCCCCTTTTTAGGCATTCTGGTATATGACCATAATTATACATGTCACTGCACAATAGTGCAAGCTTGCCGTAAAGTATACTACCGCCATAAATCATGTGTTCATTAAAAATCCTATCGGAACCACAAGCTTTCTTAAGTTTCACCTTTTCTACAGCTTTACGGACGTCATTAGCAGTAAAACTTACTGGATCTACCACACACGAGTTAGAGAACTCTTCGGTTATAAAACTAACTTTGCGATCAATACTAACTTTAAACGTGGGGTCGAAGTAGGGACAGTCACTTTCAGAATATAATTTCCGAAAGTAGCATCCCCACTCCGAGGCAATATCCTCGGGGTCCCGACAAACCTTATTGGAGAATCGTATTTCGCTTCCAGCATGAGCATGCGACTGCTGTCTTCTGGAATTAACTTTTTTCCAAAAGAAATTACTGTCGACTTCTGCAGCTTGATCAATTTCTCCATTTACTTCAAGTAAATACTGTTCTGCGCATGCTCTATGCTGCAAACGAAATAGGCGCTTACAGGCCTTGTATTCGCTATAAGATATATAGCTATGCCCTCTTGGGCGCCCATCCGAGATCCATTTCCTTCGCTTTTCCCGCATAGCAGCATGTAAGTCCTTTAGCGTTCTGTCCCAATAAGGCTTCAAGTACGATCGGAAGCTAGTTTTGGGCAAAACAGCATCAGATACTGATACAATACTATCAACAATAAAGTTATATCGTGAGTCAATCCGACTACAGGGATTGGTATCGTTGTTACATGATTCACCAAACAGTCTGTTACTAAGTTCTGACTCGTACAGCTGAAAATGGAAATAATTTAGTTTATGCCAAGCAATATGAGATTGGTTGGCAACAATCGTAAAATCAGTCGGTGGTACATGTAGCTTGCAAATTATTGGCCTGTGCCGCGAGACGTTCAGAACATGATCATCACTTATTTCACAATATACCACAGTATCAGACCTTTCTACTGGTAGCAGTATATGGTCAATCAAAGACTCGTAAAGGCCCCCGTACGATACGAAACTCGCCGAAGCTCCTGTAGTAAGCGGCATTGTATTTACAGATATCAGGTTAAAATAATGCATCATATCAAGCAAATACTTGCCGCGGGAGTCAGTAGCCTTTACGAATCTCTGACCCTGTAGATGAGCATTAAAATCTCCCATAACAATCACAACCCCATGCTGGGAGTACATACTAATTATTGTTTGTAAATAGTCAATAAAGTCCCTGTAAATAAATATAGAATGGCTACTGCATGGGGCATAGACCTGCAAAACGTATATATACATGTTTGCGCTAAGTTTATATTGGATTCCACATATACGGTCACTGTCTATGTCCAGTGGGGTTACACAACTGTTCAGAGACCTATGCCACATAATGGCCACTCCACCTTTCCCAATAGTCCTGCAACCAGGTGTACGTAAATCATTGTCAATGACCCCATACGCCAGATAATCTTTATGAATACTGCTTAAGAAGTGCAGGTTGCTACTATTTAACCAGTGCTCAGAAAGTCCTAATATTTGAAGTTGGTGGCGTCCAAGCAAATGGCTGACGTAGGACGCGCCAGACATTAGACCAGTAGTATTCCACGTCGCGAGTGAAAGAGCACACATTAATAAAAACACAATAATACTACTGTACATCGTACTCATCACAACTGTATGCGTCCATGTCCGCGTCGTGCACATCACCGCGGGCTGTGCCTCGACCATCATTATCGTCGGCACTGTTTGTATATCTATTTCGATACTGTACTTTAGAAAACCAAGGCCTACAATTCACTCCTTTAGGCCAAAATCTCTTGTAAAGAAGGCGATAGCCATTTTCAGGGTCCACATTAACTCTGATGACCGCTCTATTCTGACGTTCTGACGTTGAGCAGAAATAAGAAAAATAATATATACCCCTGTAAAACCCAGTTTTATTATATAAAAGTGGGGTTTAAGGGGGTCAAAAATATATAGGTATGTTTTCGTGATGCTTATTGTGTTTGGTCTTCATGTATTCTTTCCGAGTGTAGCCCGTGTTTCAGAATTGTAGTGATGCCACAATTTGCACAGTACTCCCTAAGCATGCATACTAAAGACTATACAGCCGGCACTCGTTATCTCGAAGACCAAGGGACTCTCTGAAATGCTTCGAGACATCAGTACCTCGACAAATAAAATTTTCAGAATTGAGGAAAAAATAAACTGCACAACCATATTTCACAAATGAAGATGTAGTTGATCTCCTGAAGTTAGAGGTATATTGAAAATACCGTGGAAAATACAATATATTCCACAATATTTTGTTACCTGTTGTTAGATTTCCATGTTAAAACAGGGACCAGATTTTCACTTCGAGATAAGCGGTTATTCGAGATAAACGAAGTCCAGATAACGAGAATTTAGTGTATATAAAACTTACTGTTTATAAAATTAATCTAACAGAAAAAAAATCATACGAACTAACGCCCGAAAGTTGTCTAAAAATTTCCAAAAACAAGCGTTTTTTTTTTTTGTTTTTTTTTTTAAGTTATCGTAGCGGCCTTATTGGATCTGAAATCGAACATTTTTTGCGTCATTCAATTTCTATGACCTTTCTAATACATGCCATCGAAAAAAAGGTAGAAAGTGTATTTGAAATATCGTCAACAAATGTTTTAAAACTGGTTTCAGACAGTAAACCAGAGTACGCTCCATTGAGTGTAGAAAAAAAGCCCGAGTATCGCTTTTGGTTTCGTAGTTGCAAAAGCACATGATAAAATAAACATTCTGTTCTCTGTTTTGACCATCATTTTCTTCCTTTGCTCCGACATAAATCTGAATATGCAAGTTTTTGTAGCAACAGCCCAGTGGCTCAGTGATGGAGCGTCCGCTTTGTGACCGGGAGGTTGCGGATTCCATCTCCGGCCGAGTCATATCAAAGACTTTTAAAGTGGTACTAGCTGCTCTTTTGCTTGGCGCTCAGCATTAAGAAAGCAGTGCTAAACTGGTCAGCTCAGTGTCAGTATAATGTGACGGGGTGGTATATCGTCAGAGTGTCTGGGGCGTGATATTTCAGTGAGGCACTCTGAAAGTGAGCACTGAGCTCCCTGCCCATCCAGACACCGCCGTGATATGAACGGAGGATCGTTGAAAGCGATGTTAAGCGCAAATCAAACAAATAAAGCAAGCTTTGTATACTTGGAATTTGTTAAGAATCAACTTGGCCTCCGTAGAAACATGCCAAGTTTCGCAAAATGTAATGTATGCATATCTGCTATACAGTTGTTTTATATACAGGTATGTTCAAACTGTCGTCCTATATGAAAATAAATTGTATAGCTTTCCGATAGTAGGGTTAGCACAATGTTTATATTGGAACCCTAACTATATTTCACATAATATGTAATCACTATATACAACTGTGTTTCTGCAACATAAACAAAACTTGCTTTGGCATTGTACAAATCATGCGTTTCAACAGAGTGAGTATTTTAAAACGTCCACCGTGGAAAAGAACTTTTTCTTATTACATAGTAAAAAGGGTTCGTTTTCTAAGAGAACACAGTACAATTGTATCATTGTTTAGTAGTTCGACCACACTATTTTGGGTATGTTTCACAATGTTTTGTTCACGCAATGGTACCAGTATGACTAGCAAGCGCCCCGATCCCCTCCACCCCAACTCAACCGGAACAGCGCTTTAGACAGTATTTTCATGATCACTTATCACCTATTCGTCGATTCATTATGGCTGAAATACTGTCGAAAGGGGCTTTAAAGCACGGAATGGTGATGATGATGATGATCACCATCATCATCATTATCATCATCAGTCATCAGATATCATTGATAAGTCATTAATGACCAATCACCATCATCCATCATCACAGCCGTCATCATTGTAACACGTAAAATATATACTGTAACACAGCAAAGTTCAGACCCGAACTGGATGTCATTTTTAAAATGCGTTCCTACATGAGATGAAAACAATCACCTTGGCTGATTAATAACTTCATCACAGAATAACAAAACAATATACAATTAATTTTCTAATGTACTTGACAAAAAGAGCCTGAAAAGTAATGTGTTTATGCAAATCTGAATTTGGTAAATGCTTGTCTTTTTTAGTTTTTGAGATTAATGCCTTTACATGTTTATTGTAATTGCGTATTTAAATTTCGCATTGAAAATGAATAACATCATCAATCAACAAGAAAAAAGGCACATATTGTGTAACAGACGAGTAAACAAAGCGATACCCAGTAAACACACAACGTCGCAACTACACCGTGCGGACGCGGCGACGTCCAAATAACGTTGTTACATGTACAAAGCTGAGTGTTTGCTGCGTAACAAATCTTATAACGTCCCATAATTCTACACCCGAGTTTAACAATGCATGTAACAACAGAACCACTCCGACTCATAACGAAGCTTCTGTCTTTCACATTTCTTCAATGCATCGATATTACATATTACAATGCCTATTAAATAATGAAAGTTGAAGTGAGTATAATATCAATCTGCTGTTAAAAGTATGTTTACAGATCAATACAGATATCTTTGCATACAGGGCAGATCCAGATGAGACCGCTCGTAACGAGCCATCGTAACGAGCCATCACATCAGGATTTACACTGTTTGCCATAATATTATTGATTTTTGACTAAACCCCTGTTTGCAGCAATGGATGTGTCAAAGTTCAGAGATGGACCAGTCCGTTTCAGAAACTCGGGGGTGAAAGGCTTAAAGCATGTCCAGATTTTAACAGTATTTTCATCTATGTTTGATCTATAAGAAGTAAAGTAGTATTTTTACACTTTCTGTTCGTCATCAGGGTATACATGACTTTCCATTTCCAAAGGCGCAATAGACGATTCTGAATTGAGAGGGCATAACACGTCGGTTACGTGTTTCAATTACTTTGTAAAAAAGGGAAACAATTTTGTGACTTCCTGTTTGCGTTCGTGCACAAGAAGCCCTTTCATAAAAGGTGTCTACAATAAACATAATCATTTGTTCTTTCCTTTAACAGTAGATCCCTTTACGGGGCAAATCAATTTTGACAGATTTCCGTAATTTTATGTATTGTTTTTTTGTTGTTTTTTTTTCCAACGGCAGCCTTTAAAGATGTTAATTGCCTGTCATAGAAGCGCACAAATTCCTTTTATATGATATAGAACATTTTATAACTGCTTATCACCGTTTAGATCTGAGCTTATAAGAAGCTTTTTTTTATCAAAATATGGTAAAGAAAATGATGAAGAGTTAAAATCACAAAGAATAGCCATCTGAGAAGGTTGTATAGACATTTTAAATTCATATCTATTTCCCAGCTAGCATTCTTTATAAATCTACAGCGGGCCGTTATCGGCCCGTCAGCTACCCTGACGGGCCGATAACGGCCCGCTGTAGATTTATAAAGAATGCTTACTGGGTTGTAGTCTCCTTATAACGTATCTGGTTTTATTTAGACCAGCTATGGGAAGATTTGTACGTTTAGCTGTCCGCTTTGCTCTTTTAAGTTTCCCAATTTGCCTTTTAATGGCTGTTTTAACAGGAATTTGGATTTATGGATGGTGTCACTTTCTCAATGCATGTACTTGATCTCGCATCAATTTATCAGCGAAACAGTGAATAAAAGATGTATAACTTCAATTTGTCTGCCAACATTTGCAAACTCATCATACGGATATTTTTTTATTGAAGGGGGCAATGGTTTTATCTTTTTTTTTTTTTGTAAGAGAAGGCAAATCTGCCAGAATTTCTCGCCTCGATTCTGAAAAGAGAACAGACTTTGCTCCCTTTTTTAGAAGTTTGATGAACTGGAAAGCAGACAGGAAGTCAAAGCTGTTTGCCTTGTAAAAACTTCTTGATCAAGATATAAAAATGCCAACAAGGATATCGAATTTCGAAATGAGCGCAACAGCAAACCTAAAGCTGATAAACACTTTATCTGTCGTTTCTTAAAGGGCACGCATAATGTCAAATTCATTATGTGAAATAAACAAATATGTGAAGTAGCATGCAGTTGTAGTACCTTTTAGCACTTAGGCAGATACGACTTTCTCTTTTTCGTTTTCTCAGACAACAAGGCTTGGTAGTTCCGGCAGATTACAACGGGCATGAATATGAAATGTCAGTCATTATTCGCTGTATAGGGAAAGTAGTATTAAATATGTTTCTATACAGCTGAATATAGAAACATTCAACAACTTGCATTCTCAGTTTTTAAATTAAAATACTCTGACGATCTGTGTGTGAACTAAGCCACCACACACCTCCTGCAACTACTGAGAATTAGATGTCTTTTGATTTTCAAACAAGTAATAGTGCGTTTGAGTATATAAATGGTCTTCAGATGGCCTAAGCCAATTTGAATAGTATACGCTGATAAGTGCATCTAAAACTGAATACATTCTCAGCTTTGTTGTATCCATCAGAAGTTCATAGAGGCCTTACTATGGCCTATAGATGATCTACGCAATAGTGGAAGTAAGTTGTTCCAATTATTATCTTAGGCTCATATTGAATTATGTTTGCAGCAAATAATAAACGCGCAAATGCAGTATAAGTGAACATTTAAAGATAGATAAATGTATTAATTTGGTTTATGCGGTTTCAAACACCGGTCTATTCATAGAAGTATGGTAAGATAAAAATGATACCAGTAGGTGTAACACAATCATGTCCGTTTATGCCCTATTACGAAACCACGCCCACTCAAATATATTGAAAATTTCACCACCAAAATCTGAAAGTTTTCAGATAAAAAGTCTGATATTTTTCATATTTCTGCTCAAAACATTGATTGTGGGTACTCGTTACTCGTTGTGGTTTTAATGAGTACCCAAAGTCTATGCTTTTTGAGCAGAAATAAGAAAAATAATGTATACTATTATAAACCCCAGTTTTACTATATAAATGTGAGGTTTAAAGTTGTCAAAATTATATAGGTATGTTCTGATCAGACTGCACAAATGCCCAGGCTAATCTAATCTGAATCTTCGCTTGGAGCACATTTCCGAAAGTACGTATTCTGACGTTGCAGGTCTTATAGTTCACAGTCGACAAATTTACTCCAGGAAAACTAAATTGTTTTATGTGCGGCTATTTTGAAGACAATCATCTATTTCAGACTAGATGCACCTGTCTGACAAATGTAGGTGATACATGTAACAGAGTAGGCCACGATGAAAACCTGCATAATAATATAATAGAATATGAGTCGAGCCATGCAAAAACGTGTCTTGAGTCATATGTGTACAGCGATGGGCCAGATCAGTCTACACATCCGCGCAGTCTGATCAGGGCAAACATCATTACGAAAACACGCCTATTCAAATATACTGAAAACTTTACAACAAAAAAAGGGAAATTTTCCGATAAAAAATTCTGATATTTTTCATATTTCTGCTCAAAACATAGATTGTGGGTATTCGTTAGAACCGCCTCGGCGAGGCGGTTCTAACGAGTACCCACAATCTATGTTTTTGAGCAGAAATAAGAAAAATAATGTATACCCCTGTAAACCCCAGTTTTACTATATAAAAGTGGGGTTGAAGGGGATCAAAATTATATAGGCATGTTTTCTTGATGATAATCACTGGATATTTTTTAAATATTTCATTGGAGACCAATGCCCAGATGGGACATTGTGCATTTGCGGGATGACATCACGGAAACATTGTCTATATATTATTGACCCCCTTAAACCCCACTTTTATATAGTAAAATTGGGGTTTACAGGGGTATACATTATCTTTCTTATTTCTGCTCAAAAACATAGATTGTGGTACTTGTTAGAACAGCCTCGGCGAGGCGGTTCTAACGAGTACCCACAATCTATGTTTTGAGCAGAAATATGAAAAATATCAGAATTTTTTATCTGAAAATTTTCCTCTTTTTGGTTGTAAAATTTTCAATATATTTGAATAGACATGTTTTCGTAATATTGCGGGATGACATCACGGAAACATGCCTATATAATTTTGACCCCCTTAAACCCCACTTTTATATAGTAAAACTGGGGTTTACAGGGGTATATATTATATTTCTTATTTCTGCTCAAAAACAATCTATGTTTTGAGCAGCATTATGAAAAATATGAGATTTTTTTATCAGAAACATTTCATTTTCTGGTCGTAAAATTTTCAATATATTTGAATAGGCGTGTTCCCATAATGATGTGCATTCGCACATTTTGTGCATGTTCTAAGGCACAATTTCGCTTGATGCGGCCCACATTATAAAATCTGGGAATACACAGAAAATGGCACAATCACGTAAAGCATCCCTCAAAAGACAGCGGATAAGGTCTGTATGGCATGAAACCTGCATGATTAAACAGCAGTAGAACAGGCACAAAGAAGATGAACCACAATAGAAATACGCCCTTGGAACAACAACAAAAAACTATTTGGTTTTAATTTGGCATCACGAAAAAATGCCTATATAATTTTGACCCCTTAAACCCCACTTTTATATAGTAAAACTGGGGTTTACAGGGGTATATATTATTTTTCGTATTTCTGCTCAAAAACATAAATTGTGGGTACTCGTTCGAACCGCCTCGCCGAGGCGGTTCGAACGAGTACCCACAATCTATGTTTTGAGCAGAAATATGAAAAATATCAGAGATTTTATCTGAAAATTTTCAGTTTTTGGAGGTGTAATTGTCAATATATTTGAATAGGCATGTTTTCGTAATGGTTTTAGGATCTCTCCACCCTTGCTCTTAATGCTGATATAGCTCCAGGTACACATGTTTATCCTATCACCAGTGGCCCAACACAGAGGACATAGCAATTACTTCTCAACACTACGATGAAACATTATGGTGAAGGCTCGATGAAAAATGAAAGTCTTAGCAAACGAAACCAACAAGTAACCGACTATAAAACAGTAGTGTCCGACACAAACTGCCTATACTAAGGATTGAACCACCATTGAGTTTGGATAGAAACATACCTTGACCTACATAGTGATTGCGAAAGGTAAATAAAAATCTAAATGGCTGTCTTTGTAAACAAAGAGAACATAAAAGAACGAAATTCGGAGACTCAGATTTATCTAGTCTCCATTACAAAAACATGCCTCTTCAAATATACTGAAAATTTTACCACAAAAAAACTGAAAATTTTCAGATAAAATATTCTGATACTTTTCATATTTCTGCTCAAAATATAGATTGTGGGTACTCGTTAGAACCGCCTCGACGAGGCGGTTCTAACGAGTACCACAATCTGTTTTAGCAGAAATAAGGATAATAATGTATGCCCCTGTAAACCCCAGTTTTACTATATAAATGTGGGGTTTAAGGGGGTCAAAATTACATAGGAATGTTTTCGTGATGCTTCATATGCAACTGTGTAGGTTTGCGAGGCTGCATACGCCCAATTGCTCTAGCTTAAGCGGTATTCGAATGTCAAAGTAACCAGAATGGGCTCTATGATCCCAACGGAAATAACAATAAAATCTACATTGTCGCAATAAGTCATTAAATGAAATGTGATATCCTTGATACAATACATGGTCGGTGTATACTGTGATCAGTCTCATTACGAAAACACGCCTATTCAAATATTTCTCCTCCAAAAATTTAAAATTTTCAGATAAAAAACTGTGATATTTCTCATATTTCTGCTCAAAACATAGATTGTGTGTACTCGTAAGAACCGCCTCGGCGAGCCGGTTCTAACGAGTACCCACAATCCATGTTTTGAGCAGAAATAAGAAAAAATAACTTATACCCCTGCAAACCCCAGTTTTACTATATAAAAGTGGGGTTTAAGGGGGTCAAAATTTTATAGGCATGTTTTCGTAATGTCATTATGACATCTGTGAGATATGGCCATAATAATTATTGCGACAAATCGATTATTGCAGAGTTTTTAATTTCTCGCCTGACGGCTCAAAATTTAAATCTACGCAATAACCTATACCTATGATGAGTTAAGGGGAAACTTTTACGGCCGCCATACCGCATTGACACCACCTGCATTGAAAACAAAATAAAAAAAAAATCTAAAAGGTTGCCTTTGGAAACAAAGAACACAAAAAAGAGCGACAATCCGACCCTCGATTTATTAAAGTCTTTTTATGTGCAATAATGTGGTTTGCAGGCTACACACGCACCCAAGAACCGGTTTAATCTGTACGATGTTCAAAGTTTGCAGAACAAAATGTGAGAATTCACATCATTACGGCCAAAAAGAAATGAAAGAATAATGTGCATTATGATGAAGTACGGGGAGACGTTTTACGGCCGCCACGCGGTACTTGACACAAACTGTAGTGAAGTAAAAAAAACAACACAATCTAAAATGTTGCCTTTGGAAATAAAGACCACACAAAGAACGAAAATCGGAGATTCGCTTTTATTAAGTCTCTTTATATGCAACGATGAAGTTTTCGAGGCTTCCTACGTAGCCTAGAACCGTTTTAAGCGGTAATTTATCTTCAAAGTAAGGAGAATGGAACCTGTGACCCCACAGGAAATGAAAATTTAATCTGCACTGTGATGAAGTTACACTACGGACTGCTCAGACACGCAATATGGTTCCAGTTACAAATTAAATAAGGTTATGTTGTGTTAATCATGTTAATCATGTTTGTTCTGTTTTTCATCTACTGTTTTTGTTTCATCAGAATAATCAATAGGGTACAGTTAGTGATCGATTAGCATGTTTTGTGGAGTTGAAATCTCCTTCCCCAACAACTGTGCAGGTGACAGTTCCAAGACTGGTATTTCTTTTGCAGTTTATCCTTGTTTGTTCGTTCCGTATTCGCCGAAGTGATGTTTTAGGTCGTTTAATGTCAATCAGCTCTTATCTGGTACCTTGGAAGTGTTGTATGTCATGACTATAGAGTTTCCTAGGTATCTCCATATTTAATAATTGGTAGGAACTTACTACATCCGTTGCATCAAGAAAACACGCATCTATAATTTTGACCCCCTTAAACTCCACTTTTAAAATATCAGAATTTTTTATCTGAAATTTTTCATTTTTGGTGGTAAAATGTTCAGTATATTTGAATTGGAGTGTTCTCGTAATGAAATATGTGAAATCAGTGACAACTCAGAGAAACCTGTCAACATATTGATTGTAATAAGACCTTTCTTGTTTGCTCTGACACTCAGGACACATTATAGAAATATGGCAAGTCACTATCCAGACCAAGAATATTCAGATTATCTATGAGGTTGCATAATTCTTCAGTCGTCTTTCAAGCGATCTATTGTTACTTTAAACAAAAATGAAATTGCATCTTTAACTGATTGTAACATTAAAATAAAACAGGTCGATTGAGCTAACCATCAGTAATTAATCGAAATTAATTTGGTCTAAACCCTCTAGAAATTTAGTAACACAGGATTTGGATCTAAATGTTCTGCTTAGAGACGCAATGCTTATTGCCAACCATTACGAAGACATGCCTATTGAAATATACTGATAAATTACCACCAAAAAATGAAAATTTTCAGATAAAACATTCTGATATTTTTTTCATATTTCTGCTCAAAACATAGATTGTGGGTACTCGTTAGGACCGCCTCGACGAGGCGTTTCTTACGAGTACCCAAAAATCTATGGTTTTGAGCAGAAATAAGAAAAATAGTGTATACCCCTGTAAACCCCAGTTTTATCATATATAAGTGGGGTTTAAGGGGGGGGGGTCAAAATTATATAGGCATGTTTTCGTGATGTATACAAAAGCAGAGCAGAATCTCTGACATTACGATGTGTAGACCGATACGCACCTTTGCTGCTCTCATATTTTTCTTGAAGTACCTTTTTTTGATAGCGCTGCTCCAATGTAATTTGAACTTGTCAGGTCCTGGAAATTTGTTAATTTGGTATGTTCTGTGTGTATTGGAGTTGGAATACGGTTAATACAGTCGATATTGTCCTCGGAAATCTAATATAATTGTGACATGGGAAAATGAGGTTTCTTGGATACTTGACGTTAGGTAAAGCGTCCAGTGAAGGTTCTAAATGTAGAATGAAAGGCGGAAAAGAATTGCAGCAGATACATCTACTGCATTTTTTATCTTTCGTTCTATTGTTGATTAAGTAATAATCGTGCTGTCGTTTCATATCATTCTACTGTTATCAAGTGCTTTTGGAGGGTTATAGTCCTTGGCTGTAGCTTTTTTTGGATATCTTCACATATTATTTTTCATTAGAAATGCACATGTTTATTTGATTCTTCTGTCTCTTGAAACTCCTCATAGTTTTTTACCTCTCCCATTTCCACGTTTTTTCTACATTAAACTATGAATTGCGCGTTTGCCGGAATACTATAAATACATATAACGTGTCCTTATGCCTTTGTTTAAAATCTCAGAAATACTTTTAGAAGTATTTTGTCATTATACAGGCCATTGAAAAGGGACGGAACCTAACTTTGTGCAAGCATATCGGAGAGGCTTAAATCTGAACCAAGTATATGTAATCAAAGAAAACCAATATCAGACTGTACAACCCCTGGTCTGTTCAGAACGTCAATTGTTTTTAGAATAAATTGATGAGGAGACGGACTTAAGACCATTACTTAAATGCCCAGGTTTATCAGGGATGTTTTTATTTTCGGGAAAGAGCAACAGTCCTTTTTTGAATGTTGAGATGTATTGTTAAGTATAAATTTAAAATCTTGATTATGTTATGTACAAAATAGCATGTACATTTGTAAGCCCTGTCGGTTTTAATCAATTATTTTAAGTAGGGCAGTAGGTTATAAGTTTAATTTCTCTAACGTTAAGCATGTTGGATAAAGTTTCAGCAGACGATATTTTGAAATATTTTCTTAGCTTTCCCATAAAACACCAGAAAAAATAAGTAAAAAAAAAAAAAAAATATTATCAATTTATTGTTAGCTGAAATGGCCTGGAGAGTGGTGAGGTAAGGCATATTGTGAATAAAATAAGGTTATAACTATATATAACTATATGTGATCTTTGACTAATATAGAATAAAATAAGAGGTTACGTACGTTTGTTCGATTTTCGCTTGTTTGGTTTTGTCTCTTTCCTCTTCCTCTTGGTGTCTGGGAAGGGCTGCGGTTTGTGATTGTGGCACTCCCTGGACTTTTCTCTTACCTTTTTGTGATGTTACAACAATGTTTAAAAACTTGTCAACGCGTTTCGCGCAGCTTGACAGGGCTTTTGCACACTTACTTATTATCGTCGTCCTAGTGTATTAATATGAAATAAGGCCTTTCAACATATAAAAGCCATGTCAACGTGTTCTTGTATCAGCTTAGAACAAACCCTGTCAACATGCAAAAATTCCTGGTAATATGGAGCAAGTCCTGTCAACGTTTTCTTAATCAGCAAGCCTTGCCAACATTGAACGAGTGTCAACTTGTTCCTGTATCAGCATCGGCAAAGCCCTTTCAGCATGCAACAAACCCGGTCAACGTGTTTTTGTATCAGCATAGAACAAGCCCTGCCAACATAGAACAAGGACTGTCAACTTGTTCCTGTATCAGCATAGGCAAAGACCTGTCAGCATGTTACAAACTCTGTCAACGTGTTCTTGTATCAGATTAGAACAAGCCCTGCCAACATGAAACAAATACTGTCAACTTGTTCTTGTATCAGCATAGGAAAAACCCTGTCCATTTAAAACAAGTTCTGTCAACGTGTTCTTGTATAAGCATAAAAAAGCCCTGTAAATATGAAACAAGCCCTACCTGTATGCAACACAGCATCGTGATATAATCTATATTCCTGTGAAGTATCATCACATTACTTCAGAGGTTTTCAAGCTGCAACCAAGACATAAAGTTTGTCAAGCAGCAAGAAGAAGGGTAGCTGAAAATATGTAACGTAGTCTTGTTATTTTTGTACACATATTTTTTTATATATTTATTATATATATATATGTTTTATTATCCTACAATGTATCAACAAAAAAAAGAAAAAAAAAAAAAACGTGTAAGAGAACGGAGTTCCTGAGACCTGAGATTTTAACGACTCAAAACAAAACCTTGGTTCAAGAATCCAATTTCTAAAGGACCAAAATACCGAATCCCTTCCAATATTGATTTCAAAAAATATAGGGAAGAAATTGCTGCTGCCTTGAATGAATTCGGTAATCGATGGTATAAGCGAGAACATCATACTTATGGGATCAAATCATCTTATTCTACTTTTGCCTGTTATAAATCCATATGCCATTATGATGGGAAGTTTTGAAATCGAGCAACCTTGCATCCCTTAATAGTTCTCGAAGGTCAGTTTAGTAACCACACACACACACACACACACACACACACACACACAAACACTTGTGCAGTCATAGTCTTATGTTTTATATTAACTGACCTTGCATTTCATCTACGTTCGTAGTGACGTTCTTGAAGAATTCGAAACGACTGTGAGCTGCATTTTTTAAACATATTTGTCTCAGTATTTGGGTGGACAGGAAACAAGTTTCAGCTATAAATGGAAACGAAATGATACATATATTAGCTAAAACACTTTTAAAAATTATTTATTTTTGTCGTGTTATAATCCGACATAATCCAACAGGAAAGTAGCTAAACACATGTTGTAATACTACAAGTATCTTTTTTGTGTTTCCAAATCGCACGGTATTTGAACCATTATTTTTATCTGACCAGACTAAGACCTTTTAAATAACGACATGTACAAATGCGGTATGGGTAAATTAGATTGGCATTACGAAAACACGCCTATTCAAATATATTGAAAATTTCACCACCAAAAACTGAAAGTTTTCAGATAAAAAATTTGATACGTTCACATTTCTGCTCAAAACATAGATTGTGAGTACTCGTTAGAACCGCCTTGACGAGGCGGTTCTACCGAGAACCCACAATCTATGTTTTTGAGCAGAAATACGAAAACAATGTATACCCCTGTAAACCATAGTTTTACCCTACAGAACTCCAATTAAATAGAGCAAATTCTTCCGATACCGAGGCACCTTTTTTGGATTTGAATCTATGTATATCTAATGGTACAGTTTCCACCAAAATTTATGATAAACGGGACGATTTTGATTTTGATATAGTCAATTTCAATTTCCCTTTTCTGGATGGCGATGTCCCCCGGCGTACCTCATATGGGGTATACATATCTCAACTTATAAGATTCGCCGGAGCTTCCTCAAATTTTAATGACTTTAACTACCGTAATAAAGCCCTAACTGCCAAACTTCTTAGGCAGGGCTATCGTTATTTTAAACTCCGTAAGGCGTTTTCGAAATTAAATTGCAGACACAGTGCCTTGTTAGAAAAATATAGCGTCAGTCTGAAAACACTTCTGCAACAAGGTATATCGGAACCCGAATTTTACGGTGACTTAGTGTACAGATTTAGAAAAAAATGTAGGTAAATCTAACTTTTCGGAGCAATTCAGAAAACTTATTAACCGTTATAAAAGAATTGGCTATAGCCTAGATATTATGCGCAGACTGCATGCCTAGTTGTCAACTCAATCATTGATGATGGCTATGCTTCACTCTTTAATTGCACAACGGCGGTTCGGGCCTCAGACTCAATGAGGCCTCTTCGTAAAACTTTAACCAGTGGGTTGGGGCTTGACGATATGTCTTTGGCTTGGCCCGCCGTGGTTCAACTATTGGTTTTCATTTACTCTGGCATAGAGTAGAATTAGCCATGAGTACTCGTCTTTGTTTATTATAGTGATTAATTTGATTTTTATGTTTTCGCTTTGATGCATTCACTGAGTTGGGAGCCTTTATGCGAACCGATTTTTTTTTGTATTTCTGTATTAAGAGTAGCATCGGGACCCAGGGTGAAGTTAGCTAGCTGTAAAAGTGCTTTAACCCCTGTCCCCGCCCTCCCCCCCCCCCCCTCGGTGGTTTGCTCTACCGACCGTTCTAAGGCGGTGGTCCCGGTGTTAGTCTTATTCTTTGTTGCTTTGTGGTTTATTCTAGGAGGCGATTTGTTGTATGTCTTTCCGTGTGTCATTTTGTTCTTGTGTTTTTCAGTCCTTTTAGTATTGCGATTACCTCGCTTGGGGAAGAGAGAGCTAATCTTAGTGCTTTTCGTACGTTTGTTCGGTTTGTGCTTGTTTAGATTTGTCGGTTTCCTCTTCCTCTTAGGGTCTGGGAAGGGCTGCGGTTTGTAATTGTGGGACTCCCTGGACTTTTCTCTTACCGTTTTTTACTATATAAAAGTGGGGTTTAAGGGGGTCAAAAGTATATAGGTAGGTTTTCGAGATGACCCTGCGTCCTCTGACTATACTAAGTCTAAAACAGGAATAATGAATGCCTTTTGTGAACATGGTAACTGTGTTTTGAATCGCAAATTATCCAGACCAAACTACTTTTAAATAATTCGATGACATCGGAATGTCTCGGGAGAGGATCTCATCTTCCCTTTTCTCTTGCATTACTTCGTCTTTTCTTGCTATGAATTTGACATTTTTCATTATCCAGCTTTATTTGCTTGATATATGTGATGGCGTTTTGATATGACGTGAAATTGGAAGACGGAAAATAATTGCCCCCATCGTGGAGAGTTGTACCTTACGACGTGTTTGTCCTGTGAAGATTCAGATCAGACTGCCCATCGGCGGTTGCAGATCAATGTCATCGGTGGGCACCAGATGAATAGCCAATGATACAGAGATTCTTCAAGATAACGAGTGAACTGTGAATAGACTACGTGAATGCGCAAACTGATATGAGTCATTTCTGGGCGCACGTGTCAAGAGGTACAAATGAAACATTATGACTCAAATATAATGAATTAATTTTACAGTGTCTGGTTATGAATTCGGGGACACGGAGTGCACAAATCGTGACATTATAACATTAATGAAAGTAATGTTTATATCAGTTTGCAAAGACCTTTCCTTATTAGTTAAGATAATCATACTTTATATGTATATAAATAAAACACGATAGATGAATACAATATTAAGGGGAATTAGTACATTTTAAGGGACACAACTCTGTCAGAATTGTTTTGGCTCCCTTCTTAAAAGTTATCCACTCTTCAATGAAATAATTCGCTGCCACTGGGAGCATTTTTTTCCTTTAAAAATAGTTACTTTTCAGAAGGATCATAACGCTCAGAAAAATCGAACAGGAAGTCAAAATTGCAAAATTGTTTCCCTTGTAAGACAGGTGGCAGAAAATTCACGTGCAACACCACGAACAATTAATCATGTTATTGTCTACAGCAGTGATATGGTATTTGTTATTGTCATTGAATAGAGACTGTACCAGCACAACAGTAGCCAAAAATGTATTACCCTCGTAAGATAGCTTGCATTGTGATACATGTATGAGCAAAAAACCAGTTCTTCGGTCATAAGAATATGGTAATATTTTAAAACTAGTCGATGCTGAATAACTTTATGTGATTGTTAGTGGCTGTGAACCACATATCAACTAACTCCATTCTAAAGGTTTGAAATGTGGTTAGTCTCCTTTTGATGTACGAGCGTATATACGAATTGCCGCAAGCAAATAAAACATAAGGTAGGCATGCTCAGCTCTCTATCTCTCCTAACTCGTGTACATGCTTATTTATAATTCCTATACACCATCATTTGTATCAGTATAGCCTTATTATAAAATACGACTAGATAAATTTTAAGAAGAAAATATTAAACGTGTGAATATAAAAATTCTCAAGACAGGTTAAGAACGTAACGAAAGAGGTGGCCAAAAATGTTGCTTTGCTTATCTTAAAGTGTAGCGTAATTTCTCTACAAGCGAAAACCAGTACCGTATACTAATACAACTAGAATTTAAAATTATTGGTATAGTCTTTGTATATATTATGTTATTTTCTACAAAAAATGGGGTAACGTAATAAACGCATTGTTTTCACCAATAAAGCTACCACCGAGAAACGTCCTTGCCGAGTTTTTATAAGGCAACAGATACAGCCCCTTATGAAAATCATAAGGGTGTCTCATCACGAAAACACGCCTATATAATTCTGATCCCCTTAAATCCCATTTTTATATAGTAAAACTGGGGTTTACAGGGGTACACATTATTTTTCTTATTTCTGATCAAAAACATAGACTTGGGTACTCGTAATAACCGCCTCGTCGAGGCGGTTCTAACGAGTACCCACAATCTATGTTTTGAGCAGAAATATGAAACATATCAGAATTTTTATCTGAAAATTTTCATTTTTGGTGGTAAAATTTTCAATATATTTGAATAGGCGTGTTTTCGTAATGTGTTCTGGTCGAAGGCCACAATTCGCGCTATTGGCTCACAACCTATCAGCTGTGGTCAAAAGTCTGCTTATCGCCCTATCTTTGGACTAAAAAATATTATTAAAACAACAACAACAAAACAGAAAAGCAAAAAAAAAAAAAAAAATAAAAAAATAAATAAATAAATAAAAATAAAAAAATAAAAAGAAAAGCCGAAAACCCATATTATTCTTCACAGATTCAATTCAACTCCAATATTGGTAAAAGTAGGATTTTGTGTCGTTTAGACGTTCCAATAATTGATATTTAAGAAATTACCCTAATAAGCAGTATGCTGACACACCTGTGCAACATAAAATGTACGAAAAAGATTT
The DNA here is from genome assembly GCA_964016985.1 of Anodontia alba. NCBI lineage: Eukaryota > Metazoa > Mollusca > Bivalvia > Lucinida > Lucinidae > Anodontia > Anodontia alba. The sequence goes on along the minus strand of OZ024827.1, from coordinate 111,138,194 downwards.
ATTTCTACAACATATCTGTTTACGTGAGTCAATATCCGGTAGTAGTCTTTATATTTAGAAACAAAAATCTACATATTTCTATTTGGAAGGCAACAATTTTCTTTACAAAGACAATGAATGCACTTTCAAAGGGAGGCAATGCGTGCTGTCAAAATTGTTTTGCTTTTATTGGAAAATATTTTACTCTAAACCTAAATAAGTTACTCATCTTGAAAGTTATTTATTAGTTTTTGGAGTAGACTAAGTTCCAGAAGGAGCTTGGCGTACAAGCAAGGAAACAGAAATTCATAAAGGGTGTATCTTTTTTAAGGAATTGGCGGAAAATTATCATGTGTATTCGGCTGCACCTTAACCTATTTGGTAGATGAAAGTCAGTGCAATATATTTTCTGTAAACCAGCATCGAATCGCCGGTACAATAAACCATCTATCTTAACCTGACATGTGCTTTTCTAATGATATTCCAAAATATGAAGTCAAAAGCATAGCTAACGCTTGCAACGACTTAGTTTGTTAAAGTGATAACTAAGAAATTTGTCCTGTCTTGATATTGTATTGCCCTAAACGAATACTGTATTGCCCTAAACAAAAACGTTGGTTGGTGAACTTCATTTCCAGCACAAAAAGGCTCCTATTCCCACTTTTGCTTTAACAGCAGTATTTCTCAAGATTTCAGTGCTGATTCAATAACACTTTAAAAAGGTTTGTTTCACGACTTATTCGTTTATTCTCGAAGGTTGCCCCAAGCTGTAAAGTTTTTTTTTTTTTTTTTTTTTTTTTTGCATCTTTGTATTGCAATATGCAAGATTGTCATGTGCACAGATGCAAAAAGAAAGGCTGAGCTCAACTGCACACTTCAGCGGGTCAATGATTGTCACACACACACACACACACACACACACACACACACACACTTTTTTATAATAATCAAAGAACCTTTCGTTATCGTAAAATAGTATTTCCAAATAAAATGTATAATTTAAAATACCACTGAGAACTACATATTTAAGTGTATTGTCTAAATATGTAGTTTGCAAGTCATGACAGTCATGTTATAGAGTGGTCTTGTATTAGCTTTTATATACTAAGGGCATACACTCATGTATTATGTATTTTCAAACTATAAATGTGCTTTCATTTCATAATGAGTCAGGACATGCTTCAGAATCATATTGAGACTACTGGCACAATAGCAACGCAGCAGAGCTCTACAGTAGAAAAAAAAAAAGCTAATACCTTTAGGTCGTAAAACTGATCAATTATTTGAAACGCGCATCTAAATTAACAATTTAGGGTATATTTTAATTGTTTATTCTCAATATATAGTATACATGCAAAATATTGTGGACCAACACACTCACGTATATTTTTTTGCAACAAAAACATATTTTCTGTGCAGTTTAGAAGAACAACTGGTTCCTGGTCATTTTTGTAACATTAAGATAGCTCAAGTATCAAGCTTTTAAAGTTAAGTACTGTCACGTATTATACCTGCACTGAAAGATAAAGTATTTCATATGTTTTATGATTCCGCAACACGGCAGATACAGTCACGGCTCAGTGCAGTTTGCAGACCGGCCTCTTCTAATCATTGTCTTTACCGTTTACTTCAAGAACTTCCAATGTCTGTAGACTAGACACTATTGCCTAAACATAAAGACCTAATCAGATTGCACTGATGCATAGATCATTCACAGATTTGTGTAAGTTTGTATGCCCTTAAGCCCATGTATGAGGTGTTTGAATTAATTACAGCCACTATATTACACCCCACATGCATCCTGTTGACAGGGGTGACACATGATCGGAATAAGCAATGCATCAAACTGATTCGTCGTTGGTATGTGTTATAATTCCAACTGATCACTACAATCCAATGAAGAATTAGAGATAAAAACAGTAGCAAAAGCAGCACCACAAAGATCACCCACCGTGTTTCGTTTTTCATTATAATCTCGATTGGAGATTTCCCTACACTCATTATTGTATTTTGGGGGCGTTATGCTATGTAATTATCATGCATGTTTTAACCTTATAATGATGAAGCAACACGATATGCCACAAGTAAAGCTGTGCAGAGGACGATAATTAACAACTCGTATGCTCTTGAATAACGTTATGTTTAAATGCGAATTTCAAAATGGAGTATGTTACATGCTGGCAGACGATGTTTTCCAAATACTGTGGTAATTACTCGTATGAGGATATTAGCCAACAAGATCGAGTTCACAGTGTAGTATAAATTGATTGAGATCATAGTGTAGTGTAATAAACTCTTATGTAGTTAACATTCCTGGTCCTTTGCGTTCAATGAGCTCATTCAACATTTTTATTAAAACAAATATGTATATGAGGGTCACTGATGACCATAGTCTAACCAGTCGTGCTCCAAAAACTTAACATATCAGCTGCTTTCAATTTCTGTAAGTGCGTTTATTGCTGTCAAGAGAATATGTTTGCAATAAAGCTGGTGATGGTGCCGTATGGCGGCCGTAAAACCTCTCCTAGTACTTCGTTATAGTGTCATTTATACTTTCTGGTCTTTTGTGATCACTTAGTTCATTTCGGGATTTTAAACATGATATTAGGATCTAACTGGTTGAAACTAGCTGATCGGACCCATCTGATTTTAAATCTTGTGAGAGTATACAATTGAACTTATGTGGCTCGAAACTCTTTAGGAGCACAGATTTTACTTTTTTTTTCATTTATGGGTAGTTCGAGCCACTAGAAGTAAAACACTGCGCCAGGTCAGGAAGCAAATAGCAATAATTTAGTGAAATCTTTTCGATCTTCTATATAATAATGGTATGTGTATTCATTAGCCTCGATGAGGCGATTCTAATGAATAAACACAATATATAAATTAATGATATAATACGAAAATTTCCCTAAATATTTATTTTTTTGAGCTATCGGAAGAATTTTGTAGACATTCGAGTTGGAATTAGCCATAGAAAACGAGCCATCGTTGTTCGAGCAATTGAGGTTCGACTTTATATTGATCTCAAGGTCCATGTCTATTAGAATATATTCACGCTTTTTGTGGGAGTTTAATGGCCTTTGTCCAAAAAGGCATGCCACTAAAACATTCTTGTTAAGTGGCTACACTCAATTAGAAATAGTAGCTGGCCAATCAACGTTAGAGTTATTACATGTACTGTCGATGATCACTAATTTAATACTTAGCAGTGACACACTTAAAACAAAACACGCACATCCTCACCATGAGGTAAAGTAAAGTGCAAATGTGGTTGAATTCCGCCCAGTGGTTTAGGTAGAGACAGCGTGACTGCAAAATGGACGGACGACAGACGACGGACGGATGCACGGAAAAATAATTTTGCTCCCGCACACCCTTACCATGAAGGGAAGTGATGTAGCAAATTGAATTGATTTCCATCCAGTGGTTTTGGAGAAGATAGCGTAACCGACGGACGGACGGCGGCGTTACAATATCCTCACCACTTTTAAAAAAAAGGTGGGGAGATAATAGCACGCTGTATGATTACCAATTTGTTATTGTTATTTCTTTATCATTAATCCGCATTAAATTGTTCTATTTAATGAATCGCGAATTCGCTCTGTTTAATGAGTAACCGCAATTTTTTTGTTAAAAAATCAGAAAAATCTATAATATAGCTATATAGGCTAAGAAATTCATTCAAAACGTTACGAGAACATGCCTATTCAAATATACAGAAAAAGTTTAACTCCAAAAAAATGAATATTTTCAGATAAAAAACGCTAATATTTTTCTTATTTCTGCTCAAAACATAGATTGTGGGTACTCGTTAGAACCGCCTCGGCGAGGCGGTTCTAAAGAGTACAACAATCTATGTTTTTGAGCAGGAATAAGAAAATAATGTATACCCCTGTAAACCCCAGTTTTACTATATAAAAGTGGGGTTTAAGGGGGTCAAACTTATATAGGCATGTTTTCCTGATGTATATAGACTGAAGCCAGAGCATTTGGTTACTTAGTTTATTAAGATATATTTACACGTTATAAAAGAATCATAGGTTCAAAAATCCAAATATTAAGATCAAACTTAAACATGAGAATATTCTAAATATTTGCCGTATAATGGTTACCTCTATAGACCCTTATTTTCACTTTAACTTACAGGGTATCTACATTACACCGATTTGTTTTCATGATAAACTTCATCTGACAGGAAACACCGGCAATCTCTATATTTTGATTGTGCAGATCCACAACCTCGGACATGTTATTATTATTATTATTATTATTATTATTATTTGTTTGTATGTTGTCTAGAATTCTTAATAAATGTACGCTTGTTTCCCGTTTTACTGCTTGAAAATGTACATATAATTTATACAATCTAATTTCGTTTACCAATTAGTCGAGTATTGTTTTTGTCTTAAAAACACATCAGCTACACTTTTATACAGAGTTGATTAAACTCAGACTGACAGAATAAGGCGCAATATAAGTTGACCGACTTATTTCGGCTGCATTTGCGTCATTATTAGGGAAAAACAGAAAGTAGTGAATCCACATAGTGATAGAGAAAGCTTTGAATGAATGCAGACAACGTAGTGACCCACTTCATACAGAGAAAAAGAAAAGAAAAATACCGTAGAGAATAATAAATAAATAAGTAAATAAATAAACAAACAAAAGAAAAATATTAATGAATAATTGATTTTGACACTTTGAAACATTAAACTTGTCAAAATGATTTTATTTGCTAGAGAATCGATTCCACTCAAGTGTTGCTACATGTAATAATAATTTTATACTATACAAAATCTATAATCAATTATAAATGGCAAGAAACACTACGTTAAGTCTTTATTATGATCACCCATGTTCTTCCAGGCGTCAGTAAAACCGATTTTGCACACACCTTCAACCGACCATCGTAGTGTCCCGGTGTTAGTCTTACTCTTTTTAGCTTTGTGGTTTATTCTACTAGGCTATTTGTTTTATGTCTTACCTTGTGTTTTTCAGTCCTTTTAGCATTGCGATTACCTCACTTTGGGAAGTGAGAGCTAATCTTAGTGCTTTTTGTACGTTTGTTCGATTTGCGCTTGTTTGGGTTTGTCAGTTTCCACTTCCTCTTGGTGTCTGGGAAAGGCTGCGGTTTGTGATTGTGGCAGACTGCGGCAGACTGCATACCTATTTGTCAACCCAATCATTGTTGATGGCTATGCTTCACTCTTTAATTGCACGACGGCGGTTCGGGCCTCAGACTGAATGACGACCTCTTCGTAAAACTTTAACAAGTGGGTTATGTCTTTTAGCGTTATGGTCATTTTTGCTAACTGACCACGGACGGAGAGACGGACTGATGGAATCACAAGCTGATTATGAGGCACTCTTCGAAAGTCAACCGTTCAATCCGTCGACTTTTATGCGTGTCGTGCAATTTCTGTTTTTGTACGTGTCATTTGCAACAAAGTTGCGATGTTTGCTGAACAACAGGGTTTATTTAACAATTGTTTTGCCAATGCATTCTTACAAAGCAAATGTCATATCTGACGTATTAAAAGAGCAAACGGTCATAAAGTATGGAATACCGATACAGAGCTGTCAAACGCGCAAAACAATTTCTTAATATGAAAATATCGACAAGTGTGCAAATGGCTCTTGTCAGCTAAAAGATATTTTTCAATTTTATAGTTTCATCCTAATTAGTCGACATTTAGGGGATTCTTTGTTTGTTGTTTGTGTTTTTTTTTTTATTTAGATGAGCAACGCTTGTATTACAGTAATACCCCTGACAGTGTGTGCCATATATCGAGGATCTTACATAAGGTCATTACGATAACACGCCTATTCAAATATATTTCACCACCAAAATCTGAAAGTTTTCAGATAAAAAATATGCTATTTTTCATATTTCTGCTCAAAACATAAATTGTGAGAACTCGTTAGAACCTCCTAGGCGGCAGGAATAATCATTTTTTGGAGCAGAAATAAGACAAATACATGTATACCCCTATAAACACCAGTTTTACTCGTCTTTGTTTGTTGTAGTGATTTATTTGATTTTTATGTTTTCACTTTGATGCATTGACTTGGGAGCCTTTATGCAAACCTATTTTTTATCTGTGTTATCTGTATTAAGAGTAGCATCAGGACCCAGGGTGAGGTTGGCTGGCTGTTGGGGTGCTTTGAACCGCCTGGTGGTTTACTCTACTGACTGTTCAAAGCGGTGGTCCCAGTGTTTGTCTTACTGTTTGGTGCTTTGTGGTTTATTCTGCGGGGCGATTTGTTTTGTGTCTTGCCTTGTGTCGTTTTGTTCTTGTGTTTTTCAGTGTTCTTTTTTTTTATTATTATCCCCTCCGAATACTGAGTAATCAAACTTTGTGAGCACTTAGATGCGAATTGTTCTTGGTATATTTTGATGTTACATGATAGACATGGCGGACGGACTGAGTTGTGTCTTGTGAAGGAATAATAACTCTTGTTACTTGCATTACGGAATATTAGATAATATTCATGTGAAGAAAAACACCCCAAAACATGCCGAAACAATCGCGGAACACATTCAATAGCAGTGAACTGAAAACGATTAGAATGACATGAAAACACACCGCAGAGCAACACACTAACGACAAAAAAAAAAAAAAAAAAAAAAGAAAAAAAAAAAAAAAAAAAAAAAAAAAACGGAAACTGCAACAGAAATCCCGCCTTTGAAGACAAACAAGTAGAATTAAGGTAATCGATGTATGGCACTTTGACTGTCTGACCACACCAATCCAAATGTATGGGTATCTATACATACCGGGGTCCCAGATTGCTAGCTCATCTAAATATCATTTTGGTAGTATGCAGCATTACGTCTAAAAATGATATGAACTCTGGAAATGTCGTATCAAGTGATAAATATTTACTTGCGCCATATCGAAATCCTGAATATATCTAAGGTCAGTGTATATCGTATCCATGAATTTTATACTTAGGGCTATTATACTAGAAATATTGCATCACAATAATTTTTATTATTATCATTTGATTTTTTTGCATTTCGGTACTAAACATCGTATAATGCGTATATCCATTACAAAACAGGATCTTACATTCGTAGTCACTTCACATGAATTTTATGAAACTCGTCTAACGCTCATTTTGTATACGAAACGACCACCAGGAAAACATACTTATATAAATTTGAAAAAAAAGGTAAGAGAAAAGTCCAGGGAGTGCCACATTCACAAAGCGTAGCCCTTTCTAGACACCAAGAGGAAGAGGAAACCGATAAAACCAAACAAGCACAAATCGAACAGACGTACGAAAAGACATAAAAATCTGATGAGTCTTAATTTATTCAGCAGGACAAGGGTTAATATTGACAAGATCCTGCCAAAGATACCACATTAGCCCTAGGCTAAGTAGAGGCAAAGGCAAGAATGAGGCAGGTCGTGCACTTTAGCGGTAGTTGATTGAAAGTGGCAATTCATTCTGATGTAATAATTAGTATTTTGCCGTTACCAGGAAACAAGAACAAATATGTTATTGCTACCTATATCTGGCATTTGGCTGGCTACGTGGAAGTATTTGGGACCGAAGTTGAATCAGACTTGACACAAAGCTGAAAGTATACAGATCGGTGGTGCTGCCAACACTATTATACGCATGCGAAACTTGAACAGTTTACCAACGGCATGCCAAAAGACTGAACCACTTCCATACACGCTGCCTTAGAAAATTTCTAAAGATCAAGTGGCAAGACAGGATTCCAGACAAAGGAGTCCTGAAAAGGGCAGGGATGCATCTATAATTACACATTTCTGAAGGACTGACTGAATTTCAATTACATATGAGACTGATTGACTGACCCGAAGTCATAATTTCAAGAAAGAGAGTGATCTATTTATCTAACGATTGTACATGGCACCACCATATAAAATACATTTCAGAGAAAGCTTGGGGTAGGATTAATGTAATGAGAAACCTCAAATTTAAATTAGACCGCAAATCTTTGGAAACAATCTATACAGCATTTATCAAACCTTTACTTGAATACGGGGATGTACAAATGTAATATGGGACAATTGTTCTCAATACGAAAAACAAGAGTTAGAAAAAATCCAACTTGAAGCAGCGCGCATAGCTACTGGGACAACCAAGCTTATTTCTATTACCGCATTGTACAAAAAAGTTGGATGGGAGTCACTTGAACAGAGAAGACAAACCCACAAATTGACTTTATTTTTCAAAATGTTTTCCCATCTAACTCCCCTGTACTTATCCTCCCTTATACCACCATCAGTCAGTGACATCTCACGATATAATCTTCGCAACTCCGACCAATTACAGATTATTGATTCACGAACAAATCTTTACTATAATTCTTTTCTACCCTCTACTGTGAGGGCTTGGAATAGTCTACCGGCCGAAGTGAAACAATCTCAAACAACACACTCCTTTAAATACTACTTTAACAAAAACAAAACACCTGTCCCCAAATATTATTATTCTAAAAATAGAAAAGCCCAAATTCTCCATACTAGATTACGAACGAACTGTAGCTCATTGAACCTATATTTAAAAGGTATAACTGGCTCGCCTATGTGTAGATGTGGTAGTATTGAGAACTCACAACACTTCTTCTTCCACTGTCCTTACTATCAGCAGCAGAGAAACGCGCTTCTAAATGTGGTTTCTACCTATCATAGACCTACTCTTGATCTTCTCCTGTACGGGGATTGCTCTTTATCATATGATGTATATATGCTAATTTTTGAAAACATTCACCGGTTTATATTGAATTGTAAACGTTTTTCATGAGATGTTTCAAATACTGATATGGTCATGCGATTGCTTTACTACAGTTATCCATTGCAAACGGTATTATATTCCATATTGGATGCCGGGCGCCCCGACCCCTCAGTCCAAATTTCCCACCTACCCCCTTCCCATCTCCCCCTCCCCCCCACCTTCTACCCCTCCACCTCACCGCCCCTTGTTTTGTCCACTTACATTTTCTTAACCTTTGCTAACCTCAAAATGCTTTATAGGAAATGATTACTATTTGGTATAAAACTTTACATCAGATTATCATCATTTTTATCATCCAAACATGTAAAAACAACACTTATTGTTAATTATCACTGCATAATGTTACTTGCTCTAACGTATCTTGCTCGAAATTCGCCATTATGTATACATGTCGATTGTTTGTGGGAGAAGAACTATATAAGTACTTGTGCTTTCGTTCTAATCCCAATTTGTATAATGACTTGCATCATGTTGTAATGATAGTTATGTTACAATAAAATATGTTTAAACCAAAGAGAGTGAAAAAAAAAAAAAAAAAAAAAAGAGATAATGTTAATCTCCATTAGATATTTGCGGATGGTGTACAAAAATGCCCTCGCCAAAACGTGAATTCATACCTTAAGTCTAAGTAGTACATCCCGTCCGCAAGATAACCGCATATTTCTGATACGAAGACAACACATAAAACATGAGAAATTACAATACATTACATTAGGATACTTTTGTTTTATTTGTAAACGCTCTTATGTAAAATATATATTTTAAGCCACCGCTCTAGATAAGACCATCACAAAAAAAAAAAAAACCTAAATAATTTTTACCCCCTTAAACCCAACTTTTATATAGTAAATCTGGGGTTTACAGGGGTATACATTATTATGCTTATTTCTGCTAAAATATAGATTGTGGGTACTTGTTAGAACCGCCTCGCTGAGGCGGTTCTTACAAGTACCACAATCTATGTTTTGAGCAGAAATATGAAAAATATCCTATTTTTTTATCTGAAAAAAGTCAGTTTTTGATGGTGAACTTTTCAATATATTTGAATAGGCGTGTTTTCGAAATGATTTTATCAACCATACATTATTGATACTTTTCTTATTTCGCCATCAAATCATATGTTGTGGTAATGAGCACCGCAACATCAGTTTTCGTGGTGAAATAGGAACACAGTAATCTGGATATCACTCATAACTGCGGTTATATATACTCTACAGAAAACGATCAAAATGCAGACAGTTTCGATCACAAAGCACATTAAACCAGATAGGGTTTAACAAAGAAGACGAAGAAGAAGAAGAAGAAAAAAAAAACCTTCAGATTTCTGAACATCACGAAAACACACATATTATTTTGACCCCTTAAACCCATTTTTGTATAGTAAAACTGAGATTTACAGGGATATACATTATTTTCCATATTTCTGCTAAAACACATAGATCGTAGGTACTTGTTAGAACCGCCTCGGTGATGCGGATCTAATGACTACCCACAATCTATTTTTGAGCAGAAATATGAAAACTATCAGAATTTTATCTAAAATCTTTCAGTTTTCGATGGTGAAATTTTCAACATATTTGAATAGGCGTGCTTTCGTAATGACTTTCACCAAAACGTTCACCTAACAATGCTGATCCCCGTATACCCCTGTTTTTGCTGTATATTATAGGAAAACATGGGATGTATATGGCCTAGACTTGTTTACGTCATTACGAAAACACGTTTATTCAAATATATAGAACATTTCACCTCCAAAAACTGAATATTTTCTGATAAAAAAAAAAAAAAAAAAAAAACAGAAAAAACTCTGACATATTTTTTTTTTCATATATCTGCTCAAAACATAGATTGTGGGTACTCTATAGAACCGTCCCGTCGTGGGTACTCGTTAGAATCGCCTCTATACCCACTATCTATGTTTTGAGCAAAAATAAGAAATATAAAATGAGGTTTAAGGGGGTCAAAATTATATAGGCATGTTTTCTTGATGTAACGAGTAGATGTATTTACTGTAAAAATAACTCAACACGTTTCTGCAACTTCAAAGTATTAAGCGTATCCATTTTCAGATGATATAAATATGTCAAATTCTGAGCAAACTCTTTCTGTTTAGACTAGATTACTTTTTCAGAAAGGACTTGGCGTGCTTACAGCCAAAGTGTAACTCACAAAAAATGTCTCCATTGGCAATAAAGTCTGAGAACATATCGCTTGTGTTATATAATCTTAATATATTTATCTCAAAGAAAACATCTGGGAAGTACAGTCTCAGCTAGCATTCTACGTAAATCTACATTGGACCGTCATCGGCCCGTCAGCTACCCTGACGGGCCGATGACGGCCCGATATAGATTTACGTAGAATGCTGACTGGGGTGTATATTTCCGCAGAAAATAATAATAACAAAAATCGCCATTGTGTAGATCTTACGGTGTTTCAGTAGGTATTGGTATTAATAATAAACTTTTCCTGATATTATAGAAATTGAGATGTGTCTCTCATTTCTTTAACACACCTATGTAAAATGTATACGCCATAGTCGTCAGCGGACAAGAAGCCTTTCCACCCGTAATTTAAGAATTTCTTTGAATTCTTATTTTCCTGCGAAATCATATTCTGGCTAACCATTGAGAAACGCCTACTAATGCGTACATGTACCCACTACATGTTTTAGTGCAGAAATGTAATGCATTTACCTTTAATGTACATACAATATGATCCTTCTTACGATCAGCAAGAAATAATAATGCTTTTTCCTCTCACTTATTTTCCACCCACTGTCCTTAAACTAGAAAGAGGGAAAATGAATGGCGCTTCAGTAACCAAAAGATAACGACTGTTATTTATCATTATACTCGCTGTGGGCAGCTTCCTTACTCCCTCGCATCACGAAATTATGAAACAGATTTCACTATTATAGGAAACTAATGAATGCCGTATTTACTCTAAGTATTCGGGTAGCCACAGGTATGAGCAAACAGTGAAGACACAGATCAAACGCCGCGTTCTTAGACGTCTGATCTGGATCTACACTGATTGCCACTCTTCAGCAACTATTAATGACGTATCAAAATGTACTAAATTGATTCTTCAAAATTAAGAAACAATATTGTACGGGGATAACGTGTCCGAAAACTTACGGTGAAAACTGAAGGACTCGCCATCCGCATGCCTAATGATACTTCTCCAGATGAATCACTATACGCATAATACTATGTCGGAAAACGATAAGTGTCTAAGATCATGTTAGTTTCTCTTCGTTTACATTTACATTTACGTCTTCTGTCATGACTTCATAGCCAAACATGGAAAGAAAGCGAGATCACCAAACATTTCTTTCTTTATTATATAAATTTGTTGGATGATAACTAATATCGACCTTGACCTGTATTTCCTGTATTTTACAATGATATAAATTTCTGCAAAGTCTGAATGAAATCAATTCATCCCTTCAAAAAATATTGAGCGGAAACGGACGACAAAAACTAAATCGAAAAAGGGCCATAATAAGGATGAGAGCACGTGGCGAACACATCGGACACCGATAGCCAGAGTAAAAAGACCACTAACAGAACCACGGAGGATTCGAACAAAAGATCACGTCAGATATTACCCATCTAATAAAAGCTTCCCATCTAGCATTCTACTTTATATCGGACCGTTATCGGCCCGACGGGATTTCTGTTCGGCCGATGACGGCCCGATACTTATTTTAGTAAAATACTAGCATCCTGTTTAAATCTATCGGAACGTTATCAGCCCGACATGAGTCCTATCGGATTGATAACAGTCCGATATATACTGAACCGAAAAAGAAACGCAACTTTTTAATCCAAAATGTTTTCGTGCAAACGCAAGGTTGACAGAAAATTTATTTTGTGATTTACGTTCATACTTTTCAAACTTTATTATGCAGAAAACATTTGGGCGATATCTGTACAACTAATCGCTCCAGTTTGCAATTCGTTGTTTTCAGTATTTTCCCGTGCAGTACATTAAATGTATACAGTAACTTCGTCATATTGGCATATTGTGTTACCTTCAGTTAGGGTTTCAAAAGTCCGGTAAAATTTTTTCTACGGAACATGGTACGTTTGACGCAAGATCAACATAACGCAGCGGTCCAAATGCTGCTACGCGGGACGTCTCAGGCTGTCATCGCCAGGAACTTCCAAGTGAGTAAATCGACTATAACTCGTTTGTACCAGCGTCTACTACAGACGGGAACGACAAATGACAGGCCCAGAAGTGGACGTCCGCGCGTCACGACACGTTGACAGGACCGATACATGTGTCTATCCCATCTTCGGTTCCGTACAGCCGTAGAAACGGCTCAGGTGACACCAGGAACGCACAACAATCGAATAAATGCAGATACTGTCAGGAATCGCCTTCGAGGGTTGGCTTACGTCCTCATCGTCCGTACGTTGGTATGTCACGACGACGTCAGGTTAGAATGGCGTGGCTCAAACAGCACAGGCCAAACCTGTTTCCCCTTCGTCAGTGACGTAATGTTATGTTTTCTGATGAGTCCAGGTACTTATTGTACACAGCTAACGGCCGTCAACGTGTGTATAGGCTTATCGGAGAGCGTTATCGTGACAATTGCTTGGTTGAACGTGATCGGTTTGGAGGTGGTGCGTAAATGGTGTGAGCTGGCATATCTTATGGTCATAGAACGCCCCTGGTATTCATCGATGGCCCTTTGACGGCTCAGCGTTACGTTGACGTCATTTTACAACCGGTGGTTGTGCCATTTGTACGCCAGCACAACGTTACTTTCAATAGGATAACGCTCGGGCGCATGTAGCAAGGCTCAGCATGGCGTTTCTTTAACAAAACAACGTCAACGTGATGCACTGGCCTCCGTATAGTCCGGCTATCTCTCCTATAGAGCATTTGTGGGACGTCTTGGATAGGCGTGTTCGTAACCGCCCCCAGCCGCCAACAACGCTTCAAACACTCTCGCGCTCATGCAGGAGTGGAATGCAATTCCCCAAGCAGAGGTCAATCGTTTAATCCTGCCCATGTCCAGGCGTGTGCGTGCGGGACAATGCTAATGGAGGGCCTACTCGCTATTAACTGCTTGTGTTTTTGAAGTTGTGAAATGACTACTTTTCTGACAAAACGGACTTCTGTGTCACACAGTCTCGATGGAAATTAAACACTCTATGCTGGTTACATTCAAGAATAATTACTCAATTGTGTCGTTAAATCGATTTTCTGCAAAATTGAATATATCTGCAATTATTCACATTTAAATTTGGTGGTGCGTTTCTTTTTCGGCTCAGTAAAATTTCACTTCCAAAAACTGAATTTTTTTCAGATAAAAATTCTGATATTCTTCATACTTCTGCTCAAAAACATAGATTGTGGGTACTCGTTAGAAACGCCTTGCCGAGGCGGTTGTAACGTGTACCCACAATCTATGTTTTTGAGCAGAATTAAGAAAAGTAATGTATACACCTGTAAACCCTAGTTTTACTATATAAAAGTGGGGTTTAATGGGGTCAAATTTATATTATCATGTTTTCGTGATTTATCTAAATACTGCTGGATGAGTGACAAACACGGTAGACTCTGATCAGACGGTGCAGAACACGCGTCTGATCAGAGTCTACCCTATTTGTTTAGGCCTCTCTATCCGAATACTAAGGGTAAGTACGGTATTCGTTACCAAATTCTGCAGAGTCCATTGATAATGAACGTACCCTGGCCAAGCTGCGCGGATAGAAAAGCTTATCTGAGATTCTGTAGCTAAAATAAGCGATGATAGCCTGCCTTTTTCCATAGATTCATAGTATGTTTTTTTCGTTGCAAATCGTGCCAAAAGAGCTATGTTACTGTGTTTACTAAATACAGTTACGATTGCGGAGAAACGTAGAGAATGTCCTTCCAGCAGAGTTAGATCAGAATCTTCGATGGCCGCATGTTTGGTAGCCAAGGGTGCAAAGTTTTTTCATGTGGATAATGCAGACTCTGATTTTGGCTGCGCAGGTGCGCTAGCTGATTTGAGTCTTCATTGGATGCACATATCAGAAAATACGCTTTCTAACCTTTCAACTCCAATTGTCTAGCGATTACAATGTATGAAATAATCGTGAGTACAACGTATTTACCCTGAATATAAGGACAACTAAACCCCTTGCTGTACTTGTTCTAAAATTTCAAGAATTCCATTTTACTACATTGTTGTTGTCTATAAAGGGCTGGATGAGTGGCATGAATTGGCTGCATTCATTTCTGCATTTGAGCCAGCGAACAATAAAGCAAACACAATGGCATTTGTGCCCAACGAAGAAAGATAAGGCTGAATATCCCCCAGTCTAATCAGAGTCTTTGCTATGCGCTCAAAGGGTAGCTATGGACCTAACATTTCTTCATTTGGACAGCAAAGACTCTGATCAGACTGGGCGGATGCCCAGGCTGATCTGAGTCTTCGCTGGGCTGACATGTCATTTTGTAGGTATAGTCATGCGCTGGCTTATTTGTCTTTTTATGTTATTTGTTTTTGGCCCCTTCCTATACATGTACAGCCTTATTTCACTGTTTTCATTTTAGTTAAGAGACATAACGGATTGTCCACCGTGATAAGACAAATATATATAATAGAAAACTCTAAGTTTAAGATAGAGTCTGGAGACAGACTCTGTGGCGGTAGATCATGGTCTGCATTGTTTGCTAAAGCCTAACTGCACCTATATTTAGGGCAAATACGACAGGATTAGAAAATATGATACCAGAGCATGTCGCATACTTCATTTACTGTGTATTGTACAATAAGAAAGTGACTCGAACTTCGTTTACCGTGTATCGGAACTCATTTTTCAGTCTCTAGGAAATTCTTCCAGCAGCGAAAATGCATTAGATAATCTTCATATCTATGTTCCTAAAGGAATAAGTTATACTTTTTTCATGATATCTCTGTGAAGGTTTGAGTCGTAGTAGTCGGTGTTCGACGATATTTTCTCCATTTGTTTCTGATAGTGTTGTTTGTCCATTATAACCGTTGCCCCTCCTTTGTCGACCGTTTTAGTTATTATATTATTGTCGTTTTCTAATGACAAGATAGATGTTTGTTCTGTAGAATTTAGGTTACGTCTGGTAGCTAAATGCTTTGCTGGTTTTAAAGGTATGTCCATGGTACTTTGAAGGGAATTGTTTATTAATGCTTCTCTAACTTTAGGAGTAACAAAAATTGTTTTATTTCTGACCGGGAAATCGTCATTATCTTCCATTCCATCAAACTATTCTACTAAACGAACTTTTCGTGTAAATTCAGAAATATCTTTGGCTACTTATTGTGTGTTTGCTTTGTCAAGAGTACGAGTAGATTTAAGACCTTTCTGTAATAATTTTGTTTCAGAATCATTTAATTTATGATCGAACAGACTTATGATTTATGTATCAGTTATATGTTTTGTTACGGCTTTCCGTGTTGAGTCCGTCCTTGATACAAAAAGCATTCTTATGAAAAGCTGGGTTGTGGTCGGCATGTATGGTTTCCTTCTGTCAGATTGGTATCATTACGAAAACAAGCCTATTCAAATATATTGAAAATTTTACTACCCAAAAAATGAAAATTTTCAGATAATTTTTTTTATATTTTTCAAATTGCTGCTCAAAACATAGATTGTGGGTACTCGTTAGAACCGCCTCGGCGAGGCGGTTCTAACGAGTACCTACAATTTATGTTTTGAGCAGAAATAAGAAAAATAATGTATACCCCTGTAAACCCCAGTTTTACTATATAAACGTGGGGTTTAAGGGGGTCAAAATTATATAGGTATGTTTTCGTGATGTTTATTTCTGTGTTTGCTGATTGTTTTGTGTTATTTTGCACTGATGGTGTCTCTAAAAGTGGCAGTCTGTTAGTGCTGTTTGAAAATGTTGGGTACGATTTTGAAATGTTAAATTTGGTTGGTTGGCGTTAGGCTTGTCAAACTTTGCACTTTTCAGATCCCGGGTTTGTGTATTGACGACTGTCACAGCTGCTTGAGCATAATTGGTGACACCAGTTATTATGACATACTATTTATTCCCTTCATCTCCTGTTTTGTCGAATTTAATGTCCTTTCGCTGTTCTTTGTTATTGCTTTTCTTTCCTATTGTAGGAGGAAGAAACTGCGCATCCCAAATATTGATTAAACCTCCTGCAGCAGTTTTACCAGTAACAACTCTTAGAAGGTGATTCTGGTGTTGTTCCTGCTTAGTCTGGCCTTGTGGGTGCTCTCCTGCTTAGTCTGGCCTTGTGGGTGCTTGCTGTTTTTTTTTTTTTTTTTTTTTTGTTTTTGTTTTTTTTTTTTTTTTGTTGTTGCTTTGTTTTGTTTTGTTCTTTTTTTTTGTTTCTTCTTCTTCTCTTGTCGTGTTTGTTGTCTTATTGTTGTGTTTAATTTGATTCTGTCTAGCATTGTGATCACTTTACTGAGGAAGAGGGGGATTGTTGCATTGCGTTTTCTTTGGGTATGAGGCTTGTGTATTGTTTGTCATGGCTTGTGTGCACTTCCTCTTTGTGTCATTTGTGGGCAATGATCTGTAAGTATGGTTATTTTATGGATATCTTATATACTATTTGGGTAAGCGTGCCTATTTTATGGATATCTTATATACTATTTGGGTAAGCGTGCCTATTTTATGGATATCTTATATACTATTTTGGACATTATAAATGACAGTTTGATTTAAATTTGTCACACATATTAGGAAACGTGCCCATCAGAAAACTTTAAACACAGGAACTGTTGTTTAGCATTGGTCATTTATATATTAAATACCTTATCGCATATTAGCACATGTACAACAAATCTGTCCATCTTTGTGTTTCGATTTGCCTGCGCCATGCATTTGGTAGAATTTTCAAAAGTAGAAGTGTTCTGACACCCTACTTCTTTACCATACGTGATCTAAAATTTGAAAACGTGAATTTGACTACCTGTTGATATTCTAAAAACTTCAAACGGTGTAAATTCGAATAAGACGCTGAGTCCTCGGCGTCTCATTCGTGTCTATACCCCTTATTCCGGCCTGGTTTTCCGAATACAGGTTCTATATGATATTCAAAGCCGAATACCCTTAATGAGGTTTGTACAGACCAATCTTGCATTGCACGTACATAATTGCTGTATTTCGTCGGGCTAACCCTTGTCATACTGAATAAATCAAGACGCCACGCCCACTTCTAATTTTTAACCAATTAGATTACGTGATACAGGTTGTTGATATAAATTTACATACCTAATGACGAAAAGTGCAGATCCAGATCAGTTGGTTTCTGTCTGAAGACGCTAAGTGATCTGGATCTAAACTGTTTGCAAAGGTAGAGCACATCCGGGTTCAGCAGGACCACGGTTAATTTCAGAAGTCTTCGGGATATTCGGAAGTCAAGTTTCATCTCATTCTGTGCAAATAAGGTGCTACCTCCCTACAACTGCCACCCTTTGGAATGCATCAAATTGGCTGCTGTAGGGAGGTCACGTTGTACAGAGGTTAACTCATTTATATAGAGCACTCTTCTACCTCAACTCTTTTGACAGGTCATTTTCCAATATGAGGGGTGGCTGCTTTTTGTTTAATTATTATCATGTTTCACAGATATTCTTGTGTTAAATGCAAACTGTGTAGACCCTGATCAGTTCTGTCAACACTGTTTGCCACTGTCCCTTTTATAGGAACCTAGGCATAAATGGGTTCATTGTGTAGTACAACTGCACTTTTTAAAATCAGAAAAGTAGCTATTATAGGAATATGACTATTGCAGAAAGCTGACCGTTCATGAATGTTGCACAAACCCGTCATAAAATTGACAACAGTAGAACATGTGGATGTGTCTTGGGACACATGCAAAAAGCGAAGGCCTAGATCAGCTTGCGTATACACCCTGTCATATCAGTTATATTGGAGAGTTGGAGATTGTCACAATAATTTTCAATCAATTACTTTTCCACGCGGAAGCGAAGGCACAGATCGGAATGGGTAATAATTTTTTAAGCGGATATTTAAGATTTTGATGATTTTTAAGCTAACATTATGAGAACACGCCTATTCAAATATATAGAAAATTTCACCTCTAAAAAAAAAAAGAAAATTTTCAGGTAAAAAAAAATAATATTTTTTTTCATATTTCTGCTCAAAACATAGATGTGGGTACTCGTTAGAACTGCCTCGGCGAGGCGGTTCTAGCGAGTACCCACAATCTATGGTTTTGAGCAGAAATAAGAAAAATAATGTATACCCCTGTAAACCCCAGTTTTACTATATAAAAGTGAGGTTTAAGGGGGTCAAAATTATATAGGCATGTTTTCGTGATGGATTCTATTCTTTTACCCTTATTTTTCATGGTGCGTACTAATTTGTCTAGTCTTTTGGAACCCGTTTCTGCAGCTCAGGATACAGAATTCAGCTAAACAAATGGCTGGAGGGTGTGACAGCGACACATAACTCACTGCTGTATATGAAGGGACTCAATACAACCAAGGACGCTATTGTCTTTGTTTCGAAACGTTCTGCTTCCAACGGATCGCTTTAACAGTAAATATTTGATTTCACTACAGCTCCTTGGGAATATTGCTCGCGTTTTAACTGTAAGAACAACAGAGTCTGCACAATTCGAGGATGAGAACGTGTGGAGCGTCGAATAACCTAATACTCCATGTGAACAGGTACAATACAATCTGGTCTGCTGTTTCCATTCTTTTGGTGTGTTCTTGTTTCATTTGTTTCATACAAAGCATATCTAACTGCGGATGTGCGCGCTAACATATACCGTGGCTATTAGCATGTTCTTTGAAAACAAATTCCTACATATTGTTTATTCTAGCCTGGTAAAGCATACAAATCACATGTAGGGTGTAGGCGAAACATCAGGAGCATTTAATGCAATATCAAAGAGCAATTGCTTTGTCAGTAGTTGTCTGGGTCCTTAGGAAAGTACAAAATTACAAACATAAACCGCTTCATGTGACAACGTGTCTTCGGAGAACAAATACATTATCACATTACGAAAACACACCTATTCAAATATAGTAAAATTTTTTCAACCAAAAAGGAGAAATTTTCAGATAAAATATTCTGATAGTTTTCATATTTCTGCTCAAAACATAGATTGTAGGTACTCGTGAGAACCGCCTCACCGAGGCGGTTCTTACGAGTACCACAATATATGTTTTTGGCAAAGCAAGAAAAATAATGTATATCCCATGTAAACCCCAATTTTATTGTATAAAAGTAAGGTTTAAGGAGGTCAAAATTATATAGGTGTGTTTTCGTGATAATTCAGGCAATCTGCTAGTTTTTGATATTCGCTTAAGCAATGACGGGAAATGATTCACGTTCAGGGGAGATGAATTTCAAAATTGTTTTACCTTTCTTTTAAAGAAGGGTCTAGATTATAGAGCATTTTTTTTTTTTTTTTTTTTTTTTTTTTTTTCAGAAGAGGATTGGAGTGCATTACACATTCATTTATTTATTATTTTTTTAAACATAGCGGAAATCTACTAAGCAGTCAATTTATCCAGCAAAGGCCTTGATCACATTGTGTGATTATCCAATCTGCCCTGAGTGTTTGCTCTCTGCATATTCGCCGAAGAAGATCTTCCCGTAACGTAATTTGAATGAATCGGAAATGATGGATATAATTCAAGATAAAATAAAGAGAATAACATTTACTAATTAACTTAGTGTGGGCGCCTGAAATTAAACTTATGTGAAAGCTATTCATAGATGGGAATATAGAAAACAAGATCATCGATAAAGACCAAGAGCAAGTAATTGAAAAATTTGCTTGTAGTTCTTCCGTGTACTCATTAACTCTTTCGGTGCGAAATTTCAGACGACATTTGTCGTCTGTTTTCTGAAAAACAAACTATCGATTGGAAAGAAGTTTATATGTAAAGTTTAAATATTGAATGTCATTATGAGCCGTCTCATCTGGATCTAAGCTGTTTGCAAAAAGCTTATTATTATTGCCTGTGGCAGTGAAAGAGTTAATAGTTTTCTTTTTAGGCATAGCTCGAGGTAAAGTGCGTTTTTCAACCAAACATATTGCAACTTCTTTTATTTATCCTCAAACACAAATTGTGAGTATTCATTAGAAGAGACTCGCAGAGATATTTGTAATGGATATTCACAAAACAAGTGCAGATTATATTTTTATTCCCATGGGATCATTGCGCCTATTCCGGTTACTTGGAAAATCGAATTCCGCTTAGGCCGATATCAGGGGGCCTATATGTTCTCGCTAAGTACATACATGTAAATATATATGAAGAGACTTAAAAAAACTGAGCCTCCGATTATCATTCTTTCGTGTGTTTTTTATTTTCAAAACCAAGTTGAACCTTTTAGATTTTTATTTTGTTTCACTGCAGCTGGTGTTGAATGCCATATGGCGGCGTAAAACGTCTCCCCGTAGTGCAGATAATATTTATTATTTTTACTGAGCCCATCCCGAGTACCGCCTAAGCCGATGGCAAAGGGGGCGTAAACAGCCTTGCAAATTACAAACTACAGTGTTGTATACAATTAAACTTAATAAAACAAAGTCTCCGATTATTATTTTTTTTTTCTTTCCAAAGGCAACCTTTTAGAGTTGTTTTACGTCACTGCAGCTGGTGTTAAGAGCCGTGTGGCGGTCGTAAATCGTCTCACCGTACTTAATCATAGCACAGATTATATTTTTGTTTATTTTGGGATCATAGAGATCCTTCTGGCTCCCTTGAAAATTGAACACCGCTTAAAGCGGTGATAGAGTGCGTAAACGACATTTTTTGTACATGAAGTCACTTGATTAACCTGAGTCTCTGATTTTCGTCTTTTGTGTTATATCTGTTTCTAAAAGAAACTTTTTAGTTCTCTACTTATGAAGACATAACAAAACATACCTGGGCACGTTCTTATCAGAGCTCTGTGTAGCATGGCACTTCCACCCTAAAATATGGGAAATAAGTACGATTTGGCAATTAAGTACATTAACACAGAATCATGCGGTAAAACAGTGCGGGGGAGTGGGGCTGGGGGCGGGGGGAGTGGGGGGGGGGGGGGCTGGGAGGAGGGAAACCTAATGCAGCTCCAAACTGCAAATATATGTTTGGTCTACACAGATTTCCTCATCTGTGAGGCATCACAGTGAATCACACACACTCAAAAATTCTGTAAAGAAACAATGCAATGTTTTCAGTAAGCCAGATAAAAAGAACAGCACAGACAGGACCACGATGGGCCCGACCAGAGACATTGACAGTCAGGTGCCGACCACCTGCAACAGATTGTGGAGGAAGCCGTCACGTAGTCTGAAGACCAACCAACCGTATTGCAATTTAACTGCAAATGGGTTAACAAGCATGTATAAAGTTTGCCACAGAATATCAAGGTTGTAACCTATCAATTTGTAGCAAATGGGCAAATAGTGATAACATTTTTATTTATTGTTGTTGATCTTATTTGCATGGTTTATTAAGACCTTTCATGTTAGGTACATTTTCTACAAACTTTTCCTTTATTGCATCTGACTGCAAATTGTTTCCTTAAATGACGGCCGTGAGACTGAAAACATTTTACTGTCCAATGATCAGATTCACTTCCTTGTTTATACTGTATGTGAAAGTCGTGTGAAATATTGGTTCAGAATTTCGATCATTACGAAAACAAGCCTATTCAAATATATTGAAAATATTTACCGCCAAAACATGAAAATTTTCAGATAAAAATTCTGGTATTTTTCATATTTCTGCTCAAAACATAGACTCTGAGTACTCGTTAGAACCACCTCGGCGAGGCGGTTCTAACGAGTTCCAAAATCTATGTTTTTGAGCAGAAATAAGAAAAATAATGTATTCCCGTGTAAACCCCAGTTTTATTATATAAAAGTGGGGTTTATTGGGGTCAAAATTATATAGATATGTTTTCGTGATGTGCAAGCAGTACCCCAAACCATATTGTGAATAATTCGGATAGCTGAACCCTTAAAATAGCCTTTTGTCCAGGGCATAGTGGTGTAGCCACAACGGAATTATTGTATGTGCACCAAGGCAAAATCCGAATAAAATATCCCTAGTATCACTTCGAAAATAGTGAGTAGGAAAACCTTATTGCCCTCTGGTATCTCGGGAAGACTGTGCTCGAACCACCCATCTCTCGAACAATTTTCTATGGTCCCAAAGATGTTCGAACCATCGAAATTCGACTATACAATTTGGTTGTTGACCGTTCGAAGGCAGTATTTTTGTTGTCATGCCTCTTTGACTTATTGGGTCTGTCTTTCAACTCCTATCCGGTACATTTGGAAGACTGTGTCCTGTGATTGTGGCATTTCTTGGGCATCAGTATATTTCACGTTGTCTAACATATAATTGAAGTTCTACATAATCAACGTAGGGGAGCTGAAGTTTTGAACTCATCAAAGTTTAAAGTTTTGCTGCCCTGCTTAATTGAAAAACGGCGGGTCAGGCTGCAGACTCAATGATGGGTTATTTCTCGCCTGTAGTCGGGCTTACCGTGTTTCTTGATCTCCTCTGTGTTTCGTCACAGTATTTAGAAATCATTTATACTTTATATAGTCCAATAACAAACTGAAGAACCCTGACGCGGACCAAACAACTATATGTAGCTGAATATGTATGACAATTAACCCATTTATGCCTAGCGTCCTACAAAAGGGACACTGGCAAATCGTGTAGACCCATATCAGACGCCGCATAATGATGCTTCTGATCAGAGTCTATTCTGTTTGCTTTAATTACAGGAATGTTAGTAACAACGATGAAAACAAACCAGACTATCTTAATTTGTAAATGGACCTAACTAAAGAGAGGTAGCAGAGGCTATCAGGCATACTTTGGTTAAAGGCCAGTTTGGACGTGTGTTAACTGTTTTAAGCCCCCGAACAGTTTAATTGTTTCTGTTCCATGGTAGTACATATGTAGCAGTTCCGATTCCGTTATTCACTCCATCGTTGACTGTTCCTTCTGTTTTCGATCAAGTGCTGTTTTGGGTTCACATCGTTAAACCTTTTCCGGTGGGTAATTGGGAAACAGTGCAGACCCAGATCAGACGCCGCAGAACGCGGCGTCTGATCAGGGTCTTTATTGTTTGCAAATTGCCTTGAAACGGCTATTCCGTGAAAGCGGTCTTTTCATTGTATCTCCCCTAGACAAGGACCTGCGCAAACGCGGTATTACATTAGATTTGGATCCATCGGACAGATTTCAACCTGAAACAAAGTAAGTTAGGAGGTTTATTTTTATCGCATTTGGGTTTAACGTCTCTTTCAACAATCTTTCAATTATATCGCGACGGTGTCTGAATGTGGCAAGGATCTCAATGCTCACTTTTAGAATGCTGCAATATCACTCCCCGGACACATGTCATGATATTCCACCCAGTCAGATGACAGTGAAACCGACCCGACCACTTCGATTCTTAGCTCTATATTCCCAATACTGAGCACCAAGCGAAATAGCAGCTAGTATCATTATAAAGGTTTCTTTGGCTTGGCCCGCCGTGGTTCAACTATTGGTTTTCATTTACTCTGGCATACAGTAGAATTAGCCATGAGTACTCGTCTTTGTTTATTATAGTGATTAATTTGATTTTTATGTTTTCGCTTTGATGCATTGACTGAGTTGGGAGCCTTTATGCGAACCGAATTTTTATGTATTTCTGTATTAAGAGTAGCATCGGGACCCAGGGTGAAGTTAGCTAGCTGTAAAAGTGCTTTAAACCATCGGTGGTTTGCTCTACCGACCGTTCTAAGGCGGTGGTCCCGGTGTTAGTATTACTCTTTGTTGCTTTGTGGTTTATTCTACGAGGCGATTTGTTTGTGTCTTTCCGTGTGTCATTTTGTTTTTGTGTTTTTCAGTTCTTTTTTCGATTACCTCGCTTGGGGAAGAGAGAGCTAATCTTAGTGCTTTTCGTACGTTTGTTCGGTTTGTGCATGTTTAGATTTGTCGGTTTCCTCTTCCTCTTGGGGTCTGGGAAGGGCTGCGGTTTGTGATTCTGGCAGTCCCTGGACTTTTCTCTTACCTTTTTTCTATATGCTTCGGCCGGGGATCAACCCCACAAACCTCAGGATGCAAAGCGGACGCTCTAACAACTAAGCCACTGCGCTGGTAGTTTCGAAGGTTATCGGTCTGCTAATAAGGCATGGATTTTTTTTACTCTGCCACACGATAGCGGCGCGGTATTATGGTCTCGCACTGGTCCGCCGTGTGTTTACCGGTAAGTTATCTAACGCGGTCATTGACAATACCACGTGACTTGTCGGGGCGTGTCTGCTACTTTGGGAAATTCCGATGAAGAAAATGTCTCAGCCAGTTACAGCCAATCACTGCCGCCTAGGGTGTGATAGCCCGCTGAGAAAACGATATGCGTTCGTCGTACAAACAGTCAGCATTTCGGAGAATTTACTTTTGAAAAAAAAAATAAAACATAAAAATAGAATAATACTTCAAAATGCTAACATCGAAATTATCAATATAAGCACTATTGTGATTAATAAAAACCAACGAAACCCAGCTATTCGTTATCGTTTTCTTGGTAAAACAGCAAATGTGATCTTTAAAAGTATAAATATTTAATTCTTGTTACGAACGAAGACTCCTACCTTCGATTATCTGCCTTGACAGATTACGCATAGCTTCCAAGTATATATTCAATCTCTGACAACTGCGTCAGGGAGTCGACTCTTTGGCTCAGTGGTTAGAGTATTTGATTTTTAACCGGTAGGACCAGGTTCGAATCCAACGATAAGCGGGAAATTTTCACAGCTATGCTTCATTCCTTTGTTACGACTTTCATGTCGTAAGATTGAAGAAGTGTTTTCAAGCTGACGTCTCCGGCTTGCCACAATTTCCATATACCTGTGGATGAAACCTATTAACGTAGTTCATGATAAAGATTACTATTTGTATAGCAAATAGTCACTGAAGGCATTGAACTAGACATGACTGCATTTTCTCTTTGTACGAACAAATATGCAATGATTCACCACATGGAACAACGAAGCCATGAGAGAACGAGAAATGGAGAATCGCGGCCCTCCTTTAAAACAAAACATGTCTGAATACAGTTCAATTTATCCTCTTAGAAACAAAAACAAACAAACAAAAAAAATATAAAAAAATAAGACCACACTGGGATGTTATTGTCGGAGGTATTTGCTTTATTAAGTTTTTAGAGTTTCCAAATACAGTCGAGCTCCAAAGGCTCTAACGTACCTGGGACCATAGAAATTTGTTCTTGACATAGGTAGTTCGAACCACTGAGGGATAATCATAGCGCCAGGTCGGGAGGCACACGTGGATCAATTAGGGAAGCATTTTCAATCTTCTCAAAGATCATGGTTTCTTATATGCTTGGCGATGAAATATAGAGAATTCTCAGTGAAATCGAATGTGATATTTTCACTGTTTCGAACAGTGAAAATACGATTTTCAGAATTTCACTGTTTGGGACTACTTTTTTACAAAATACAATATCCCGTTGAGCGCACCATTCATATCAAGAGTAGCTTCTCTTGACATTTTGTTTACACTGACAACGCCCACTGCTTTTTTGGCGTCTGCGTTTACGCGTTTGTCAAAACGTCAACCATGGACACGCTAGACATTAAAGACCTAAATTTGGAAGAAATCTTTTGGGATGACCCAGACTTTGAAAACCTTGCAACTTTTGACTTGATAAATGGGCCAACAAGAGAATTTAGACAAGTAGATGTTGATGGATTCATGAAGCAAAATCAAAACCAGAGAACAAAAATGAAAACACAAAATGATATGAAGGTTTTCCTGTCCTTTCTGATCTCTAGGAATGAAGCTCGTTTCCCAGAATTCATTCCTCCTGATGTTTTAAATAATTACCTATGTGAGTTTCTTCTGTCTGTTACCAAAAAAGATGGTACTGAATATGAACCAACAACACTGAGAGGTTTTGTCAGTTCTCTAGAGAGGTATTTGAAAGAGAAAAATTGTAAAGTAAGCATAATAAAAGATCTTGAGTTTGAAAAGTCAAGGCAGTTTCTTAAAAGTAAGCAGAGACAATTAAAAAGCCTTGGACTGGGCAATAAACCAAAAACCGCAGAAGTCCTTTTAGATGAACATCTTGAAAAAATGTATAAAAAGCAGGTTCTTGGTGACCATACTGGATTTTCTCTTTTGAACTTCATGTGGCTCATCTGCACTACCTACTTTGGTATGAGAACAGAGAAAGAAACGCACAGCCTGAAATGGGGCGATATTAGACTTGGTCTAGACGAACAGACTGGGAGTGAATATATTCAACTAGACACAGAGAGACAAACTAAGACAAGATCTGGAGAAGATGCTAGAAATACAAGGTTAAAACACTTTCCTTTAGGCTGAAAATTCTTAGATTAATAAGATCCTCCAAAAAGCAAAAGAAGATATTTGAAATTTTTCAGTGTAACATCGAACTTTATTTCACCGAATGAACACCAAAAGTGGTATTTTTACAAGTGGCGTAGCCACGAGTGAAAAAAAAAACACTTTTGGTGTCCGTAAGTGAAATACATAGAGGATATTTGATTTTTTCAGTGTGAGATCGAATTTTATTTCACCGAATGAACACCAAAAGTGGTATTTTCACAAGTGGCGAAGCCACGAGTGAAAAAAACACTTTTGGTGTCCGTAAGTGAAATACATAGAGGATGTTTGATTTTTTCAGTGTAAGATCGAATTTTATTTCACCGAATGAACACCAAAAGTGGTATTTTCACTAGTGGTGTAGGCACGAGTCAAAATACCACTTTGTTGTTCATGAGTGCAATAAAATTTGATCTGACACTGAAAAAATCAAATTTTCTGTTTCTTTTATGCTTTTAACTATCGAAAATTAAGTTTTACCAAGACGTCACCCATCGCGACGGAAATCTAACTTTTTCCCTGGCCATATCGCATCAAATTTCAGTAGCTCAACGTGTTTACTGGGTATAATATTGGGTGTAAAAATTGTTTGCACCTAGATTTTGCGACGAAATAGCAATTAAAAGAAGCTGTCACAAGAAATCAGCACAGACAGAACGGTGATAGCAGTCTCAGTCCGCCTGACGTGGCGTGCAGAAATAGCGTGACGTCACCAAAATAGATGACGTCAGCAGTACGTTGGTTCCATGTCAGTTTCTATTTTTATTTTCGACAAATATACTACATCTCATATCCTTTGGAGAGATTATAGGGCCAGAATTTACAAAATCTCATTTTTATAAACAGTGAAAAATAAAAATCGTTATTTTCACTGTTTCAAACAGTGAAAGATCGATTTTTATTTTCACTGGAAGTCTCTATATTCCATCACTAAGCATACATGTATAAGATAAAAGTTGTATTTTCACTGTTTCAAACAGTGAAAATATCACTTTTTATTTTTAACTTGAAATCTCTATATTCCATTGCAAAGCATATTATAAAAAGGAGTATGTTTTTTATTTCCACTCACTGAAATCTCTATATTCCATCACTAAGCATGAAAGTATGTAAGGTCTTTCATTCATTTTCAGACTTCTTAAGCCAAGAGCATATGCATACCCTGGAGATCCACAAAGGGATCCTGTATACCTGTATAAATTATATTCTGACAAAAGACCCAGCGACATGAACATGAAAGACAGTCCATTTTTCCTCAATCCAGGAAATGCAACCCAGAACTGTTGGTTCCGGAGAACTCCCATGGGGATCAATAAGTTGTATGGCATAATGAAGAGAATGAAAGAAATGGCAGAAATAGAAGACCCACGTATAACACCTTATAGGTAACCACAGTGACAAAAACTGATGTAATGCAATAAAAACATGTATGTTTTAGCCTTACTCACCAGCAAAATACCAGATGAGCTGAAATGATCTCCATACTGCTTTGGTGACACCTGAATCTGCTCTTCTTCCAAAATATTCTGCGTAGTCATAGATGTTTTTGGGTATAAAAAAAGACTATACGGTGGCTGTTAATGGAATAATATTCCGCAAAAACATGCTCACCACATAGACAGTTAGAATACCCTTTAATGTCACATTTCCCATTTCTATCCATTTTCCATGGCTGTCCTGACTAACATAATAGTAGCATAATCTTAAGAAAACTATTTTTGTGAAATATATAAACATGTGTCTTAGAGGATATTTGATTTTTTTCAGTGTAAGATCAACTTTAACATAATGAACACCTAAAGTGGTATTTTCATGAGTGGCATAGCCGCAAGTGAAAATACAACTTTTTTGTCTTTAAGAGTGGAATAAATTTTGATCTTACACTGAAAAAAAAAAATCAAATTTTCTGTTTCTTTTATGCTTTTGATTAACAAAAATTCAATTTTTCCAAGGCGTTCCAACTCGCAACAGAAAACTAACTATCTCCAGACCATTTTGCCTCATATATGAGAGGTTCAGAGTGTTTATTGGGTATACTATTGCGTGTCAACAAAAGTTTGCACTTAGATTTTGCAGTGAAAAGCACACTATAATCCATTTAGAGTTCTTCTCTGTGATGACTGCCTAACAAATCATTGTTTCAAATATAATAAAAAAACATCAATTGTTATTTTCACTAGAAAAATTCCATTGCAAAGCATAATAAAGTTTATACTTATGTGTAACGCACTAGCCCAAAAGTATTCTTTCATCCAGTATTTTGACATTCAGACAACAGCAAATTTTTGGTTACAATTTCATATCCGGTTTATGCAGAGCTAGTCATAGGAATATTTTGAGGATAATTGTTTTTATTTCTCCAGCAAAATTTGTGTTATGAGCACCAATTAGAATAACTTTGATGAGGAAATTCCAGCCATAACATGTAAGTTTGTG
Source organism: Anodontia alba (assembly GCA_964016985.1). Taxonomy (NCBI): domain Eukaryota; kingdom Metazoa; phylum Mollusca; class Bivalvia; order Lucinida; family Lucinidae; genus Anodontia; species Anodontia alba. The sequence goes on along the minus strand of OZ024827.1, from coordinate 111,108,627 downwards.
CGCAGAAACACAGAAAATTATTCTCATTTACCCTCAACTTCTCCTTATTTTCTGGGGCCTTGGCATACAAATATTATTTTTCCCTTTTTTTTTTTTCAGTGCAAGGAAGAGACTCATACAGAAGCTAAATGATGAAGGAAATCCTCCAAATCAGATTATTCAGATCTCAGGCCACAAGAATGTGAATTCTTTGAATAACTATAGCAAAATCAACAATGAACAGTCACGAAGAATTTCTAATATTTTGGCAAATAAGCCCTCAACATCAAATTCCCTGGTTACCCCACCCACAAGATTTACGGACCCTGCTAGGGAAACTGGTTCCTCAAAAATCATGCCAGCAGGCTTCTTTGCTTACAGCAATTTCCATGGAAATGTCACATTTAATTTTAACAGCAGGAATGAAACACAGACTCTTTCCCAACTTACCCAACAAATGCTTCCTCCTCCGCCACCTGCCAATGACAATGAACCATGTACAGCTTCCCACATTCAATCGCCGCTCGTGCCTCCAAATAGAAAATTTAAGAGGATAAGGTTATGTCCAGACAGCGACAGTGAATAAAATGTTTACATGTAATTCATAATTCTGTATTCTAATCGTTAGATTTTGTAGCTTTTGGATTATTTAACTCTGAATCGAGCACAGACTTTCCTAAGATTGCGGACAGTGAGACACTATTTTGCATTGCGTATCAATGCGCATGATGAAAACATTGTGAGAGAAAGAATGAAAATGCAACTGCAAGTTTAGATTTACTACATGGATAACTGCAACTGCAAGTTTAGATTTACTACATGGATAACATCAATATGAATAAACGGATGTATATTGTTGAATTTTACGTCTTTCATTGATTCGGTCTGCCTCCACAGAGAACTATATTTTTGTTCGAATGACTCATTGTGAGAGATGTGAGCCGGTTGAAATTTGGGGCACCAAACAGGGACAAATAAACAAATGTGTCAATTGGCGTACCCCCAAAAAAAACTAGAAATTTGCATTTAAAAGCATAAAAGAAACAGAAAATTTGTTTTTTATCAGTGTAACATCGAATTTTATTTCATCGAATGAACACCGAAAGTGATATTTTCACTCGTTGTGGCTACGCCACTCGTGAAAATATCACTTTCGGTGTTCATTCGATGAAATAAAATTCGATGTTACACTGTAAAAAACAAATATCCTCTATATATTTAGTGTACTCATTAGAATTAGATGAGTACACGCCATATACAATTTCATGACGAAATAAGTAAACTGCCCTAAAATATCCCTAAATGTTTGTTTTCTTGAGCTATTGGAAGAATTTTCTAGGGACTCAAAAACGAGATCGAATCAGCCATGGTAAATGAGCTATTGGTGTTCGAGGTATCTAGAAGTAGAAATGAAGAATCCAGTAGCATCAACGTTACTTTCGCGAATAATAAACAATGAAAAAATAGTCTGAAAGGAATGATCATTGTGATCAAATAACACACAAAACTAAAAAAAAGATAAGAATACAAATGAATATACAGTCGAACCTTATTGGCTGGAACATTTTTGGGATCATGGAAATTCGTTCGAAACATGGGTAGTTCGAGCCACTGAGGGTTAATCATGGCACCAGTTCAGGAAGCAAATAACGATAATTTAGAGAAATCTTTTCGATTTTCTACACAATGATTGTATGTTGAGTGTACTCATTAGAATCGACTCGATGAGTCGATTCTAATGAATACACACAACATACAATTTCATGATAAAATAAGAAAAAAAATCCCTAAATATTTGTTTTCTTGAGCTATTGGAAGAATTTTGTAGGAACTGAAAAAATATTTCGAATCATCCACGGTAAACGAGCCATTCGTGTTCGAGCCATTGCGGTTATACTGTAGGCAGAAAATGCCGCAATCACGAAGCACAGCTTTTCCGTGGCACCGAAAGAAAAACAGAGGAACATGCAATGACAAAATATCGCTTAAAAAGAAAGCACCGCCACACGAACAAGAAAGAATAACCACGGAACCGCCTTGGAAGAGTCAGTAGAAACGTTACCAGTGGCCAGTTTTACTCGCATGAAACTTCGTTCTAAATTTTGATGCAACTTCACTTTAAAAAAAAACATTTGTTAGGTCTGCATAGGGGGTCTTAGCCTTATCATTAAAACATCACCGTGAAATAAACATACTCATATACACCAGGTTAAAATACAGAAAGCGGCTTCATAGCGATCTGAAACCAGAAAAGACACACACACACACAAACATAAAAAATAATAATAATAATAATAAAAAAATAAATAAATAAAAAAATAAACACAAACAGGTCCCTGTTGGTTCGGCATAGAAAACATGATCACATCTGTATCCTGATTATTAGAAATTATGAGAACAATTAAATAGAAATTGAGTACAACAGCAAATAATATCTGTTATAAATGATAATGGTACAACGTTGATTATATAAAACATGTTAAGTCAATATTATTAGATTTTTGCAAGTTCCTCCAACATGCGACAAAGGAAGGGTCTACACTAAAGGAAATGAAGTTTCCCAAGAGGAGGGTAGATCCCTCTTTAGAACGAAAGTGATGTACAGAAAGGCAAACAAGAAGTTACAAAAGGTATATTACTAGTATACAATGACAACAATATCTAACTTGTATCAAGGCTCCTTAAACTGCTTACAACAAGGACCCTTCTTAGTCAATACAGATCATTGTTTGTATTTGGCAGAGGGGTTTCCTTTTGTAATGGCGCAACAATATTTTAGCCAGTTCTAAACTAGTCGAGAAGCTCTTTTAGTTTTCGCTGTCAGCATTAAGTCTGGAGCCATGACAACGTAAATGTCTAGTAATTACCATGACTTGAAGAGCTTCATTCTAGTTTTGGAAAGCGCAAAAGACAATGTGTGTTAAACGTCACGTACGCTTTACAATTTCCTCCATAATGTAAAACAACATAATGCGGCCGCGGACGTTCATGTACAACATACTGGGATTAATAAACTTCGAACATTTGCCGGCTTTCTAGGTTTTAAACCTTAAAGTGTAAATCACAACTACACAAACAACATTTTGAATTTTTTGTTGTATTTTGTAGAGAAAATTTCACGTGAATCGTCTGCCTAAGCGACGAATGCCACGTTTTTATATATTTTTCTTTTGAAAATAATAAGTATAATAATAATAATAGATAATAAATGAATATAAATCGGATCCTCTATAATTTTTCTGAGCGCTTAAATGGTTATCTGTCTGCGATTGAGTCTTATCTGTCTTGCTTTGGTTCTTCCTGCAGTATTCCTAACAAGTAATTAAACCGCAACGTAGTAAAACGTATCATCGGACGTGTGCGCCAATCAAAGATTCAGATCAGCCTGTGCATTTGCGCGGTATGATCGGAATCTTCACTGGGTGTATCTAAATAGCCAAGGGCGCAAAGTTTTTTGATGCAAAGTAGACTCGGACCAGACTGCGCGGATGACATCACGAAAACACACATAATTTTGACCCCCTTAAACCCGACTTTTTTATATAGTAAACCTTGGGTTTACAGGGGTATAAATTATAATTTTTTTATTTTGCTAAAACATAAATTGTGGGTACTTATTAGAACAGCCTCGCCGAGGCACTTCTAACGAGTATCCACAAATCTATGTTTTGAGAAGATATATGAAAAATATCAGATTTTTTTATCTGAATTTGTTTCCTTTTTTGGTTGCAAAGTGTTCAATATATTTTAATAGGCGTGATTTCGTTATGAGCATTCGTTGGGCGAACATGTCAGGTGTATGTTTCCTCACGTTGCACCTCAAATAGAAATGACGATATGTCGGTACCATTTCAACCCACTTGATAATGTATCTACTGAAAGCGCCACTCTAGGTATAAAACGGAAATTCATTTGGCTAAAAGTTTAACTTATCAAGAACTATTGTTAAGACGTATATTTTATATAAAAGTACCAACATAATTGTGTTTAAATCGAAAACAGTATATAAACTATATACGAGCACTCATTAACTGACACAATCAGATCCACAGCAAGCCCCGGACAACAAATACATTATAACCTATTTATGCCTAGCGTCCAATAAAAAGGACTTTGGAAAACAGTATTGATCCGGATCAGATGCCACCGAAGGTGGCATCTGATCAGGATCAATACTGTTTGCATTAAATACAGGATTCCTATAAAAGATTTCAATAATAAAATCTTAGCAGATGCCTTTCTATTAGAAATGGACCTGTCTAAAGAGTTCAGGTAGAAGATTTTATCCGGCTTAAACGGGTTAATGTATTACTATTGTACAAAAGGATAAATGACAAGCCAAAAGTAATTTAATTTTAAAAGTAAAACCCAAGTCGAATAGCTTAAGTTTAATAATCAGCTTCCATGATTAATAGGAGTAATATAGCACCATTTCCTTTAATTATTCGTTAATACTATACACACTGTCGTTTATCTTCGTGTTGCGTCAGAAGATGGGAATGAATCTCCGATTTTCGTGATTTTGTGTGTTCTTTCATAGAGCCGGTCATATATTATTTCCTTTGGGATCATTGATCCAGCCTGGTTATTGTCAAAATCGAATACCACTCAAGCCAGCGCCTTGCAAACTACAATGTTGCATATGAAGAGACTCTATCAAACCGAGTCTCCGATTTTCGTGATTTTGTGTGTTCTTTGTTTCCAAAGGTAATCCTTTGTAGCTTTTATTTTACCCATATATAACTGGTTTTGTGGCGTGTGGTGGCCGTAAAATGTCTCTCCGTACATCATCATAGTGCAGATTATATTTTATTTCCTTTTGGATCATTGATCCATCCTGGCTATTATGAAAATCGAACCGCATAACCGGCGCTAGGGTGTATGTGTGTGTGTGTGTTAGGTAGGGGTGGAGGGGGGGGGGGGGGCGTATGCAGCCTTGCAAACTATAATGTTGCACATGGAGAGACTCAATTAAACCGAGTCTCCGATTTTCGTGTTTTTGTTTGTTCTTTGTTTCCAAAGCAATCCTGTTTTACTTTTATCCATGTAGTTCTGCTGATGGTAGAAAGCCAGATGACAAATACAGACTATAAGCTACTTTAATCTCTGTCTATTTTTTCTTTCTTTATTTCAGAGAGAGAGAGACAGAGGGAGAGAGAGAGAGAGAGAGAGGCGCAGTCGACCTGCGTTCAGTTAAAATGAGCGAAGCTTAACCTTGGAAACAGACATCACATAAAAATACGACAGTCGGAGTTCCGCGCTTATTGATACTTTTTATATGGCAGTAATATACTTTGCAGGAATGAAAACAACCCTGTGCATTGTTTAAGCGAAACTCGTTTTCCAATAAACCAGAATGGATTCCATTAAACCCAAACCAAAACCTCGTTCTATCACAGTAGAACATCATATTCATCCCTGTGGTCAACGATGTACATCGTACGCATGTGCTAAGATGGTTCTACCTTATGTTTGCGCTTCTGAAACATGCCTACTCATTTCAGTGTCATTTTCACATAACACTCGCCTGAAACGGAACAAGATACAATATTTAATATGCCATTCCTATAAACTGATAACTTAAAACACACACACACACACACACACACACACACACACACACACACACACACACACACACACACACACACACACACACAATTAATATCGATTGGTAATGCTAGCACACACGATTACGACCATTAGAAGCGCCCCAGCTAGCATTCTACGTAAATCTACATCGGGCCGTCATCGGCCCGTCAGCTACCCTGACGGGCCGATGACGGCCCGATATAGATTTACGTAGAATGCTGACTGGGGCCTCGCTGATGAGTATCCACGACATAAGATATTTAAGAACTAAGAAATATTACCAAAGTACTACCCAGTCAGCATTCTACGTAAATCTATATCGGGCCGTCATCGGCCCGTCAGGGTAGCTGACGGGCCGATGACGGCCCGATGTAGTTTTACGTAGAATGCTAGCTGGGTAATACCTAATACTCCATCGTAACAGCCGGCCTCGGTGCCTCAGTCGGATGCGAATCCGATTGGTGATCAGGAAGTCGCGGATTCGATCCCCGTACGGTCCGAAACATTCTCATGTGGATATCGATCATGAACTATTTTCTACGGTCAGTCTCTCCCTTCCGCTGATTCAAAAAGGACAGTTATTCGTTTCTGGCGAAAGAATTTGCACAAGTTCTGATTTATCGCTTAGTGGACCAAACCTGCCCAGGAAAAAAGTGTGGTTACATGTACTTAAACTGACCCGACATGATATAGATAGTGTTGATTGGGTCGTTAAACTCTAACCCAGCTAAACAATCTTAACAATAATTCCTCCATATATTGGCATAAGTGCATGTCGTCTTATGATACATTTTTGCCATTTATCATGCTGAATTAGAAGTAGTATTTACAACACATACAATTTTTATGCCGCCGATTTCGAAAAAAAAAAATAATAAGACAAAATAAACAAACGAAACCTGGCCATGGTGCTGTCGTTGTCATAGTCGCCGTCATTTGCGGCGGCGGCCGAGGCGTCCTGAAAACGTTAAAGCTCTTTTCATAGACTGGTATGTACAGTTTGCCTCATTATATTATAATACAACAATAGTTATGTAAGCGTAGTATTGCTATACAAATAACTGATACATGTATGTGGCTGTACAAAAAAGTAAATAAGTAAATTAATAATAATAATAATAATAATAATAATAATAATTTATGGGATTATGGGATCTATTCTAAAAAGAAACAATGTGCTTCTTGTGAGGATTTGTTTCGTTTTAGAGTACACCCTATTTCTTAAACCAGCAAATAAATATGAGTGAAAATAACAAAATCAAAGGACTGATAGTCCTAAGAGTCTGCTAGCTTGTAAAGTACTAATGGAGTGCTGTGTATCTTCTATGCAATTTTACACAATACATGCAAAGAAGATAGACGACATTCCAATGCTACCAATACTATACGATAAGATGGAGCTCTATGGAATATATCAAGCATCTGGGCATTGCACTTCCTGAATAGAAGACTTTCTTTAAAAACTCTTAAATTCTGCTGGTAAGTGCATGTCCTTGACAAATCTGACCTCAAGGCCAAGTCTTGGAGAAATTTCAAACTACACTGAAAGATGATTCTGCATGCAAAATTTCTAGCTAGGACGGACAAATACGGATGGACTCACTAATATACACTTAAATGCAGCTATGGTGACTATGTCTGGCTCAGCGCAAGCGGGCTTGACAAAAAGGAAGATATTTGTTCAAGTTATTTTTCTTCAAACTATTAGCACATTGTTGACAGATCCATTCCTTATCCTCCACACTTTTATGTCCTAATGTACAGAGTCTTTTCATCTCGGGCTTTAGACCCTGAATATCAAATTTAACATCAGAATGTCTGAAAAATGTTTGACAACAACTTGTACATATGTACTGGGGACCACAAGACACCAACTTGTGAAACTGTGTGACTATAGCACTTTCTTTGTTTTTAAATTTCTTACTGCTCAAACCATCTTTTGATGTGTCACTTAACTTAAGTTTCTTATTCAGGGAGGTTTGCAATTCTTCACATATAAGGGGTGAATCAAGTAATGCGGAACCGTGTTCATTTAAGCTGTCAGCAAGCTGGGAGGAAGCATAAGGCTGTGATGGACACAACTCAAATGAAATACATTCTTGTAAAGGAGGATAGGTAGTTATGTCACAAATTTGAAACCCAGCTCACTGGTATCATTTTATGGTCTCCCTGCAAACATGAGATATACAGAGCAAATGCAAATCAAACTGACTCACCGCTGTTGTAGTAAAGGAATTATCAAAACTAAACAATCTACGCAAATGTAAGGAAAATGCCAGTTATATTTGTTTTCTTTAACAAAATGTTTTTGCCATTAACATTTGGCATTCCATCTGAAGCTCTTGCATGTGACTCAAAAAGGTAGAAACAGTCACCTTGTTCCAATAATGCAATAGAAAAGCCGTTGCAAATGAAGACTGCATATGGGTTGAATGAGAAAGTCATAGCGAGTCCTGTCTCTAAATCAAGGAAAGGATACTCCACTAAGGATAAGATATTTAAATTTCCTGAAAATGTTTTTTTTTTTTTTTTTTTTTTTCACTTTCCAGGGATAATGCTGGTTGTCAAGTGAAAAATAAGATGGCAAATCACATGGCTCTAAATAGTCATGATATGTCTTGGCATTCTTTTTTGCATACTTGTATAATTTATCTCCTGCAAACAGAATTTCATTCATGTTGTTGACATTCAACTTGTTGGTACAGATCCTTTTCTGTACAGCTTTCACCAATAATACTAAACAACATGGTAGGCATTGACGCCCTCTTGAATCAGGACTAAATATCCCATCTCTTTGATGGATACTTCCTTGCAATAATACAGATGCATTTTCTTGTAGCGACACCGCCTCGTGGCTGCGAAGAAGCAGCCGCGAAGAAGCAGCCACGACGGTGGCGTCAAATGATAACACGTATGGAATAGAACAGAATTGTGTGTACGGACCCTTGCCGTGGCCTGAAAAGTCGCAATGATTAAAGCGAATAACACCGAGTGTTTCGACTGAGACATGTGATGTCAGTCAGCCAATGAAAGTGCTCAGCGATACGTATCGTGTCTGGTTTCCGACCTTCTGGGTGTTGCGACAACTGTGTGTGTTGTCGTATGACAACCAGCTTGTTTACTAGAATCTACCGGCTGTCGAACAGTTTATTTTTCGCGAGGCTACAGACATGAAAGCTTCTTTTACCTGCATTTTTGAAATTCATGGTGTGTCGCACGCGAAAAACAACAACAGATACTTGTTCAGTTCTTCAGCAAAATTCCTGTTGCCGTAAAGTGCATTTCATGTAGGCAACCGGTAGCATAGGAGCTTGACGTTTGCTAATTTCTACTTATAGGGCCTGTCCCTACGATTATGAAATAATCGAAGGTTCGAAGGACAGGCCCTATAAGTAGAAATTATCCAATGTCAAGCTCCTGTGACCGGTAGTGTAGCGTAACTTGGTACCTATTACCGGCGTGCACTGATTATCGGGTATTCAGAAATCACGACCCACAGACCACGGCCCCCGCCCATCGGGGCCAGGGAAGTAGTTGGGCTGCCTATAGTCTCCAGGGCAGAGTTGCCTTAGGCAGGGCCTGTTCATCATGTGATCGGGTTGGGTAAAAGTCCCACAAATCTGGAGGCAGTATCTTTAAATGGATACATTGTTGCATTTTTTTTTCTTTTCTTTTTATTCGCTAGAATCATCATACAGCAAATACAATGTATAAATAGACTCTAAGGCTGGCTAATCTGGTCGATTATCACTCCTGTCATTGTGATTGATTATTTATCACAAAAGATTTGGTCAATTTACTTGTCTGTCTGAGCAGGACTCTTCCCATGTTATACTTTACTGTATGTATTTGGTCAAATAGGCCTGAGCAAACAGTGTAGACCCAGATGGGATGCCGCAAAATGTGGCGTCTCATTGATTATAAGACATCTGTAATGATAATCATTTTTGTGGAATTTATAGATCAGTTAATGAATTATCTGATTAATTTTGTCAGCCTAAATAGTCTGTGTGAATAAAAGTAATATACTCCATGTATTTTCGCGTTAAATTCAATATTGCGTTAAACTGAGTTCTCAATGAAAATAAACGGCAGCGCCACCTACCTGCTGGATGTTTTAAATACAAAGTCACGCTTTAGTGGGCAAGGTTTGTTTTCAGAAATACACTGTTGTTTTGTGATTTCCGCTTAGAAAAGAAATATATTGACCGTGGTGATAACAGTCCTTAATGACATTTACACCTATATCTATTAAATCAATTTTTACAGCTAAGACTAACTTATTTTTTCTATGAAAATATCAAATCTAAGGTACCGTATTAATCCGCCTATAAGACGGGGATTTTTCCAAAAAAAAAAAAAAAAGCCCCCAAAAATCCAGACCCATCTTATAATCAAGATCTTTGGCCATATCGGTATTTTCGGCAAAGTCCGGTGGTGCCAGGTGGTCACGGAAAATGCCGGTCTTCGAAACCGGTAGAAGGATATAATGTTTACCTTCGTCCCTTGACAGAAATAGCAGCAAGGTAATTTTGTAGGTGAAGTACCGATTTTTTCTGTGTATTACTTGCACCCGTGTATAACACGCACTTCAATATTTGCTAAATAGTTTTGAAATAAAAAAAAGAGATGTTCTATGTAAAACACGAAGAATTTATCTGTGCGTTATTTACTAAGTTACCAGATACTAAGTGTCAAATTTCACTAGGATTGAGTTGAAAATGGCCGAACTCGGAAGATTTAGAGTAGAAACAGGCCGAATTTACGATAATGCTAACTGAATTTTCGTTGTGCAGCTCTGTTACCATGGGCCTCAGGCAACTTGATGTAGTGTAGGCAGTTCTTTGCTTCCCCACTGCAGACGCTATGATAATAAAAATGTAGTTATTTCTTTTGTGTTCTCATAATTAACACCTTCTTTGTGTCATTTTCTTAACTGAGACGTGAAATTATCAACTCAGTGCCTCAGGGCAATGCAAACAACAACTAAAGTCGACTAGTTGTCATTCTGACTGCCAATTAACCAATTAAGTGCACAGATGTATGCTGGTAGTTTGATTTTCTTTATCATAAACATTGTTTATTTCAAACAATCTTTTTGGTAAGTTGGAAGAAAAGTTTAAATAAAAAAAAAAAAAAAGATAAACATATGCCCAGTCAGCATTCTACGTAAATCTATATCGGGCCGTCATCGGCCCGTCAGGGTAGCTGGCGGGCCGATGACGGCCCGATGTAGATTTACGTAGAATGCTAGCTAGGTGGTAAGAAAATAAAAGATAAAATGCAAATGACCGATCTACCTACCTCAAAAGCCCAGTTGGTTTTGTTTATTATCAATAATTTTAATAATTGCATAAACTTAAATACTTTTTTATTTTTTCAATGTATGATCGTTCGTGCCAATATTTATGTTCTACCAAATTTATTTCCTATTTTGAACTACAATAAATCAGTTGTGCAGGCCGATTTATTCAAGTTGCGGTTGAGTCTTGTCAAAGTCCGGTAATCAATACAGATTCATATGCATATGCCTGTTTGAGTAGTTTCCCTTTGAAGAGATCACATGATCAGCAAAATAAAAAAGCGTAAACAAAAAAAGCATGGACATGAAAAAGATATCAAATTACTACAAATCAGATCGAGTTGCTTGTTTTGAGCTGCCAGAACCCTGGTATGGGCGAGATAGGTATAAAAAATCATGAATATCTTATAGCAATCATTCTATTTCGCATTTTTAACGGGCGATCGTGAATGTCATGATTTTTTTATTGTGTTGGGGTTTAACGACACGTCAACCCTTGAGGGTCATTTTGTGTCGTCTCCCAGAGAAAGGGAGAAAAGAGATAGAAGAGAGAGTAGAGGAGATGAAAGAGAGGGACAGGGAAGAAAGAGGTACAGGAATGAAAGTGAAGAAACAGAAGAAATAAAAACATTCCCCCTCTACCCTTACCCACTACAGGATAGCAGGCCTTGCCCAACTGTAAGCCAATATCAGTTGGACGCTCCAGTGATGTAAGATACACAGCACCTTCGCACCACCCGATCACCCCCGAATGTCATGAGTTTTCGCGACCGATTATCTTGGTGATTTCTGTCCCGATTTTGGTGTTCCTATAAATAATACACATCGGATTTTTATAAACGTTTTCTGGGTAAATAAGGTGCGTGTTATACACAGTTAAATACGGTATGCATGCTTGTAAGTGGTGTTGGGAGTTTTTTTAATTCCAGCTCTGTGATAAATTCACTTACAAATCTGACCAATCATCGCCGATGTCTTCATGTACTTTAGGAATTTCTGAGTGGCAGGGAATGTCTCCGACAGGCGACTTTTTTAACCCATCTTATAATTAATTAAAAGCAAAATCCTGCCTGAGAAGGGCCCAAAAACAGCCCCCGTCTTATAAACAAATCGTCTTATAGGCGGATTAATACGGTATCCGTACTTTATTTTGAAAATGGCCAAAATTTGCAAAAATCACATTACAATTACATGATGATTTTCTGCCAAAAATCTAATTAACGCGAAGTTACATGGCTTTTGGTTCAAAATGGCGGCAACATGGTTGGCTTGTTTACACAAATGCTTTCACAAATCAAATCCAAAGATTTGCATTATTTGTACATAAAATAAATGCTCAGATAATAATTTAGATGACTTCAGAATTATTTTCAGCATTTGTCTCTGTAAGTAGTTATGATGAAACGTTTTACCATTAGTAACGTGAAAATACATGAAACCGGGCTAAATAATAACAGCAAATAATTCTAAGATGTGAATTATATGGGACTAGACTTAAAAAATACAGTAATTATTATACTGTACACATATGTATAGTAAAAACTTAGCAAACTAGATCACAAATCTTGATTTTGATCATGGTTCTGTTAGACATCCCAGTAGGGCTAGCTGTTAAAAGAACTTGTAAGCATTAAAAGCTCTACACAGCTTATGTTGTCTATTTCTTAAATTCTTATATGCAACCTTTTATTTAAGGCTCTTTATCTTTATTTATAATGACTGAAATATTTTTTACCCACACTCCTCAATTATCTGGACAATTTTTATTAGCTGCAAAAATACCAAGAACATTTTGAATCCTCAAAGTCATAGTGACATGCCCATGCTCCAACTCTGCACACACATAAGCATATAGGTGTAGGCAAGTGAATTTTGTTGTCTGAACACTAAAGCTGGCACAACTGATCAGATACAGTCATTTGGCTAGAACCAGGTAAAGTTATGCTTCATAACAATTTCCAAATAAGTGGCTGATCAAAATTTGGACTTTATTGGCTGATACAGAGTACTAGCCTTCCTTGAAATATCACACCAAAGACTTTGTCCTTCGCCTTAGGTTATCTGCCCTTGTGATGAATGTGAAGTTCTCCACTGATTTGGCTAGTTCCAAATAGTTTCGCTAGTTCCGAATAATAAATGAGGGATCTGTAAAAATCCCTCACATAATGCAACAGCCTCTATATATTATTTTATCAACTTGGATAATGTGTTACTGAGAAAATTAATTCAATATAAGACATTTGTCGCAAAGCGACATGTTCACAAAGACCTTAAAACAGATCCTTTAAGCAAAAATCGTATAATTCATGGCATAACAATTTTTTGGCATGTACACCCTCCTTACTGCAAAATTTAGCTCCTATTTTCTGGATTTAATAATCTTTCCGATATAAATATATTTCAATGAGGTTTAAGAAGTTGAAAGGAGTATGTGCATAAGGTCCTATTTTCCCCCTTCTGAAGCCCGAAAATAAAATATGCTTGCAGTAAAATTATGCGTTAATTAATCCAATTGTAGCTTGTGTTTAGCACTGTGTGATGCCGCTACAAAGTCTCCCTGCACTTTGTCAAAGTACAGATAATATATAAGCAACAACATGAAAAACCTGTCTTCGAGGTTTTCGACCAAATAAGACTCAGACCTGCTTACTCAGCCGTAGACTGGCTAACTCGGCCATTGTGCCAGATTAGCTAGTCTTGAAAGTTTTGATAGGTTGTTTACTGTCTAGACAGCCAACAACAACGGTGCTGATCAGACTGCGCATAGCAAAAACCACGTGTCTTTGTTGTTCGCATATGGCATAAGATTTTTATCCCATGAAGAGGCTCATATATCGCTTCAATAGTCTGTCACATGTCTGAGATTCTTGTACATACACTACATCAATATCTACACTCCTTTAAACACAGCATGTGAACACCTTACCCGAAATTTGATTTCTGGGTCGGTTACTCACCTCAACTCCTTACCATACTTTATTTAAAATTGAACAAGAGGCCCACGGGCCACTCACCTGAGTAGCATTGTGAGTGCAGATATGCAGATGTTATGTAACATTTTTCCAATCCTGTCATCGCAACTAATGAAAAGATCATCCTTTAAGCAGTTCTTAATTTTTAAGATGAATATTATATATGGCAAGACAGTCAATGGAGCGTGATCATTTGAACAAACTCTCAATCACATTTCAACAGTAGGATCAATGTGAAATTTGGTTGCTATTGCCTAAGTGGTTTCTGAAGAATCATGATTTTATACATGTAAACAGCAGAGTGGCAGGGAAATATAATAAACATAAACAAGATGGTAGCCATCTTGGATTTCCAATCAGAATGACTTTTAGCTACTGTTGATCTACAAGTCACTTCGATACTTCCAATGAACTTTAAAGTCAATTGCCCTTTCGGTTCAGGGGAAAAAGTTCAAAACAGATTTTCAAGATGGCCACCATAGCTGCAATTTGAGATTTCTTACCGCAACCATTTGAGCGTTTTTTGATCTACAAGTCACCCTGATGCTTCCTACCAAGTTTCGAGTCAATAAATGGTCTTTCAGTTCAGAAGAAGTAAAGAAAAATAGATTTTCAAGATGGCCGCCATCTTGGATTTCCAATCGGAAGGATTTTAGCTATTTTTATATCAACATGTCATCCTGATGCTTCCTACCAATTTTCAAATTAACTGGCCCTTTGGTTCAGGAAAATAAGTGAAAGGAAAAGAGTTTCAAGATGGCCGCCATGACAGCCATCTTGGATTTCCTATCCAAACAATTTAAGCTATTTTAGATCTACAAGTCACCTAAATGCTTCCTACCAAGTTTCGAGTCAAATGGCCTTTCAATTCAGGAGAAGAAGCGAAAAATAGATTTTAAAGATGGCTGTCATAGCGGCCATCTTGGATTTCTGATAGGGATGATTTTATCTATTTTTGATCTACAGGTCACCCTGATGCTTCCTACCTAGTTTAAAGCCAATAAGCCTTTTGATTCAGGAGAAGAAGTGAAAAATCTACATTTTCAAAATGGCCACCATGGCAGCCATCTTGGATTTCCAATCAGAACGATTTTAGCCATTTTTAATCTATAAGTCACCCCGATGCTTCCTACCAAGTTTCAAGTCAACTAGCTTTTGGGTTTAGGAGAAGAAGCGAAAAAAAGATTTTCAAGATGGCCACCAGGGGTGGCCCTCTTGGACTTCCGATCAGCATGGTTTTAGCTATTTTTGATCTACAAGTCACCCTGATGCTTCCTACCAAGTTTGGAGTCAGTTGGCCTTTCGGCTCAGGAGAAGAAGCGAAAAATAGATTTTCAAAATGGCCGCCATGGTGGCCATCTTGGATTTCCGTTTGGAATGATTTTAGCGTCTTTTGATCTATAAGTCACCCCTATGCTTCCTAGCAAGTTTGGAGTCAATTGGCCTTTCGGTTCAGGAGAAGAAGCGAAAAATAGATTTTCAAGATGGCTGCCATGGCGGCCATCTTGGATTTCCGATCAGCATGATTTTAGCTATTTTTGATCTACAAGTCACCCTGATGCTTCTTAGTAAGTTTGGAGTCAATTGGCCTTTCCGTTCAGGAGAAGAAGCGAAAAATAGATTTTCAAGATGGTGGTCATCTTGGATTTCTGATCAACACGATTTTAGCTAGTTTTGATCTACAAGTCACCCCGATGCTTCCTAGCAAGTTTGGAGTCAATTGGCCTTTCGGTTCAGGAGAAGAAGCTAAAAATAGATTTAAGATGGCTGCCATGGCGGCCATCTTGGATTTTCGATTGGCAAGATTTTAACTATTTTTGATCTACAAGTCACCCCAGTGCTTCCTAGAAAGTTTGGAGTCAATTGGCCTTTCGGTTCAGGAGAAGAAGCGAAAAATAGATTTTCAAGATGGCGGCCATGGCGGCGATCTTGGATTTCCGATCGGCATGATTTTAGCTATTTTTGATGTACAAGTTACCCCGATGCTTCCTACCAAGTATCGAGTCAATTTGCCCAGGGGTGTAGGAGTAGGCTTTTAAATCAATTGTTGACATCGCATGACGGACGACGGACATTGACTGACCACAATAGTTCACCATGAGCACTTTGCGCTCAGGTGAGCTAACAAGTACAATTTACTACCGAATGTTTTGTCTAAAATAGCTCAATGGGTGGCAAACAGTTTAGCCCCTGATGTGACACCGCATTTTGTAGCATCTCATGGGGGTTTACAATGTTTGCTCGGGACTGTCTGGCCAAATACATCCAGTAAAGTATGACCAATTTCAATATAATTTTGCAAGAGTGTTACTTTGATGATCCTCTACCAAGATTGTTCAAGCCATTTGGATTCGTCAAAAAACATGGCCGCCAGGGGGCGGGGCTTATTTTCCCTTTATATCTATATAGAAAACTTTAAAAATCTTCTTGTCAGAAACCACTGGACCGATTTCAATATAATTTTGCAGGAATGTTTGTTTGGTGATCCTGTACCAAGATTGTTCAAGCCATCTGGATTCGTCAAAAAACATGGCTGCCAGGGGGCGGAGCTTATTTTTCCTACATGTATATATCTATATGGAAAACTTTTAAAAGCTTCTTGTCAGAAACACTGGGCCGATTTCAATATAATTTTACAGAAACGTTCCTTTAGTAATCCTCTACCAAGATTGTTCAAGCCATTTGGATTCCTCAAAAAACATGGCCACCAGAGGGCGGGGCTTATTTTCCCTATATATCTATACAGAAAAGTTTAAAAATCTTCTTGTCAGAAACCACTGGACCGATTTCAATATAACACGGCAGGAATGTTTCTTTTGTAACTTTCTACCAAGATTGTTCAAGCCGTCATGATACGTCAAAAACCATGGCCGCCAGGGGGGTGGGACTTTTTTTTTTTTTAACTCACCTGACCTCTGCTCAGGATGAGCTATAGTGATCACTTTTCCTCCGTCCATTAACATTTTCAAATGACTTCTCCTCTGAAGCCGCTGAGCCAATTTTGCTCAGATTTCATGTGGAGCCTCCTTAGGGTGGGGGAACGAAAGATTGCTAAAATGGTCATGGTCCGTTGACCCAAGATGGCCTCCATGCACATATATGGTAAAAACCTTTAAAAATCTTCTCCATAACCGAGGATGCCTTGGGGCTGAATCTTTGCAAGAATCATCAGGGACAAGAGGTCTACCAAAGTTGTTATAAGATTTGTCGTACGTTGGCATTTGACCTTTTTACGGCAAGGTCAAGTTTGCTTCCCTATGCTTTTGTATGGGAAAAACCTTTAAAAATCTTCTTCTCCAAAACCGAGCATGCCTTGTGGCTGAATCTTTGCACATATCATCGGGAATGGGAGGGCTACCAAAGTTGCTAAAATAATGGTTGTACATTGACATTTGACCTTTTTGCGGTAAGGTCAATTTTGCTTCCTTATGCATTTATATGGGAAAAATGTTCAGAATTTCAAATAACATCTCCTCTGGAGCCTCTGGGCCAAATTTGCTCAAATTTCATATTGAGCCTCCTTAGGTTGGGGGAACAAAAGATTGCTAAAATGGTCGCAGTTCATTAACCAAGATGGCCGCCATGCCCATATATGGTAAAAACATTTAAAAATCTTCTTCTCCAGAACCGAGGATGCTTTGGGGCTGAATCTTTGCATAATTCATCGGGGACGGAGGGTCTACCAAAGTTGCTAAAATTTGACCTTTTTACGGCAAGGTCGTTTGCTTCCCTATGCATTTATATGGGAAAAAAACATTTAAAAATGTTATTCTCCAAAATCGAGGATGGCATGTGGCTGAATGTTTGCATATATCATCGGGAACGGGCGGTCTACCAAGGTTGCTAAAATAATTGTCATACATTGACATTTAACCTTTTTACGGCGAGGTCAAGTTTGCTTCTGTATGCATTTGTATGGGCCCCATACATTTGTATGGAAAAAATGTTGATAATTTCAAATGACTTTTCCTCTGAAGCCTCCGGGCCAGTGTTGCTCAAATTTCATGCAGAGCCTCCTTGGGCAGGAGAATGAAAGATTGCTAAAATGGGCATGGTCCATTGATCAAAATGGCTGCCATGCCCATATAATGGTAAAAAAAAATTTACAAATCTTCTCCTCCATAACCAAATAAGCCCTGGGCCCTTATCTTTGCACAAATTATGGGGAACAGGAGAGCTACCAAAATTGCTAAAATGATGGTTCTATGTTGACGTTTGACCTTTTTACCTCCAAGGTCAAATTTGCTTCCCCATGCATTTGTATGGGCCATATACATTTATATTGAAAGTATTCAAGTGAATTGTAGATCAACAGTAGTTAAAATTGTTCTGATTGGAAATCTTAGATGGCCATCATCTTGTTTATATTTATTATATTTCTCTGTCACTGTGCTGTTTACATGTATAAAATCATGATTCTTCAGAATCCACTTAGCCAATTTCCACCAAATTTCACATTGATCCTACTGTTGAAATGTGATTGATGGTTTATTCAAATGATCACGCTCCATTGACTGTCAGGCCCATATATTCTTCTTCAAAACTAAGAACTGCTCAAATGATGATCTTTTCATTAGTTGTGATGATAGGATTGGAAAAATGTTGCATAACATCTGCATGTCTGCAGTGACTCAGGTGAGCGAGCCGTGGCCCGTGGGCCTCTTGTTTCCCTATATATCTATATAGAAAACTTTAAAAATCTTCATGTTAGAAAGCACTGGACCGATTTCTATATAACTAGGCAAAAATGTTTCCTTGGTGATCCTCTACCAAGATTGTCCAAGCCGTCATGATTTGTCAAAAAACATAGCAGCTAGGGGGCGGGGCTTATTTTCCCTATATATATAGAAAACTTTAAAAATCTTCTTGTCAGAAACCACTGGACCGATTTCATTAATACTTGGCAGAAATCTTTCCTTTTGACCCTTAACCAAGATTGTTTAAGTTATCATGATTTGTCAAAAAAACATTGCCGCCGGGTGGTGGGTGGGGAGGGAGGCTTAATTTCCCTATATATCTATATAGAAAAGTTTAAAAATCTTCTTGTCAGAAACCAATGGACCAATTTCAATATAGCTTGGCAGGAATGTTGCTTTGGTGACCTGCTACCAAGATTCTTCAAGCAGTCATGATTCGTCTAAAAAAAATTCTGCCAGGGGGTGGGGCTTATTTTCCCTATATATCTCTATAGAAAACTTTAAAAATCTTCTTGTCAGAAACCACTGGACCGATTTCATTATAACTTGGTAGAAATCCTTCCTTGTTGACCCTCTACCAAGATTGTTCAAGTTATCATGATTCGTCAAAAAACAATGGCCGCCACTGGGAGGGGCTTATTTTCCAAATATATCTATATAGAAAAGTTTAAAAATCTTCTTCTCAGAAACCAATGGACCGATTTCAATATAACTTGGCAGGAATGTTTCTTTGGTGACCCTCTACCAAGATTGTTCAAGCCGTTATGATTCATCAAAAAACATGGCGGCTAGGGGGCGGAGCATATTTTCCCTATGTAGAAAACTTTAAAAATCTTCTCGTAAGAAACCGTTGGATTGAGTTCAATGTAACTTGACAGGAATGTGCTTTGATGACCTTCTACTAAGATTGTGCCCTCATGATACGTCAAAAAACATGGCCTTCATGGGGCGGGGCTTATTTTCCGTATATATCTGTATAGAAAACTTTAAAATTCATCTTGTCAGAAACCACCTGACTGATTTTAATATTACTTGCCAGGAATGTTGCTTTGGTGACCCCCTATCAAGATTGTTCAAGCAATCATGATTCGTCAAAAAACATGGTTGCTAGGGCTGGGGCTTATTTTCCCTATATATCTAAATAGAAAACTTTAAAAATCTTCTTGTCAGAAACCACTGAACCGATTTCAATATAACTTGGCAGGATTTTTCCTTTGGTGACCCTCTACCAAGTTTGTTCAAGCTGTCATGATTTGTCAAAAAACATGGCCGTTAGGGGGTGGGGCTTAATTTCCCTATATATCTATATAAGACATTTTAAAAATCTATTTGTCAGAAACCACTGGACCAATTTCAATATAACAGCAGAATTGTTCCTTTGGTGATCCTCTTTCACTATTCAGTTCAAGCCATCATGATGGATGAAAAAAACATGGCCACTGGGGTGCAGGGTTATAAAATTTATACAAAAATTTTAGAGCAGTACACTTGGCTGAAACTTCAACAGTAAGTATGCAAAGCTGTTTGCTCAGGTGAGCGATATAGGACCATCATGGTCCTCTTGCTTTTTTTTTTTCCCCCCATTGGACCTAGCATGCCAGTTATGCCTGTTTTTGAATCTATTCTGTTCTAAATATCCCCCCCCTCCCCCCCCACACACCCTTGGATGGGGACGCCAGTGCTGATAAGATCTGCACCAAAAGCAATATACCCCCTCCCGCTTGAGCTAGGATTCTGATATTTATGTCTCCTCCCTTTAGGGTAGGGAGATGTGTATTGTTTTTTCCCTCGGGCGTCTGTCACAAAATCTTGTCCACTCTGTAACTTGAAAATGGTTCAAGCTGTCTCCACATAACTTCATATAAATATCAATCAACATTATCTTACATGCAGAGCACAAGAACCATACGTCTTGCATTTATACTTTTTGAGTTATTTCACTTGGAACTTTATGCGTCACAAAATTGTGTCCACTCTGTAACTTGAAACCTGTTCAAGATATCTTCAAGAAAGGTCATGTAAATATCAATCAGCATTAGACAACATGCAGCGCGCAAGAACCATAACTCTTGCATTTATACTTTTTTGAATTATTATACACCTGTTTGAAAAACGGGACATATTATTTTACGGGGTATGACGTCCGTCAGAAAACTTTTTCGTTTCCGGCTAACGCCTCCTACAGTTTAAATCCGATTAAAATGAAACTTGGTATATAGCTAGACCATGATGTGAAGCAGCACATATTGTTTTTGGGCTACAGACCACCAATTATTAGCAGAGCTATGCCCCTTCGAAAATTTCAGAAAACATTTCGTTTCTGGTTAACTCCTACACTTTACATCTGATCAAGCTGAAACTTCATTTATAGTTAGACCATGATGTGGAACAGTGCATATTGTTTTGAGGTTACAGTCCACTTAATATCAGCAGAGTTATAGCCCTTTGAAAATTCCTTTAAACTTTTCGTTTCCGGATAACTGCTCCTACAATTTACATCTGATCAAGCTGAAACTTCATTTATAGTTAGACCAAGATGTGGGGGCAGTGCATATTGTTTCTAGGTCACAGTCCACCAAATATTAGCAGAGTTATGTCCCTTTTAAAATTTCATTAAACTTTTTGTTTCCGGCTAACTCCTCCTACAACTTACATCCGATCAAGCTGAAACTTCATTTATAGCTAGACCATGATGTGGAGCAGCACATATTGTTTCAAGGTTACAGTCCACTAAATATTAGCAGAGTTAAGCCCCATTGAAAATTTCTTTAAACTTCTAGTTTCTGGTTAACTCCTCCTACAATTTATATCCGATCAAGCTGAAACTTCATTTATGCTATAGTTAGACCAAGATGTAGAGAAGGGCGTATTGTTTTGAGGTTACAGTCCACCAAATATTAGCTGAGTTACGCCTAGTGGTGAGACGATTCATCGATGCATTGGTGCATCCCGATACGCTTCATGTATCGATACACATGATGGAGTATCGATATGATGAACGCTTCTATTCAGATTCGCTTATTTGTGTTCGTTACATTCTTTAATCCGGTCTACAAAGTGACATTTTCAGAGTGCGATTTTGATTGGATGACGCTTGACTGATAGCCAATTGCATTTTGCTTTACTCTCATTATGATGGCAGATGAAACTGTGGTTGGAATTTATTCGCCGCCCAGCGGTAAAAATACTAGTTCTGTATGGGAATGTTTCGGCCATCCTATTCTTACTTTTGAAGTTAGCCATTTTTAGTGTTTCAGTATTATGGACAATGCATGTTTAAGGGAAACCATATAGTTGGGGTCATAGTGTTGTTCAAACACGTTCTAGTTCATTATAATTTCAACACAAAAACATGTTGGAACTTATTAGAAGGTCATTCATTGGTAGGGCTCTTTTAATGAATATCCACAACATATATTCCTTAAGAAAAATAAGAAACATGCCAGTAATTTTTATTCAAAAAGTGTGTTATCTAACTGATAATACAGGTAAATAATAACGTTACTTTACGCATGTTAAAGTTAAATAAAAGTGTAGTTAAAAGAGATTCAGAACCACCACAGAGTAATGTACATCCAGTATAGCAACTGTAGTTACTCTGAATTGTTCAGAAGGCGGTGTCGCGAAAAAAGGCATTAACTTAATTACATAATTAGATTTATATGATTTGATGGACCTGGATTTTGCTCTATATCCATATTTTCACACTTTCTTACAACCAGTGGCTTCATCCAATATTAAATTTACATTCAGAGACATGGCTTTGTGTGAAAATTTACTATTCCTTGAAAAACAACCAACATGAACACTTTGTACTACATGCTTTCACTATCAATTTAATTTCTCAAAATCAGTCAGATGGAAATGCATTCTACTTCTTTTAATGTATAAATAAGAATGGGTCTTTACTGAGGCATCTGTGTAAAACAGATATACATAAATAATCTAACCATGTACTGAAAAACTAAATACAATTATTTCTCTTCTGTTTTGTTTCTTTCTTCACAAAAAAAAAAAATCCATTTTATTATCTGCATATATAAGCCAATGCAGTGATTGGAGTAATGTACCTCTTTATTTTCCAATGAAGTTTACCACCTGATTATTCCAAATGAGTGTATCTCCAGCAGCAATTTCCAATTTCTAGAATTATCAAAGTTCAAGTCTAGATATGCTCCAGTTCATACATATTCAACACCTGATGTAGCTCCACGATTATTCTGGTGCAATTTTATAAATTTATCTTTATCAACTTATTATGAAGACGAGCAGATTAAATAAATTTGAAATGGCTATGTTCAATCCAGATTAGCTTTAATAACTGATTGTCATTTGATAGTGCTTCACCTAAGCATCAACAGATTAGCCCGACCAGCTATGCCTACCCTTTTCTGTTTTCAAGAGATTTTCCGATGTCCACAAAAGAAGGGTCATAACGTATAAATGGGCCAGCAGTCTTCAGACAACTCCGTGTCACTGAGGTGTGAATAAAGTAATTTCATGTAGGAGGAATGAATTAAATGCCTGATGTCTTGCTATATTCAATATCGAATAAGTAGATTCTGATACTTTCTTTTCGTTCAGCTTCCGTTGCTAAGCACAACATCAAAGATGGCGTGGGGTGATTGACAAAAGTAGCGCGTGTATTACTACACCGAATTTTGAAGTCTATGTTTCAAATTGCACTATCTAAATCGATTTCAGTTACAGTTATGTTAGCGAAATAGAAAAGCTATAAAAAAAATCCCCTGCTTCACATTCAGTTCGCCGTAATAGTGCCGCATTGCGTCTGATTAAGAAGTAGTGCGCGTATGAATATAGCGGTGATGAAAATCCGCTTGTGACGTAGTAAAAAAACCCATGCGATCGCATAGAGCCTGCTAGCTGTCGCTAGCAGACTCAAAAATGCCACAATTGCCAAGCGCTGCTTTCCGCAGGCCCCAAAAGAAGAAAAGATGAACGACAAACAATGATGCATGAAGCCCCCGACCCGCTGCAACAAAGGCATAGCTTTAGAAGAACGAATAAAAAAAAAAGAAAAAACTACAAGGGATTTAAGGTGTGTGTTCTCTGTTTCCAAAGGCAATCCTTTTTGACTTTTGACAGAATCTAATACTCGGTTTAACTGAGCTCCTTCAGTTGACAGCAATGTTGTTTATATACACACACTAGCGCCTGCTTTAGTCTGACTTTTAGTATGATTCGAGATATTTACTTGGAATACATTCCCGAAGGTACATTTTCTAAGGTTTTCTGGTTTGATAGTTTAAATGTATTATTATATGTCTTTAATAATTGCTACGTCAGTAGCGAATCACTGCCTCTTCAAAAAGGACTATTAGAATGCATTAGTCTAATTATGCCACCCGACTGTATATTTATTGCTTCTGCATGATTGTGAAATTACAAGTTATTACAAATATATAGTATAATTTAGCCATCACCCTACACATGATATAGCAGAGATATATCTAGAACATGACATTATGATAACACATCTATCTGAAAAGTACATATTTCTAAGCCATCGCTCCAAAGTTGCGCTTTTTGCTAAGCTTGCATTGATATTAATTATATTTCTCCATTAAAAACATATGCTGTGATATCTGCTAGAAACGCCTCCGTGGCGCTTCTGTGAGTTCTCATAATATATGATCTCATAGAGAAATAAGAACACATTACGAAAACACGCCTATTCAAATATATAGAACATTTCACCACAAAAAAACATGAAAATTTTCAGATAAAAAAACTCTGGTATTTTCATATTTCTGCTAAAACATAGATTGTGAGTACTCCTTAGAACCGCCTCGGCGAGGCGGTTCTAACGAGTACCCACAATCTATATTTTTGAGCAGAAATAAGAAAAATAATTTATACCCCTGTAAACCTCAGTTTTACTACATAAAAGTGAGGTATAAGGGGGTCAAAATTGTATAGGCATGTTTTCGTGATGAATTATTTATCATGACATCCCTCTTATCAAGAGCTATGTAAGCCATAATGTTTCCGTTTTATATGGAGAGTAGGAGGAACATTCAAATACATACTTTAAGATATATGAATGCAAAATAAATGATAGAAGTAAGACAACCAGGTCATGCTGATAATAATAAGTAACCCAACATACCCCGCCCCCCGTCAACTATATATTATGTGGGGATATGGGTGTAATAAATAAACTAAATTCGTTAAAGAAATAATATAACACTAATTCTGAACCCTGACTTATATGATCAGTGCAAAATGGCATTACCAACGAACAATAATCACCTGGACAATCCGACCTTACCGAGGAATTCAGTTTCATCATACGTAGAATTAGTATTTGGTAAGCTATTCCTTTCACATTTTTGTTAAATATGAATTGCCCAGTTGCTATATTCAGTACAATAAATGCAAATCCGATACAAATACTTATTTTATGTTGCCAGTAAATATTTCGCTAGCAGCATACAAGGCAAGTAGAATCAAAGCACTGACAGCACTGATCGGTCGATTGTCGCTGAGTGTAAGGAGGGAAAATGGTCCTGATTGGGGACTGTTTCATTTAACCCTTGACTTCCAATGGTTTAAGCAAACAATGCAGAGCCTGGTCAGACGCATCGTTCTGTGGTGTATGAGCAGGCTCTGTACTGTTTGCCATGTCCCAGTCCATGTTTTCTAGATAACTCTCTATACACTGCACTCTGACGTCACAGCGACAAGAATCGCGCGACTATAAATAAACTGTTACCTGGATTTCGTTTTAAGAGCGGTTTGATTACATTGGTCAATGATAATCACGTGGACAACTACATTAACGATTTGTGTTGGGGTCAAACTTCATGGGTCATTTTGTGTCGTCTCCCAGTGAAAGGGAAAAAAGAGACAGAAGAGAAAGTAGACGAGACAAGACAAAATATTTAGACGTAAACGTCTAAATACCGGCGCAAAGTTTTATTCATGTTTACTTAGAGATATGGGACAAGGGTATACTAAAGTTTAATAAATGTTCAATGTAACAGAAAAAAAAAAATGTGATTCTTTTATATATGCTTTTATTAAGCTTTATGAAATTTCTTGATTGAAATGAAAATAAAATAGACATTAATCTTTTTTATATCACAGTTTGGTATAAGAAGATTTTGTTTTATATTTGCCGGGATCGTCACACACCGACGATCCCGGCAAATATAAAAAAAAAAATCAAAATCTTTTGTGAGCTAATCGAATACTCTACATATAAAAATCCAAAGCTATATTAAGAGACCGAAGCGATTCCAGCGCCGGCCAAGGAAAGAGAGGGACAGGGAAGAAAGATGAACAGGAATGAAAGTGAAGAAACTGAAGAAATAAAAGCATTCCACCTCTACGCTTACCTGCTGCAAGGATAGCAGGCCGTGCCCAACTGTAAGCCAATGTCAGTTGGACGCACCGGTGACGTAATATACACGACTCCTTCGCATCACCCGACCACCAAACACTACCTTAAGGAAATTTCGCCATTTGTATACTGTGGCTCGATTATAAACAGTCGACCCAAAAATGGTACTGAATCTGCTACAATACATCCATACAGTGCAAGAGCAGATAAAACTCAAATAATGTAAGCACGACAATTCTCTATTTAGTATATGTGCAAGTCAATATTTACCAGGTTTCCTTGGTGTTGTACAGTTAAACATGTTGTTTATTCGCTCATAAAAAAGTGTTGGTACTAGTGATTGTCCTGAACAATTCAAAAATATTTTGAAGAGAAATGATATAATGGCGATTAAATGAAGCAAACTGCATGCTAACCTCATTTATGCCTAGCGTCCCATAAAAGGGACATTTGGCAAACAGTGCAGACCGAGAACAGACGCTTCCAAACACGGCGTCTGATCAAGGTCCACACTGTTTGGGTCAAAATATAGGCATTTCCATTATATATGGAATAAAAGTAACTAGACATCCCTTCTACTTAAAATGGACCCGTCCAAAAGTTTGGGGTAGAAGAGTTCATTCGGCATAAATGAGTTAGTAAATTTAATCAAAGTTTATAATTTTGCCAGCCGTTTAATTGCACGACGGATCGTCGGGCCACAGGCTCAGTTACTACTCAATCCCAATGACATTATTTTTTGCTTATGCCAGACCTTCCTCGCCTGTAGTCAGGCTCACCGTGGTTCTATGAGTGGTTTTCCTATGCCCTGACTTCATTACGAAAACACACCTATTCAACTCTATTGAGAATTTTACCTCCAAAAAATGAAAACTTTCAGATGAAAATTTCTGATATTTTTCATATTTCTGCTCAAAACATAGATTGTGGGTACTCGTTAGAACCGCCTCGGCGAGGCGGTTCTAACGAGTACCCACAATCTATGATTTTGAGCAGAAATAAGAAAAATAATGTATACCCCTGTAAACCCCAGTTTTACTATATAAAAGGCATGTTTTCGTGATGTTAGATTTTTTTGTCGATTTCTCACCTGTGTCTCAAAAATAGAGTTAAGAAGTTAATTTGTTTTCTATGTTGATCCACCGATGAGTTAGGGAAATCCTACGTTCAAAATGAATGAGAATAACTGCGTTAGAATGTGAAAGTTAGTCGCGAGTGTTTTTCCCAGGACCTCTGCTGCTGTTGGCGCCTGTCATTATGTACAGGGATCCAAGGCTAAATAGTTACCGAATCTCTGCACTTCTGAACGCAGCCCTGAGATCTAAATGTGT
This sequence comes from Anodontia alba, assembly GCA_964016985.1. Classification (NCBI taxonomy): domain Eukaryota; kingdom Metazoa; phylum Mollusca; class Bivalvia; order Lucinida; family Lucinidae; genus Anodontia; species Anodontia alba. Next base: position 111,081,388 of record OZ024827.1, on the reverse strand, counting down.
TTTCCAAAGAAATCAAAAGGTTTCAAATATGTAAGGCTATAGTTTATTACATACGGTCGCTTTAATAAAAGAAATCCCACATGAAAAAGGGTTTTCAAACAATGTTGAGAGTAGCAGTTTTTTTTGTCAGCTTACTACCAGTAATCTGAAATGCCACGAGCCCTCGTCTTTGTTTCGCCACAGTGAGTTAATATTTTACATGTTTCTGATGTTTCTGATATATTTTACTGACCCAAACATTGTTTTTTCTTCAACATTTGGTGTAGATTTGGCGCCTGAAGAAATAGTATAGATATCCATACTCATTATCACAGAGCATAGCCTACCAACGGGCAAACAACTCATTACTGACAGTACACGTCACTGACCAAACAAAACGAAAGGAAAGAAAGCATCACGAAAACATAATTTTGACCCCTTAAACCCCACTTTTATATAGTAAAACTGGGGTTAACAGAGCATTATTTCTGCTCAAAAGCATAGGTTGTAGTACTCGTTAGAACCGCCTCAGCGAGGCGGTTCTAACGAGTACCCCACAATCTATGTTTTAATCAGAAATATAAAAAATATCAGAATTTTATATGAAAATTTTCAGTTTTTGGTGGTGAAATTTTCAATATATTTGAACTGGCGTGTTTTCGTAATGGGCAAAGCAACCCGCTCCCTCTTCTTTTACAGGGTGATCACAACGCCAGACAGAATCGACTTATAAATAAGGCAACGAACAGAACAACGAGCAGCCATACGGTAACATAAAGAGCAAACAACACCAGAGACACCGCCTTAAACTTGTCAGTAAATTCGATTCAACCGTCCCTCTTCATTGATTCTTTGCATTCTGCTTTGTTTTACTATGCGGTGTTTCGTCTTCTGATGCATATACAGTTGACTCTCGTTATCTCGACCTCGCTTATCTCGAATAACCGCTTATCTCGAAGCGAAAATCTGGTCCCTGCCTATATATGAAAACCTAACAACAGATGGAAAATATTGTAGAAAAGAGGAGAAATTGCTCCTAAGGAGCAATTTCTCCTCTTTTCCACAATATTTTCAATATATCTCTAACTTCAAAAGTCCAATTACCTATCAGTTTGTTAAATGTGGTTAATCAAATTATTTTTTCCTCAATTCTGCAAACCTGATATGTCGAACTACGGATATCTCGAAGTATTTCCGAGAGTCCCTTGGAGTTCGAGATAACGAGAGTCGACTGTATATGGATCAAATTCCTTTGCTACCAGCTTTGTTTTCTCTGTCTGTTTGGGCTTTGTTTGTGTTGCATGTATTGGTATGAATAGTTTAACATAGGCTGAAGACTTGGTACAGAAAAGTCGATTTAAACCATCCTGTAGTCTAATGCGGTGGTCTAAGGATTGTCTTGTGGCTGCTTGTTGCGGCTTTTATATGTTTTGTCCTGATAGTAAGAGTTGTTGCGTTTGCTGGGTCCTGTCTAGCACTGTGATTACATTTTGGGGCAAATAATGAGCTGGTTTCTTCACCAATTGTTGGTTCGTAACGTGTATGCTATTCGTCATAGTTTATCCTTTCTCTTGGTGTCCAATATTTCCATTGTGGCACTTCCTTGACATATTCGCTACGTATGTAAGTCATTTATTTACTATATGTTTAGCAGATACCAGCAAATGTTTGTATAATTTTGAGAGTCGCGGATAGAAATTTAAATTTATTTCTCGGAATAAGTAAAGACAACCTATCGGGTAGCCAGAGTGACAGTTATTTGACATTAGCTCATATGTGATGTCAAAAGTAAGTGATGTACAGTCGACTCTCGTTATCTCGAACTCCAAGGGACTCTCGGAAATACTTCGAGATATCCGTAGTTCGACATATCAGGTTTGCAGAATTGAGGAAAAAATAATTTGATTAACCACATTTAACAAACTGATAGGTAATTGGACTTTTGAAGTTAGAGATATATTGAAAATATTGTGGAAAAGAGGAGAAATTGCTCCTTAGGAGCAATTTCTCCTCTTTTCTACAATATTTTCCATCTGTTGTTAGGTTTTCATATATAGGCAGGGACCAGATTTTCGCGTCGAGATAAGCGGTTATTCGAGATAAGCGAGGTCGAGATAACGAGAGTCAACTGTATTTTATTGCACAATTATACAGTTTAAATTGTAACGAACGGTCTTTAACAAGTTTAACTTAAAAAGGTGATACATAGTGCCATGTATTGAACTGTAGGTTCAGCTTCACTTACTGATTTAGTATTGGTATTTCACAATACAAATATATATTTCGAGCAAACTGTGCATCGGTGTCTGGTAGCGTTAACATCTGCACAACAAGCAAACAATGCATTAATGCCTTGCGGCCCATAAAAGGGACATTCAATTTGGCAAACAATGTTGACCCAGATCAGACAGCGCACAACGCGGCATCTGATCCATATTTTCACTGTCTGCATTAAATACAGGAATTTCTATAAAACATGGTAATAATGAAAATTAACTATTTTCATCACTGGGCTGACGGAGGTTCGAACCCACGCCGGCTTCGACGGCAGGCCTAGCCCTTCACAGTCAGGAGACATAACCGCTGCACCACTGTGCTTGTTAAATACAAGTTTCATGGAACAGTATTGTAATTGATTTTTCTGAATGACCCATCGGATAATAATATGTTTGGTGCGCTAGCGCACTCATTATATACAAGGGACTCTCTGGATCCACGGGATACTGAAGCTTGGAAATATTATTATAATTTAAGATTTAAACAAACTTCGACAGAGTTCCGATCCAGGATCATTACTGATGCAAGTAGTTCAGAAAAAAGAAGTGTAAAGGGAGAAATATAAAATACCTTTTAGTCTGGTTTTTCAAATCCTGTACCTAGCAAAATACATAACCCTAACATCGGAAAGATATACGGCTGAATTATTGTATATATAAAGCTTTGATATTAGTTCATAAAAAACCGCTGTATAGCAATGCGAAACTAATTGCATTTTGGAGAAACGCATGCATTTTGCATGATTATGGTTTAGAGATTTGCCGAGCAACTGTAAGTTCTATTGTATATAATAACAGGTAAAATACAACCAATATACACCCAACTTGCGATAAATTAATCAGTACAGTTGATGTCTGAATATAAATTAGCACTGATTGTTTAAACTTCTTCGCTTATTTTGTAAAACGGCGTATATTTTATGAAATTTTGATAAACAGTTTAGTTTGCGGAAATTACGTCAAATATTATGTTTGGTCTTCATACTTTCATACAAAGTATGGTTCGCCCACAAAGGTTTTGAAATTATGGACATGAAGAAATGCGCGGTGATTCCCCTCAACATGCAAGTTTAAGACTTACGTACTTTATAAGTAACACCTTTTATTGAAAAAAAACAAAAACAAAAAAAAAAAACATAAGCATGAACGCCCGAAAGATGTCTATGAACGACCCGTCGGATAGGATATATTTTGGTGCGCTAGCGCACTCATTATATACAAGGAACTGTCTGGATCCACAGGATACTGAAGCTTGGAAATATTATTATAATTTAAGATTTAAACAAACTTCAACAAGACTTCCGGCCCAAGATCATTACTGATGCACGCACTTCAGAAAAAAATGTAAAGGGAGAAATATGAAAATATTTCATACGAGAAATGATAAACAATATATACGTACGAGAAATGGTAAACAAAATTACCTTCACATAATCCTCGGAGGAGGTGTTGCAGTATAGAAAGATAAACTAGAAAGATATTGAGATTGAATTAAGCGGATATGTCAGACGTTGCTTCTTGTATGTTCAGACCACATATCAAGCTCTTTGATCATCTTCCCACCTTTCTGAATATTAACTGCTAATACTATTAGCTATCTCTATAAGCTATTCATGTTTTGAATGTCAAATGATATTTGAGCCTATTTGTCTTACCAAGCACGCGCTTAAGGCTTGTTTCTGTGGTTGTTATCAAATTTAGTCAGGGAATGATTAGTAATACTAGATGTTGACGGAATGTAAATAACATCTGTTGGCATGAAAAGAAACAACTAATACAATGTATGATGTATATGGTATTCTCAATAAAGTACGGTATACATATTTGAAAGAACAGCTACAGGCATTGTTTAAATGTAGAAAGACTCCCCCATACCTCGCAATTATCGATCTAATCTCGCTGTCGTTCACAAATAGACTGGCATTATTGTAAACATACGCATCAAGGCAAATAAATTGAACCGTAATATGGAATAGGAGCTCATATGCGGGCGCTGTCTAATCAGGACGTATATTGCCAGTTACAGAAACCCTAACTACCGTAGAATAACAGACCATAGGTTTGTGCGAAAATTTGCTGTTCGCATAATTCTGACATAAGGACCATTTTCTCATGTTTCTACTTAAACGTTCCTTAGAAGAAAATAGGAAGATGGCTTGTGTGTAAATCCTACGGTTTTTATTTGAGCCGTAAAGTGTGAAAACTTACCTTCGGAAATGTTCGCACAACGAAAATTCAGATAGCATTCTGCAAATCTTTCTATGAAGCGAATATCGAGGCGTGGTCGCACTACGTGGAAACCCATGCTAATTAGAGTCTCCAATGGACGCAAATGTCAAAAGATTTTTTCGCATTGAAGGTTAAAGCATATATTAGTCAGCCCATGACAAAACCTACATAAAGACCTGTGCAACCAGTGAAGACTCAGATCATCCTGTACATCCATCCATAATGGCAGTGATTCATTTTCTCCCTCTTTGGATAGCCCAGATGCTGCAATTGGCACATCCGATCAGCGAAGACTCTGACTAGAATGCGCGGATGCGCTGGCTAATCTGAATCTTCGCAGGTTGCATATGTCTTATTGTAGGTGTTTGTTTTGCGCTGGCTCAAATACGAAGATACACGGAAAGTGGTATAGACACGAAGTACAGCCTTTCGGAGGAACCAAACGAAGGAGACATATAGACATAGGTCTACCAGTTTGAATTACGTCAAAATGGTTTGTCATTCCGTCGCAAGAATTTTGACATCTTATCAAGGTAGGTGCATCGACTTGTTTAAACATCAGGACAAGTAATGCAAGGTGTCAATGTGTCCAAATATTTAGGGTAAATACGATATAACATAAATTGTGAAAAACGAAATTTATTAATTGAACCGGGGCGCCATTATGAAAACAAGCCTATTCAAATATATTAAAATTTTTACCACCAAAAATTGAAAATTTCCAGATAAAATTCTGATATTGTTCACATTTCTGCTCAAAACAAAGATTGTGGGTACTCGTTAGAACCGTCTCGGCAAGGCGGTTCTAACGAGTACCCACAATCTATGTTTTGAGCAAAAATTAAAAAAATATAATTTGTATCACCTTAAACCCTAGTTTTACTGTATAAAAATGGGGTTTAAATTTGTGAAAATTATACAGGCATGTTTTCGTGATGCAACATGTCCTACAAGATTTCATGTGCAATCAACGAAAACCAAGATCAACCTTCGCATCCGAACAGGCTGGTCAGTCTTCGCTGTCCGGTCATTACGAAAACACGCCTGTTCAAATATATTGAGAATTTTACAACCAAAAAAAACGAAAATTTTCAGAGAAAAAATTCTGATATTTTCCATATTCCTGCTCAAAACATAGATTGTGGATACTCGTTAGAACCACCTCGCCGAGGCGGTTCTAACGAGTACCCACAATCTATGTTTTTGAGCATAAATAAGAAAAGTAATGTATACCAATGTAAACACCAGTTTTATTGTATAAAAGTGGGGTTTAAGGCGGTCAAAATTATATTGGCGTGTTTTCGTGATGTAAAGACGTTTAAGATTCAGTTTTACCCACAGGTTACACTGCGAAAGCTCTATTCAGATTGCGCGAACGCACATAGTGTGTAATATAATGCTGCTTTTGACTTGTCGCTATGTCGAGTTTCCGTGATACCATTGCTTTCGTGATTTACAATCGTCTTAGGAGGAAACCGTGATTTAAAAGCTGCACAAATCTGACATTTAACCCATACCATTAAGAACGATATCATAAAACTAAATCTTCTCACTCCCGTTTCTATTTTCTGCTCTAATATATTATTATTAAATGTCTATTTCAAGTTCAATGTCACCATATCTCCAACTATCTTTGCTGTATATTTAATGAGCATACCGTAGGTAACCTAGGTATTCATACGGAAAAACCTAAGCAGCATTGTGCATTTCCAGAATATAGCAATATCTAAACATTTTGCCACTACTTCAGCAGATTTAGACGCATCGGCAACTAATAAAATGGACTTGGATAAACTTTACGATAAGTATGGTGAGGAATACAGGTGTCAGAATAGCTAGGGTAAACACGGTAAGTGTATGCCGAAACGAAAGAAATCGTACCCTTCCGACATGTGCATCCATGATATCTAACCAGTCTTCTTTGTCCACATGCACCTAGTGAAGTGACTGATCGGTCTTCGCAGGCTGATATAAATCTACTCTGGGCGCACATGTTCGAAGGTACGCTTTCTGACGGTAAGGCACACATAAAGATTAACCGAAAGGTATCAAAATAGTAAGAGTCATAAAATAACAGACAATGTTAAGCCTATTAAAAGTACATTCTAAAAGAGTTCATTTTATATATACTATTTATAGATACAATGAATTTAATTTGACGTTTTTCACATTTTTACAACTTACGTCATAACAGCTATAAAGCCACATTATGTTGACAAAGATTTGTTTGAATTTGCGCTTGAATAACAATGTACTATTTTAAGGAGGTATGATGGTCACATTTTCGCTTCCTGCGCTTATTCTGCGCATATAAACGATCAAAATCTCGCGACTGCATCGGTTACCGGATCACAGTTATTGTCGTCACGAAGAGGCCCCAAAGGAATGGGGACCAGAGGTATTAACGTTTTTTTTTTGTTTTTTTTTTTTTGTTTTGTTTTTTTATTTCCCCAGATTTACGGTACCATTTGCATTTGCATTGGATACATGTAAACAGACGACCGTAAATTTGTCAGTCATCGAAATGGTAAATATTTATCACATCACAAAATCACGCCTATATAATTGTGACTCCTTTAAACCCCACTTTTATATAGTAAAACTGGGGTTTACAGGGGTATACATTATTTTTTCTTATTTCTGCTCAAAAACATAGACAGTTTGCCTGTCCTGGCCCTGAGCTAAGCCACAGTCTAGTTCTTCCGCTGTAGTTTCCCCTTTTCCTACCGCTTGCGTGGGCGAAAAAAAAAACAAAACAAAAGGATTCTCGCGAAAGTGCGCGGATACACTTTCAGAGGAAGTTAGACAATCAAAATGTGTTGCTACCCCTTGTAAACAGAGGTCTCCTCTAGAAAGGAAGATTTCGTTCCCCTATGGAGCACAGAATTTCCTTTTAGAGAAGACACCTTTTCTTCTATTTGTTTATCAGCATAATGGAGAAGTGTTTAATATTGTATTGGCAATTTACGACGTATGAATCTATATAAATCTATATTCATTACGAAAACATGCCTATATAATTTTGACCCCCCTTAAACCCCACTTTTATATAGTAAAACTGGGGTTTACAGGGGTATACATTAGTTTTCATATTTCTGCTCAAAACATAGATTGTGGGTACTCGTTAGAACCGCCCCGCTGAGGCGGTTCTAACGAGTACCCATAATCTATGAATTGAGCAGAAATATAATATAAGAATTTTTACCTGAACATTTTCATTTTTTGGTGGTAAAATTTTCAATATATTTGAAGAGGCGTGTTTTCGTAATGATAACTATATTGCTACGCATTTTACTGTTTACAGAGTGGAAAAGGCCCCGAAAAGGAATATCCTTTTTACATTTCTGTGTTTATGGACTTTCGCTTCTGCTTAGTGTTGTTGAATTTTTTATGTATTTCTTTATTAAGAGTAGCATCGGGACCCAGGGTGAAGTTAGCTAACTGTAAAAGTGCTTTAAACACCCCCTTCCCCACCCCCCGCGGTGGTTTGCTCTACCGACCGTCCTAAAACGGCGGTCCCGGTGTTAGTCTTACTCTTTGTTGCTTTGTGGTTTATTCTACGAGGCGATTTGTTGTATGTCTTTCCGTGTGTCATTTGTTCTTGTATTTGTCAATCCTTTTAGTATTGCGATTATCTTGCTTGGGGAAGAGAGAGCTAATCTTAGTGCTTTTCGTACGTTTGTTCGATTTGATCTTGTTTAGATTTGGCGGTTTTCTCTTCCTCTTGGGGTCTTGGAAGGGCTGCGGTTTGTGATTGTGGCACTCCCTGGACTTTTCTCTTACCTTTTTTGCGCGTGTTTGTGTTATGTTGAGAATGTTGATTTAGAGTTACAATGCGAGGGTGTTTAAATTTAACATAATCTTGATTACCGTAATTTACTTGCAGTATGACCTCACTCCGGTGGAATATCCCAGCTAGCATTCTACGTAAATCTACATCGGGCCGTCATCGGCCTGTCAGCTACCCTGACGGGCCGATGACGGCCCGATATAGATTTACGTAGAATGCTGACTGGGTATCTTCCAATATCGGCAATTTATTGCACACCTGTTCTGACAGTTGTTGTGTTTCCTTAGCTCCATCTCCTGTCTTATAAGGCCGAGAAAATAAACAACCAACTTAAAGTATTTCCTCCAGCATGATATATTCCGCACAACGGTGCCATCAGCCCGGAACTGACCAAGTCAGTATTCTACGTAAATCTATATCGGGCCGTCATCGGCCCGTCAGGGTAGCTGACGGGCCGATGACGGCCCGATGTAGATTTACGTAGAATGCTAGCTGGGGAAGAGCACAGGACCCTGTGCATAAAACTAATCCTAAACGGACTGCTTTGATTGCATCATTGGATCAGAAATAGCATCCATGAATATTTTCATAAGATCGGGACAAGTCAATGATCCCTAGGATTCAAATAAGAAATGTAGGTGGGACCTGGCACTATTTCATATCGGTTTCGCTCTACAGTATCCAATGAAAAATAATAAATGAACGTATCCAAGAAATGCCACTATAACGGAGCAAGCCCTTTTGAGGCTCCAAAAGAGAGAGAAAGAGAGATGAAGAACAAACAAAACAAACGCCATATGTGAACAAAACAACTGATGCACAAACAGAGAAGAACGGTAAGAGTACACTACTACGGTGGGGCGAGGGATGAGGTTTTAACCAGTTTCTCTCGCGCGAAACCTCACTCTAAATTTTGATGCAGCTCCACTTATTTCAAACATGTTTGACCCGCATATGGGGCCTCTTCCATTACGAAAACATGTCTATTCAACTATACTGAAAATTTTACAACCACAAAATGAAAATTTTCAGATAAAAAAAAACAACAAAAACTCTGATATTGCTCTTATTTCTGCTCAAAACATAGATTGTGGGTACTCATTAGAACCGTATTTCTGCACAAAACATAGATTGTGGGTACTCGTTAGAACCGCCTCCGTCCGCCTCACGGAGGCGGTTCTAACGAGTACCCGACGGAAGCGGTTCTAACGAGTACCCACAATCTATGTTTTGAGCAGAAATAAGAAAAATAATGTTTACCTCTGTAAACCCCAGTTTTACTACATAAAAGTGGGGTTTAAGGGGATCAACATTATATAGGTGTGTTTTCGTGATGCTTATCTTTAAATTATCTCAGTAGCGTATAATCATACATACTATGATAAAACATAGCAAAGGACTAAATGGCGATATGAAGCCAGAACACATGAAAAACACAAACAAAACAACGACGGACCTGGCCTAAGCAATTGATAGACAGTAGCCTACCATTTTGAAATAGACTAAGGAGGGAGTGGTCATTTTTCTGAGGACCAACCCAACGTCATGCAGTTACAGAGGCAAGCAAAATTATCAACATAATTAGCTGAACAATCAAGCATGCAGTCTGCTGCAGATACAATGTAATCCGTGTTGTAACCATCTTTTTGTAGTTAAAATGGTTCCAAAAAAAATCAGTTTTGGTAACAATCTTTCTGAATATATAGATTAAATCGCCATAGAATTCAGGCTTGGATCTTCTTGCAGATGTGTTTTTAAACATTTTATTTGAACAGTTAAGGGAAACACGATGTTGGTAAAGAATGTATCTGCGATAAAAGATCTTGACAAACCATGCATTGTGATGCAAATTTGATCAAAATTAGAAAAATATCTAAGCAAGTTAATGAAGTTAAAAGATTTTAAAACTCTTCTCATTGTGACTACTTAATGAGATATTTTAAATTATTAAAAATTCTTTTTTCAGACAGAAAGCACTACGGTTTTCAGTATAAACATCCAGAAAAAAAGATACATACTCAAATAAAGTGGTAAATATTGTTGCATAATATTATATCATTTATATTGGTTTTGCATAATTAATCAGCACTTTATAAACTTTAAGTCAAAATTTATCATTATATATTAAAACTGGTAGCGCACATAAAAGCAACATTTTTACAGCTTTAAACCCAAATAACGTTCTTAAGTTTTGTTTGATTTTGATCAAATACGCTTCAAAATGAATGGATTGATAAGTAGCCTCTTTCCTCTTCGAAGAGTATGTGGGGAGGGATAATTTGGTTTTTGGCCACGTTTAACATCTGATATCTTATCAATGAATAAATCAGCATCGATACATGTTTTACGATTACGCTTGCCTAGATCGTGCGTTGCAATAACACGTGACCGTGTCTGCAGTTTAAATCTCCTTTAGGCTAGGAATCGTTCAATAAAGCGAAACACAAATCGCAAATATATATATTTTAACTGTTTTGCATCTTCTGTACGATTATTGTAAACCCGACTAAAGTGACCTTCAATTAGGGAGTAGCCGTTATTCTCGTAGCTGGGATTTGATGTTAGATCGAATAATTTTTACCAATAAGTATTTATGTTATATAAACTAAAATAAATAATATCAATGCAGTAAACATTTTCATTTTATTTTTTAACAAACCAACATATATTCGCATATGCCGCAATTTGGGGTGTGCCAAAATACAGCTTAAATTTAGTTCATGGATAATCGCTATCGTCGGCCTAAAACTATTACAAATGAACGGAACGTGTGCAATAGTTTGCGAGTGACCTCGAACGTTTCGGTCAGCTGAACGCAGGCCTGGTTATTATTTAGTTTACGAGATTATGTATTCTTCCTTATTTTTAGACCATTCCGTTTTTTGTCCTAAAACTGAGCAGTACGGTCTAATCTGCCTTTATTGTGTTTGTCCGAACACTCAGGGTAAATACGGTGGACTATAATTGGTAGTTCCATGTACTCTTTGAACCATCTTCAAACGGTGATTAAGGCTATCGTTTAGTCTGTGAGCACGAGATACATTAAGTGGTGATCCTAAAATAGTATTTCATTATTGATCCTGAGATTACTTTGTCGGCGTCGGTGTAAACAGTTTCCAATTCCAATTTCCAATTTATTACGTCTATCTCAGGTTTACAAAAGTAAACAGCAAGAGAATCTTAACTAAACATATAAACATTACATGGCGGTTGGACTTCAATCTGAAATAGTTTTGAAACTATTCTGCTTAGCAAACAGCACTTTACAGAGAAAGGCATATCCATCATCAAACATCAGAACACAATGAACATAATAAACATTGGGAGATCAGCATGTATGTATGTATGTATGTCTGTATGTATGTATGTATGTATGTATGTATGTATGTATGTATGTATGTATGTATGCATGTATATATGTATGCATGTATGTATGTATGTATGTATGTATGTATGTATGTATGTATGTATGTATGTATGTAAACATTTATGTATGCTGACGAAATTATCCAACTGACAGAATTTTAACATCACATTATGATAAGTATCGTGTAGAGAAAAAAGTAAGAAATGAGAGACAGAGAGACAAAAAAAAAGAGAGAAGAAATCCTAATACATTTCTATTACACCAAGACGGCAGAGACGGAGGACATGTGGCGAACCAACGTCCAAACATCATGCCCCGTCTCCCGGTGTTGGCAAGAGGACTCCAAAGACACGAGAAAATACATTAATACATTAATACATTAAAACATTAAAGGGCAAATACGAAGAAAAAACCTTCGTATTTGCCCTTTAAATCATATTAACTAACACATAATATCCAGCCTTTAACGCTTTGCATGTGCTATTTTTAAGACAATAATATCAGTAAGGCCAAGTCAGGGGAGACAGAGGACATGTGGCGGACCAATGTCCAAACATCAAGCCTCGTTCCCCGTCGTTGGCAATCAAAATTGGAAACTACAGCAAGATATGTACAGCTATTAACACCTAGCATGCAGTCATATGTGCTGAGCTTAAATAAAGCTGTAAGAAAGAGTGTGTCATTACGTTAACACGCCCATGCAAAATATGACCTTCTTTCATAGTCCTTAAATCGCACTTTTTCTGATGAAAAATTACGATATTCCTCTCATTCATGCCCCAAACACAGACCTCTGGGGCTCATCAGAACCGCCTCAATGAGGCGGTTCTAACGAGCACCCAAAATCCATGTCACAAAAATAAGAAAAATAAGAAAAATAACCCATACCTCTGCATACCCCACTTTTCACTATATAAAGTGGGGCCTGCAGGGGTTTAAACTGCACGGGCATGTTAACGCAATGATTTCAGCTAAGTAAATTGTGCTTACTGAACAAAACACAGGGTAAATTATTGCTCTTCCTTACACTAGTCACTTTTGAGATAAGTATATACATATACACACACGCACGCACGAACGTACTCCCGTCCGCCCGCATGCACACGCACGCACCCACATACGAACATACACACGCATGCACGTGCGCATGCATACACGCGCATAGGAGCACACGCGCTCGTACGTGCTTATGTATACATACTCACATAGCATGAGGTCAGAAAAAATACATCACGGCAAGGCAATGTACTATTAACCATTAGAAGCATGATTTGTAAATTAAATTTGGAGCACTTTCTTCACGTCGTCGGGCCCAACCAGGAGGAACGGGGACACGTGGCGGAGCCAATGTCCAAACATCATGCCCCATTCTCCCTGTTTGGGCATAGAAGCTAAGAAGCCCGATGTAGAAACGAATTTCAAACTTTTATAAATGTATTTAAAAAAAAAAAATAAATAAATAAATAAATAAGAAATAAATAAAAAAAAATAAAAAATACATATATATACATATATACACACACACACACACATATACATATATATATATATATATATATACATATCATATATATATATATATATATATATATATATATATATATATATATATATATATATATATATATATATATATACATACATATATACATATACATATATATATATATATATATATATATATATATATATATATATATATATATATATATATAATATATATATATATATATAATAATAATAATAAAAATAAAAAAATAATAAAATAAAATAAAATAAAATAAATAAAATAACGTAAAAAATAAGATAATAAAGAAAAAAAAATATATATAGAAAATGCTCATGGGCCTTTATGGTTTATTGCATTAATGCAGTAGTAGCATGTTTACCATATTTTGTATACAAGGCGTTTAAACATTTCTATTTTATAAATTATTTTACCACAAAAAAAAAAAAAAAAAAAAAAGTGAGTGCTGACTCTGTAAATATGCATTTATTAAACATTCTTAAGAATTATTTTGATAAGATGACACAGGTTTCTTAACTCTTTGCCATTTTCTGCCAGCTTAAGCTAAATTTACTAATTACATCTTACTTGCAGATATCTCACATAAGGTCATTCAGTTCTTGAATGGTCTAATTAATGGGGGTGGTCGGTTTGGGGACGGTGTTGTGTATCTTACGTTACCAGGGCGTCCAGTTGAGGTTGGCTTACAGTTGGGCAAGGCCTGCTATCCTTGTGGCAGGAAAGGGTAGAGGGGGAATATTTATATTTCTTCTGATTCTTCACTCTTATTCCTGTTTCTCTTTCTTCCCTTTCCTTATCTTTCATCTCTTCTACTAGCTCTTCTATCTCTTTTCTCCCATTCTCTGGGAGACGGCACAAAATGACCCACAAGGGCTGACGTGTCGTTAAACCCAAACTCAATCAATAATCTGATTAATCATCACGAAAACATACCTATATAATTTTGACCCCCTTAAACCCCACTTTTATATTGTACAACTGGAGTTTACAGGAGGATACATTATTTTTCGTATTTCTGCTCTAAAACCGAGATTGTGGTACTCGTTAGAACCGCCTCGGCGGTTCTAACGAGTACCCACAATCTATATTTTGAGGAGAAATTTGAAAAATATCAGAGTTTTTTATCTGAAAAATTTCAGTTTTTGGAGGTGAAATTTTCTGTATATTTGAATAGGCGTGTTTTTGTAATGTAGAGCAAATGATTCGTACCGTAATTACTCTAAATACCGATATACATAAACACCTTACCAGACCTGTCTTGCAATTTTAACTAGTCAATTTTAGAATATGTACTGGAAGAGTTGCAATCAGTGCAGAACCTGATCAGACGCCTTCGAACTAATATGCAATCGGCCTGTGTATCTCAAGAATCTGGACAGGATCTAAGCTAATCACTATATTTGTTAGTTTAATTACTTTTTTTTTACAGGTCAATCCCAAATTTCGAAGACTGTTCATACTTTCCATTTCAGTTGTGATAAAGGTCAATTTACTGAAATGGGATGTCACACTTGTATGTATTTAAATATGGTATAACGGGTAATGCACATAATGCACACACTGCCTTACCCAATTAATAAAGAAATGTGTATGCATGAATACATGCCTGAATGTGATACCTGTGCAATAAAGCTACCCGCTCAATTAAAGCTACCCGCTCAATTATCTGCAAATTCAATGTTTTTTTGTTTGTTTGTTTTTTAATTATTGATAGCGATATGTATTAGTGTGTTTATGGGCCACCATAAGTATTTCTGTCATTTTAACAATATAATAAAGCTCTGTGCAGGGAGACACTTAACGATGACGCGAAGAGGTCTTTGCAAAGCTTGTGTCAAACAAAATAATTATCAGCCGGCGACTGCTAAACATCGAGAAAACAAGCCTATATAATTTTGACCCCCTTAAACCCCACTTTTATATAGTAAAACTGGGGTTTACAGGGGTATACATTATTTTTCTTATTTCTGCTCAAAACATAGATTGTGGGTTCTCGTTTGATGGCAAAATTTTCAGTATATTTGAATAGGCTTGTTTTCGTAATGAAGTTGCTGATGCTCATCAATCATTACAAAAAAAAAAAAAAAAAAAAAAAAAAGATCACCGGATAGATGGTAATCTCATCGATGAACGCGAAAACAATATTATAATAAACAATGCTCTCCACAGCCAAACACGATTGTTTTGTCAATCGAAAACGATTAACCCGCGTTCGTAGACTGTCATTTGGCAGTCGAAAACGCAGGATTCTTAATAAAATGATATACATTCGTTTACTCTAACGTCTATTCGCGGCTACCGCCTATCGCGTGTGGAAAAGCCATTCGGGTTAGTTTGTACAGGTACAAGTGTCATCTTGCCAACATGTACATATTTCAATAGAGGTATGGGAGAATGAAGATGGAAGAATGAGCCTACCATCTACTGTTTAAACTCCAGATAAGGAGCTTTTTCTCCCACCTTTGTCTATATGAGAAACTTCTCTCTCGCATGACCACGCTGGTCTTAGGAACAATCCACTTAAAGGTGGGAGAGAAAGAATCCATCATGAGCCAGTCCATGCAGGATAGGGAAATCTCTACCTCGGGGTAGGATTTCAACAAGAGACTCGGAAAGCCTCGTTCCTGGTTGAAATTCCTACCCTCGGGTGAGATTTCCCTATCCTGCATGGAATCTTATATTCCCAATATTAATATTCTTTTTCTTGTTTCTCCATAAACACATATGCGCCGCTATTTCAAACAAAGTACCTTCGTACATGTGCTTCCTGCGAAGATTTAGATCAGCCTGCATATTCGCATAGTCTGATAAGAATTTCCATTGGAGGCATTTTTGAAGCCAAGGATGCAAGTTCGTTCGTGTGGACGACGAGAACTGGTCATGCTGCGTGATGATGGCTGACCTGAGTTCTCGTTGGGCGTACATGTCAGAAGGTACGTTTTACCGTTTTACGGCCCAAGTATTGTAAATACTCATTAGAAGCGCCTCGGATAGTAATGGGTTCACATAAAACACGATTCGTGGGAAGAAAAAGAAGAAACAAAAACAAACAAAACGTTTATCTGGATACCCTTCCTATTCATAACTACAGTAGACTATCGTTATCTCGATCTCCCTTATCTCGAAGTGAAAATCTGGTCCATTTTTAAACAGGAAAATCTAAAAACAGATAACAAAATATTGTGGAAAAGAGGAGAAATTGCTCCAAACGAGCATTGCCTCCTCTTTTCCACAACATTTTCAATATATCTGTCAATATGTCTCTAAATTCAGGAGTCCAATTTAATAATCATTTGTGAAATGTGGTTGTTCAATTATATTTTCCTCAATCCTGCAATTGTGATATTTCGAGGTACGGATATCTCGAATTATTTAAAAGAGTCCCTTAGACTTCGAGATAATGAGAATCGACTATATATTACAGAAAAATTCAGCGACGTTTGGAGCTGGTTTACACTTTCTCTTAATAGACTCTTCTTTTCCCAGAGTTAGAAACACATTAATGTTTGATTTAATCATTGATATGACCACGCTTGGCTTTCCTGTTTCAGAATTTGTTTAAGAGTCTTACATCTGAGAGACACAAACCAATCTATTTCCGATAGCTCGTCGTCCATAAACACAAAACAACAGCCAATACGCACTATAAATAACACATATAATGACAGTAAAGAAACCACAAAAGGACTGCTAGACACGACAGCTAAGCGAACAAGCCTAATACGGTCTACAGACGGCGAAAAGGTGTTTAGGAACAACATACCTTAAAAAAAAGCTTATCCGGTAGTGTTTTTTTTTCTTATTTCTCCAGGTAAACATACATTGTGGGTACTCATTAGAAGCACCTTGAAACAATAAGAAAAAATATCAGTACTTTTTGGATGAGAAAAGTACATTATTTTCAGCTATGGAACATATGAGAAAAACAAAACAAAAAAAAAAACAAGTTTCATATCATCCTGCTAAAGAAAATAAAACATCACGAAAACACGTCTATATAATACTGACCTCATTAAACCCCACTTTTATATAGTAAAACTGGGGTTTACAGGGGTATGCATTATTTTTCTTATTTCTGCTCAAAAACATAGATTGTGGGTACACATTAGAACCGCCTTGCTGAGGCAGTTCTAACGAGTACCCACAATCTATGTTTTGAGCAGAAATATGAAAAATATCAGATTTATTATCTGAAAATTTTATGTTTTTGGAGGTAAAATTTTCTATATATTTCAATAGGCGTGTTTTCGTAATGAAGAGTACAAATCCTTCTGGTGAGAATGCTTTCGTATGGTCGAACCTATACAACAATTTTATCTTCGAATGTTTGGAAATTTCAGCAAAATTTATGTATCAGTTGAAGATCAGGGCCCAGTTGTTCAAAGCTAACGACATCGTTAGTTAACGATTCGTTAAAATTTCTATCGAGTGATATGCAAATATGCTGATTTTTTTTGCTGAAAAAATGTGAGCAGCTTTTGCAGTGCAAAAGCTACTCACATTTTTTCAGCAAAAAATATCAGAATACTGTATATTGAATCCGCTAAAATAGTAAACGAAATGACCCTTAACGAGCTCGATAAGCTAACGACGCTTTGAACAACTGCGCCCTGGCAGTTAGACGAATGTATATAGATCCGTATAGTCTACTTTTCATGTTCGATTAACTTATCCTAATATTTCAAACAAGTGATTTTTTTCTACCCATCGACGAACGTTTCTTTCTACATGACGGCGAATCAAACAAAAATGCGGTAATCCTACATGATTAGACAGATATTCCGGCGTTGCAACAGATTTTGCGGCATTTTGGTAAGACGCAGTGATTATATTATGTTGGAAATACTTATTTTAGCTAAGGTTTGTATCATCGGTAAAGGATTATAATGTCGATGCATTGATTAGCTTTGACTATGGGAATGGTTAACGGTCCACCCAGCGGGCACTAGGCTATGACAACATCGCATTAACGTCGAATATCGACGTCATCGCGACGTTTTATGAACGTCGTGTGTCCGCTGGGCATGACCGAAATTACAACCTAACTAGATCGTTTTACTCAATTTTGACTCGTCGTTGCTTTGGTATCATAAGCTTGAAGGACAATGTTTATTTGTTTCTTTCAAATAGTTCTTATATATATATATATATATATATATATATATATATATATATATATATATATATATATATATATATATATATATATATATATATATATATATCGTAGTTCACCTATATTGCTAATGCCATAGTGCTGGCATCACATTCTGGTAAACTTTCAGCATGGACTCTTTTATTTTAATATCTACTTACGCTAATGTACACGATTCGAAAAAACAAATAGATATTTCGAGGAATTTCCTATTTTCACATGTTTGCCTTGACGAGGCTATTTATAAAGCAATCTGGCATTTGACAATCTTTTGAGGTTCTATCAATACGCCAGATATTGCAAAATATTCCCAACGGTTTGTGCGTTATGGCAATTATCATAGTTTCACATATTTTGTCTCGGCAAAATCAATATTTTGAATAAAGAAATCAAGCATTTAACAATTTTATTAAATATGTAGTATTAATATGTATCTACATGCCAAAAAATAAGAAAAAAAAAATTCCAAGCGATTTAAAAAACTATAACGAGTTTTACAAACCGATAGCGGACGGACATGCCTCGGCAAGGCTATTTATAAAGAAGTATTGCATTTGACAATGTTATTGGTTTGGACGTCGATTTGTACCTGCATAAACGTATCAAAAATGTCAAAGAGGTTTAAAAGTTATAGCGATTTTTACACACTGGTTACGGACGGACGGACAGACGGACGGACGGACATGGTGATTATAGGGCACTCCTTGTAATTTCGGATGACTTTGCTGCGGGTCGTGCAATTACAGTAGTCACTGGTACATGTTCGTAATTTAACTGATAGTTTAGCGCTGTAGTACTGTTCAAAATGCAATGGTAAAGGTAAATAGAAGTCAATATTTCTCAGCTTGTAACTCTTTATGTGTCTATTGTTGTTTTTTTTTTTCCAGAAGCTGGACGATATGAAAAACGAATCGTCTCTTAAGGAGATTATTTGTGTACAGTGTCGCGCTGTGTGCTCTTTGGGGGAAAAAAAAATAAGCATATAATTGTAATCGGCATACTTCGAGTTATTTTATTTTTATGCAGCTGGGAGCGGTTTCAAGAGTAACCATAATTACTTCATCAGATCCTTGATTTTTGTGGACGTTTGTGGCGTAGAAAAAAAAAACAAAACAAAAAAAAAAAAAAAAATAAAAAAATAAAAAAAATAAAAAAAATAAAAAAAATAAACAACGAAATTATGTATCATTGACGTCCGTATATGATAGACAAAACACATATGCCGAGTCATGCAAAAGTGTACAGATCCGTCACGTGGTCAGATTCTTCATTGCTGCCATGCCGAAAGTCTGAATGTTATACAGCTGATGTACGCAGAAAGAAGGGTAAACCGGTAGGATGTGCCGAATGTCCTAATCCGATGATGTTTGCATATACCATATTTGCCATAAGTATTAAACACAGGCAGGTCTGAGCAAACTACAGTTTAACCTCGATGGCTCGAACATGGATGGCTCGTTTACCTTGGATGATTCGAACTCGTTTTTGAGTCCCTAGGAAATTCTTCCGATAGCTTAAGAAAACAAAAAAAAAATGGGATTTTAAGGGAACTTTTCTTATTTTATCATGAAAATGTATGTTGTGTACTCATTAGAATCGCCTCATCGAGGCGATTCTAATGAGTACACTCAACATACCATTATTTTATAGAAGATGGAAAAGATATTCCTAGATTATACTCATTTGCCTTCGATCTTGCCTATGATTAACCCTCAGTGGCTCGAACTACCTATGTCTCGAACAAATTTCCATGGTCCCAATGATGTTCGAGCCATTGAAGTTCGACTGTATGTAGACACAGATCCGACGTCGCATTCTGCAGAATGTGGCATCTGATCAGGGTCTACAGTTTTTGCTGCACATCAAGCAGTTACTGAGACACATAAATAAGGACTTGCTGATATTTTAGGACTAGAATAGTAAGGACATAAAATGTCACAGTAATTAGGATAAATTTGGTATGTCTTAAGCTTTATGCCTAGGCAGTGAATTATCTCATGAACAGGGGACAACAATTCCTACAAGACTCCAAGTGCGCCCAGCGAGGACTCAGATTAGCCTGTACTCTCCGAGCAAGCTGACAAATCTTCGCTGTTCGCCTGTAGACGCTTCAAATCACTTCCAATAATTTGCCCTGTGAAGATTCTGATCAGACTGCTTTTTTATAGAAAATGCTGTGCCTCGGATCAAATAAGGCATCCGATGAAATATGCCATTTTCGGCTACAGTTCAACAGTTCATCGTACGAAGTATGTCAGTGGTATCACTCATGATCAAATAGAGAACCTAAGAGCGTCTGTAAAACTAGATTAGAGTGCAGAAAATTCTGGTTTTAGTACAAAAAGCCAACAACGAAGGATTTGTCTATGAGCGCTGAAGCAAATTATTTTCTCGCTGCACGTATAGCCACTATAATGCCTGCTTTGCAGTGTTCATTCATGCAGATATTTCTAATGAGAATCACAATTGGACATTAAAACATATAACAAAAACAACAAAAGTGTGTGTGTGTGTGTGTATGTGTGTGTGTGTGTGTGTGTGTGTGTGTGTGTGTTTGATATAGGCAATAAAATAAAATCAAGGCGATACTAAACGCGAATTCTTACCTTCTTTAAATTGAATTTTTGCGAAAACTTCTTGAATATAAGTTTTTATAAAAGAGTTTTTTGTACATGTGTAGAGGAAGTTAGGCGCTGACACCCATTACGAAAACACGCCTATTCAAATATATAGACAATTTCACCTCCAAAAACTGAAAATTTTCAGATTAAAAAACTCTGATATTTTTTATATTTTTGCTCAAAACATAGATTGTGGGTACTCGTTAGAACCGCCTCGGCGAGGCGGTTCTAACGAGTACCACAATCTATGTTTTTGAGCAAAAATAAGAAAAATAATGTATACCCCTGTAAACCCCAGTTTTACTACATAAAAGTGGGGTTTAAGGGGGTCAAAATAATATAGGCGTGTTTTCGTGATGTCCAAAACGTTCCACGGATGTAACATGGAGCAGTTTGGCTGTACTTGGATGCGGATTTTAAAAATGATAAATTCTATAGATTTTATAAGCCCGTGAGTGACACCAACGTGCACTTTTCATGTAATGCGTACTATCGATAGCCAATAATCGCTTAGTGCGTGATATTTCATTGCTGTTTATAAGCATTCAGTTAATCTTGGCTTTCATTTTATAAACGGTTCAGGGTATTAGATAATCAGAGTAATTATCATCTTTTTTTCTCTTCTATCCTTCAAGAAAATTGGTGTTATAATATCAGTTTAGAATAATCACGCTTAAACAATTCAAATGGTATTCAAACAGGCGCTCTGAAGGTGTAAGTAATGAACATAACTAAACATAAATTTGATCTTGGGTTCTGACAATCATTGAGGTGTAGAGGTGCGGTGCTCTTCGACTTGAAAATTCTGTAGAATTTCAGAAAATCGTAAAAGCTTCATTTGAATTCAACAAAACCTCTAATTATTTTAAGGCTCCATATTTCTCAATAAATAGACATTTTTTTATCCAAGAAAGGTTTAATAAATTGATATATGGTATAAATACGATCATAAAATGTGGAAACTGACAGCCTGTAAAATTCAGTTACCGTCTCTCATTTCTTGAACTTGATAAAACATGAAATTATTTTTATCATATGCCTGAAGTAATGATGGCAATTTTAATTCAGAGATACGATAAAACATCATTTCATTTTACAGACTGTCAGTTGCCACATTTTATGATTATATTAAAATGGGGTTTTATGGACGCTGGAACTGGGTCCAGAGGCCACCATGGGCGCCGCGATGATCTAGCTTTAAAGTGGTTGAATATATAGCTTTCCTATTTTGCGGTTCTGTAAATCCAGCTTAAAAATGCTCCGATTAAATAAATCCTGTCCATAATCTATATTTCCTATCCATTATCCATATTTCCTATCCATAATCCATAAAATTCCTCGAAAATATGCAAATGTGCGGACTGCCTTATTGCAGACTTAACGCCTGCTCTGAGCAGACCTTTTCCTAAATTGAGCAAGACCTCACCACCAGGTTGCCCCACAGGGGCCAAGGGTGAGGCCGTTCACAGCTCATTAAAGTAGCCCAACAACCCCGTTATTGGCAGAAGCCAAGCCAGGTTATTGGTTAGGTTATTGGTTTTAATGGTCTAATTTGTATGTTTCAGTATAACAGAATTGTATATATCATCACGGCGCCCACTCGATGGCCGCTGAATTCCGCTATTCCACTCCAACCCAGTTCAGCGAAGTTAAAGGCCTTGTGCCAGCAAGGTCTGTTATAGTATCCTTCCACAAATGGTACACTTGTGACCGAATGTATATCTATTATACGAGAATAAACATATATGAATACATAAGCTCGAAGCATCTAACTAGTTTGTTCTTTACTGATCCCTCAACAGGTTAGTTACATGTTCGCCCACTTGTGCCACGAAAGAAAGTTAATGTTCCCATCCTCTAGCCTGTCCTCGCGTATTCACAGCAGCACCCATTAACACCTGGCTGACCCAGAGGCCGGAATGTCGTGTAAACCATTATCAGCTGAATACGTCTGAAATTGTAAAAAACTAACAGCAGTATCGAAGTAATGCAATTGAGACCGCCATTCTGGACCTAGGGGTGGGTTTAGGTGGGTTTTCAAACAATTTTTTGTGAATCCTTTCTCTCGGAATGCAGGAAGGAAAAGGAAGCTACGGCACTGCGATTGCGCACAGGTTCCGCAGATTCAATTTCCATAAATTTGCATATCAAGCGTCATATGCTCCTGATCAGTGTCTGTGTCAACCAGATACTCAACCGGCGGAGACGAATGTAATTGCAAGCGTCTGCCGACAGGCAAGCGTCTGCAGACACAGTAGTGATGGCGGACAACCTGAAAATAAATATTATTTTCACTTGCAAGCAACGTTTCCTTGACTCCATAGGTGAGTGACGATGTATTACTTATTACAATAAGTCCAGGCTAGCAATCCCAACCTCCGTCTGCCCCAAAATACATTGTAAAAGGGATTATCGCGCATTCGCGATAATCCTGATTATTAAAACTTTCTTGGATAATAAAATGTCTATTTGAGGAGCTTTTAAAAAATGAAACCTATCTGACGCGTAGGCCCCTGTCTTCCTCTACAATTCGTAACCAATATGTACGAGAAAAATTTTTCAACAAAATGTATAATAAAAAAGTTATCGCGTAAATTCAACTTGAAAAGAAAAGATAAAAACAAAATCAAAACGACGATAACAAAATAAAATAATAAAAAATAATTAATAAATGTTTAGTCGATCAAAATTTGTAGCAGACTTAATTCTAGTTTTCTTTATTTTTCAGAGACAAAAGGGTTTGACATTTGATATGAAATTAATTTTAAATGTCATGACAAGACTTATTTAATCTATATATCTTATATAATAAAAAAGTTATCGCGTAAATTCAACTTGAAAAGAAAAGATAAAAACAAAATCAAAACGACGATAACAAAATAAAATAATAAAAAATAATTAATAAATGTTTAGTCGATCAAAATTTGTAGCAGACTTAATTCTAGTTTTCTTTATTTTTCAGAGACAAAAGGGTTTGACATTTGATATGAAATTAATTTTAAATGTCATGACAAGACTTATTTAATCTGAAAAAAAGATAAAACAAAAAACGTCTCCTTCTGCTGTTGTGATTGGCGCCTTTCAGAATTAGGATTATGTAGTGCTAGTCAATAGAGCTGACATAGCAGTTGCCAGTTAAAACAAAGAGCAAAAATACCCAGAAAATACCACAGTCACGAAGCACAGCTTTCCCGTGGCACCAAAAGTGGGAGAAATGAGGAAACTGATAATGTCAAAACAAACACGTCAAATATGAAACCGCCGACACACAAAGACGAACTGCAACAGATGTACATGTACCTCCTTGGAACTTTCACGGACACAGACAAATATCAGTCTAGTGTATGTAATGTCAACCCAATTACTCAAATAATATATCGTGAATACAGGGGTATGTAAAACAATGTAAAAGTCAACATTAAAGGGGCATTTTCAGAACTCAGCAGTTTGTAAAACAAGCTTTTTTTTTTTTACATTTGTTACTGCTGGCTACATTTTACTACATAAACCAAGTCTTACCTTAATGTATTTTGAGGCCACAGTCTACTTCTTCGTTTCCGATATCTTATTTTGATAAGTCCAGGACTTGTGAAAGTTATATTCAATGTTACCTGCGAATTTTTGATTGCATATGATACATATTAAAGGTCAAGACAGTGACTATCTAAAACTGTCATAACATTTTCATTCCTACAGACCAATGCAGATATTTTGCAAACAGTGCAGATCCAGATGAGATGATTCGTAACGAGCCGTCTCATCAGGATCTATACTATTTGCCATCATGTCATTATTTTTTGACTGAAGCCCCAATTTGCAACAACGGATGTGTCCAAATTCAGAGATGTAAGAATCAGTGACAGAAATTCGGGAGTGAAAGGACTAACTTTTTAAAGTTGGTTTATACTCAGATTCAGAAACGTATTTTAGGAATCTTATGCATAATCTGTTTGGCTGGAAGAAACTATGATTTCTTTTTACATCTATTAATTCTATCATAATTTTGGAATTCCTTTGCCCGATAAACACGCATGGGCTATGCAATATTCCACCAAGCGTCACGAAGATATATTCAGGGGCATGGGGGCTGTCGAGCGCAAAACAGTTAACGACCAAATATTAGAAGGGATAAATACCCAAACAAGTTAAGAAACACTATGTATATAATTGTCATTACTTAAAGGGTCTAGATATACGTATTAGAATGTTCGCTATTTTGTAGAAGACATACATTTTATGACATCCTTTTACCATCATGCAATAATTATAAGCCCTTTGTGTAAAGGCGCCTACCCTAAACGGCAAGACTTTGTTTCCATAGGGAATAGGCCTCTTTACAGAGCTTTCTCTCCTGAAAGTGTATCCAGCCACTTTAACGCCACATACCATTACGTAAACACGCCTATATAATTTTGATAGTAAAACTGGGGTTTACAGGGATATAAATTATTTTTCTTATTTCTGCTCAAAAACATAGATTGTGGGTACTCGTTAGAACCGCCTCGCCGAGGCGGTTCTAACGAGTACCCACAATCTATGTTTTGAGCAGAAATAAGAAAAACATATCAGAATGTTTATCTGAAAGCTTTCAGTTTTTTGGTGGTGAAATTTTCAGTTTATTTGAATAGGCATGTTTTCGTAATGCGAGTACGAGTACCTACATGCCTTAGTCTATGTTACTACCATGTACCGATATAATATAGCATAGGATAAAAGAGATAGAGGAAATTAGTGATTATAATAACCGTATAATATAATGCGAGATAATCTACAAAATAGAAAAGCCAGTTACCTTTCGTTCATAAAACGCACCTAATTGACTCAGTCTACATTTCAGTCATGCATATATTTAGGGACATGACACTGAGCAAATCAATTAACTACTTATGACTAATGTACTCGTCTACTTTAATAAACGTCAAAAAGATTGCCTTTGGAAACAAAGAACACACTACAGATTAGAAAATGGGAGTCTCGGTTTTATTGAGACTCTTCATATGCAGTAATGAAGTTTGCAACACTGCTTACGCCCTCTAGCGTATACATGAGCAGAACTCTATTTTCAAAAATACTATAATGTGCCCAATGATCCTAAAGGAAAAGACATATAATCTGCACTAACCCTTTAAACCGATCCATTTCCAATAGAAGACGTGCCTGTTTTTTTTTTTTTTTTTTTTTTTTTGTTATATATATATATATATATATATATATATATATATATATATATATATATATATATATACCATGCTTTATAGAAATACCTGTATTTAAATGCAAACATTATTGACCCTGATCAGACGTTGTGTCATGTGGCGTCTGATGTCTACATTGTTTGTCCCTTTTTTAAACACGGGAGATAAATGGGTAAACTGCAGTACATGCAGTATACATAGCGACTGACAAGGGCTTTGCAAAGACATGTCTTTGGCTTAGCCCGCCGTGGTTCAACTATTGGTTTTCATTTACTCTGGCATACAGTAGAATTAACCATGAGTACTCGTCTTTGTTTATTATAGTGATTAATTTGATTTTTATGTTTTCGCTTTGATGCATTGACAGAGTTGGGAGCCTTTATGCGAACCGTATTTTTATGTATTTCTATATTAAGAGTAGCATCGGGACCCAGGGTGAAGTTAGCTAACTATAAAAGTGGTTTAAACCCCCCGGTGGTTTGCTCTACCGACCGTTCTAAGGCGGTCGTCCCTGTGTTAATCTTACTCTTTGTTGCTTTGTGTTTTTATTCTACGAGGCGATTTGTTGTATGTCTTTCCGTGTGTCATTTTCTTGTGTTTTTCAGTCCATTTAGTATTGCGATTACTTCGCTTGGGGAAGAGAGAGCTAATCTTAGTGCTTTTCGTACGTTTGTTCGGTTTGTGCTTGTTTAGATTTGTCGGTTTCCTCTTCCTCTTGGGGCCTGGGAAGGGCTGCGGTGTGTGATTGTGGCACTCCCTGGACTTTTCTCTTACCTTTTTTGAGAAATGGTCATGTGCAGTAAACGGAAACTCGGGTTTTATGTTATAGCTTCTGCTCCTCTGGCAATGTCACTTCTACAAGGAACAGTTGAATTTACAAGAAGAACAGGCAGGCAGGAAAAAAGATGGGAATATAATATCAGGGACTGGACTGGTCATAGCCTCAGGGCTGAATGGAACGAAACATGATAAACCTTTTCGGTGATGTGTCAACGACCAATAAAAGGTCAAAGACTCAAGTGCAATGACCTGTTTGTTATATTTTGTTTTGAGATTGATATTTGGCGGCATCCATGACTCTCAAATGTATTTTTCTGATATGGGTCCTCGTTGGGCGGACATGTTAGAAGGTACGTTTACTCACGCTGAGGTTTCAATTTGGATTTATCAATACAACCGTTAGAATACTTGCAAACGCGTTTTAATCAGGTCTACATAGGCCAGTTGCTCATTACACAGATAAATTCTCATGAATCTCTTACAGTAAAACGCAGCTAGGCCAAAATAACTGGGATTATTCTATTCACCAGTTCCAGGAATAGTATTCCATCACGAAAACATGCCTATATAATTTTGACCCCCTTAAACCCCACTTTTATACAGTAAAACTGGGTTTTAGAGGGGTATACATTATTTTTCTTATTTCTGCTCAAAACATATATTGTGGTACCTGTTAGAACCGCCTCGGCGAGGCGGTTCTAACGAGTACCCACAATATATGTTTTGAGCAGAAATATGAAAAATATCAGAGTTTTTTATCTGAAAATTTTCAGTTTTTGGAGATAAAATTTTCTCTATATTTGAATAGGCGTGTTTTCGTAATGGATGATTACTTGTGTCATCATCTTATTGTTATGACTTAGGTAAATTTTCAAAGGCGTCATTGTTTCAGTCTCATTGTACCGTATTCGACCTAATTACCGCACATACTCCTATACGCGCACAGTTAAGCGATTTCGTAGTCTTAAGATTACAGGCAGTGTACTTTTTTTGTCTACTTATTTATAAAGGCATATGTTGTGGGTACTCATTTGAATTGCATCGACTTGTCGATGCAATTCAAATGAGTACCCACAACATATGCTTTTATAAAGAAAATCAGAAAACTTGCATAATCAATATCAAATAAGTCCTTTTCTGATCTTTTTTTTTTTAGTGTACCCTTAGCAGGTACATATTTTAACACGAATGCGTGTTCCCAGTAAAGTTTGGAAAATCTAAGCGCACAGTGCGGTAATTAGGTCGAATACGGTATTATGTTTATAACCTCGGGTAAATTATACGATGTCTCATTTTTGTCAGTCTCATTGTCTCATGGTGTGGTTATGACTTAAAGAGAATTATGAAATATCTTTAGTCCCATCATGCTATCTAATGTTTATAATCATGTAAATTTGCAATGCCTCATTTATTTACCTTACGCATACAGTACGCGACCATTACTACTGCAGCAGTCGACATTTTGAAATGTATATCTTTTGTTAAATTTCAAAGAAAATAGGACGATAGTTTATGTTAATCGTCTGCTAGACAGACGATACACATGAACTGACAAGTATATTTTTCTCTGAAAACAACATAAATGTCGTCTTCTACCATTTCGCTTGGTGTTTGCAGTGTTAATTAGCATGACTCAGACATGGGAATGACAGACACTATGAGAAACAGTATTAAGTCGATACTGATGTCCATATATAGAAATTAATGATCTGTTATAGGTAAGAAAAGCTAATGATATCTGAATGAATCCTATAATTGAGCCTTTCCTAGGGAAACGGAGTTTTCTATGTATGTAGTTGAACCGGTGCACAGCATTTCTTACAAGACTGCAAGACTTAGATCAGCCTGTGCATCTCCGCCGCCTGATCATTTTTTGCATGGTACCCTGTTGGTAGCCAAGCATCCAAAGCATCTTCAGGCCGACGGCTAAGTACTGATCAGACTGCGTGAATGTGCAGGACGATCTGAGACGTCGCTTGCCGCACATGTTATCTCGTAGGAAATGCTGTGGCCCGGATCAGTTGTAAAAACTCAAAGACTCAAAGCATCTTACGATATTACGCAATATATTAAGGTCTTTTGTTGTTTCAAATGCATGTATATGTTCAGTAATGCTGAGGGGTTGGCTAAACACAAGGCAAAGAGCCCGGTTAGGATACAATGACCCATCACGAAAACATGTCTGATATAATTTTGACCCCTTTAGACCCCACTTTTATATAGTAAAACTGGGGTTTACAGGGGTATACATTATTTTTCGTATTTCTGCTTAAAAACATAGATTGTGGATAGTCGTTAGAACCACCTCGCCATTGTGGGTACTCGTTAGAACCGCCTCGCCGAGGCGGTTCTAACGAGTACTCACAATCTATGTTTTGAGCAGAAATATGAAAAAAATATATATATATTAGAATTCTTATCTGAAAACTTTCAGTTTTTGTTGGTGGAATTTTCAGTATATTTGAAAAGGCGTGTTTTCATAATGAATCAGACCTTCACATATGCCTACACGGAAAACCGTTTTAGTACCTGCTCGATTCTTATCGGATTTGTACCGCCTATTACTCATATAATCTTTCATGATTAAAGAGTATCATTTCAACATTTATTTCAGAGTACAAAAATAATTTGCTTCAGTGATTCCAAGACTAAAGTTTGTTTTGAGGGATGGTGCTGTGCGGATGCGTGTCATTCCCTTTTTGAGTGTGATTCCTTTTTCGGACGTGGTCCTGTTTTCACAGTTACCATTACGAAGACATGCCTATTTAAATATACTGAAAAGTTAATCACCAAAAAATTGAAAATTTTCAGACAAAAATTCAAATATTTTTCATATTTCTGCTCAAACTATAGATTGTGGGTACTCGTTAGAACCGCCTCGACGAGGCGGTTCTAACGAGTACCCACAATCTATGTTTACGAGCAAATTGAGAAAAATAATGTATACCCCTGTAAACCCAAGTTTTAGTATATAGAAGTGGGGTTTAAGGGGGTCAAAACTATATAGGCATGTTTTCGTGATGCTCAAGGTGTGATTGTAATCTTACAAAAAATCTCTAAAAGTGTCCGGAATTTCATAGGTTTATCCGGGTAATGATATACATGTATTTAAAAAATATGTTATTAATTCGACATGGGAAGTTGAATGGAGCGGTGTACCGTCCATTTTCTCTTGACAGTATGAATGGTTTGCTCTGTGCCAGCTGTCTTATCGTCTGGAAGAGGAGATAATATTTCCGATTTTCGTTATTTTGTTCGTTTCATTACGAAAACACGCCTCTTCAAATATATAGGAAATTTCACGACCAAAAACTGAAAACTTTCATATAAAAAACTCTGATATTTTTTTCTAATTTCTGCTCAAAAACATAGATTGTGGGTACTCGTTAGAAGCGCCTTGTCGAGGCGGTTCTAACGAGTACCCACAATCTATGTTTTTGAGCAGAAATTAGAAAAAATAATGTATACCCCTGTAAACCCCAGTTTTACTATATAAAAGTGGGGTTTAAGGGGGTCAAAATTATATAGGCATGTTTTCGTGATGTTTTCGTACCAAAGACAACCGGTTACATTTTTAATTAAATTCACTGTAGCTGGTGTTAAGTGCCGTGTGGCGGCCATAAAATGTCTCCCGATACTGCACTATAGTGCAGATTGTTTCTTTATTTCCTTTCGGGTCCTTCAGCCAGTTCTGGCTACTTTGAAAATCGGATACCGCTTGAGGGCGTATTTAGCCTCGCAAAGGACAGTGCTGTTCGTGAAGAGACCTGATAGAACCGGGTCTCCCATTATTGTTTCTTTGTGTGTTCTTTGTTTCCAATGGCAGTCTTTTAGACTTTTTATATACTGAAAGGAAAAAGAAACGCAGGGTAGAGTTAGTTTCTTCTTATTTTAACCATTTTTTACGGTGTTTACTGTAGCCATACACTTTTACAGATTGTCCTGTGAATGTGAATCGCGGGTAAACGAGTCTTTGGTCGATGTGCTATCTACCCAGTGTGTGAAATCATTCAACCGTGCACTACACAGTGCATTGCACGGACAATACGGAAAGCCAAAAGTTCGTGCTAAACAAGCATGTTTAAATCTTCAGCACAAGATTTCCTCTCACCATTTGGTACACTTCAACGATACTGTCACGTAATCGGACGAGCGTTGGGCACGGTGACGATGGACTAGACGCAATCACAAGCAATCAGAGGATAAACACAACACTTTGTAAAAATAAAAACAAGCATGTATTTAAAAAGTTCAAAAAGAAAAAAAAAACTATAATTAAAGTTCAAATTTGCATGTTCCAATTTCTATGTTCCGAAGATTCCATAATCCATAGGTACTGTTAAACTTCATAATCTGAAAAAACTTATTTAATTATATTTCCATAATTAAATATAATATAAATTTGAATTACATAACTTGTCCATGGATGTATCCTCCATGATATTTCCGGTTATCACTAACACTTGTTCCCTTAGAACTTTGAACAAAGCTTGCCGGAAAACATTTGATGGTCAATCATAGTGACGATACAGTGGTGAAACAGATACATGATACGGATATGGATACGGATACAGATACGGATACGGATACCATGGTCAGATTCCCCAGATACAACACAACATGAAGATTAGAAAAAGGAAGACAAGGATCAGTCTTCGATGAAATGAATTTGTAGTGTGTATCGTTCTATTTAACCAGGGAACTTTTATAGTAATGTGGCACGTTTTGAAACATTGTGTCCACAAGTTATCCGTGAAATTCAAGATCTAAAAATAATATTCACAAGAATACCGTGATAATCAAGATTTAAAATAACCTGTTCGATTGTCCGAACGATGCAAAGTTTCACACAGCAACTGCTAAAACTATGAAGTAAAAAACATTTTTCTCTCGGAACGCTACAAAACTGCAAAATTACGACAGAAAATTGTCTCCCCTTTCAAAAGATGGCCTTGAGACGAAAATCAATCCCAGAACAGTGAAGATATTGATCACCAAACCTAGGTTCACTCGGAATATATAGTGTTCTGGTAACCGCTTAAGTATATAGACGTGAATAATCAAATACACCCTCAGCATAACTATTTCGTGATTACCGTAATACCGTAACCTGAAAGCTGAAGTGTACCTACTTGCTTAAAAAGTAAAACTGTCATCATAATCAGCGCTCCAGTTACAAATGCATTAATTTAACCTGGTTAATAAAAATCGATACAAACTTCTTTTTATACTATGTACATGTAAAATATATTCAAGATAAAACAGGGACGTGACATATCTCCCCTCTTACAGAAGTGCATAGCACTAGAGTATTACGTCACTTTATATCGCCGAATATATTACGTCATACACGGCTTAAATAATCTGCGCCCACATTTTCTGCACCACGTATTGCCACTATATGAAATCTATATGGCTGTAATGCCAAAGCCCATCGCATCAGTCTAGAATTTGTAAGCTTTGCTTTATTAAAATAGCTTAATGGCTGATGATCGGTTTCTATCGTAAATGCTGTGCCATACAAATATCTATGGAACTTTTGTACTGCCCATACTAGCGCAAGACATTCTTTCTCTATTACTGCATATGATTTTTCACTAGGTTTCAGTTTTCTACTTGCATATGCAATAGGACTTTTCTTACCTTCTTCGGCTTGCAAAAGGACAGCTCCTTATCCCCCATTAGAGGCATCTA
This sequence comes from Anodontia alba, assembly GCA_964016985.1. Taxonomy (NCBI): domain Eukaryota; kingdom Metazoa; phylum Mollusca; class Bivalvia; order Lucinida; family Lucinidae; genus Anodontia; species Anodontia alba. Next base: position 111,048,774 of record OZ024827.1, on the reverse strand, counting down.
CTTGTAAAGTAAATGGTTTTGACAGATCGGACATTTTAAGAATAGGTTGAACTGTCAACGCCTTCTTCAATGAATCAAATGCTCTCTGTTGTGGTTCATCCCAGTGTACTTTATTGGACTCACCTTTTTTTGTAAGTTCCGTCAAAGGTGCGGCAATATGAGAAAAATTAGGAATAAAAGATCTATAAAATCCTACAAGTCCCAAGAATGAACGTACTTGTTTCTTGGTAACAGGTCTTTCTGCTTTTTCAATTGCTAGAATCTTATCAGGGCAGGGCCTAATAAGTGTACCACCAACCAAATGACCAAGACATTCTAAATTTTGAAAACCAATGAAACATTTACTTGGTTTCACAGTCAAATTGGCATCTCTTAGTCGCTTCAATAATTCCTCGAATACTTGCATATGATGTTCCCAAGTAGATGTGAATATGATGATATCATCAACAAAATTGTCTATATTAGACATACCTTTTAGCAGTTTCCTCATCAGTTTACTACAGGAAGCTTGAGCTGTTACTAAACCGAAAGGTAGAACTTTAAATTGTAACAGTCCTAATGGTGTTTGAAAAGCTGTGTATTGCTTAGCATTCTTATTTAAAGGTATCTGCCAATAACCTTTGGTATGGTCAAGCTTGGATATGTACTTATGACCTGCTATTTTCGTAAATATTTCCTCCATATTTGGCATCGGCTCTGCGTCGAAAACCGTAATCTTATTAAGTGTACGAAAATCTATGCAAAATCTGTTCGTATTGTCTTTCTTTTTGACTATAAGAACAGGGGAACAGTAAGGACTTTCTGATGGTTCTACAATGTCTAAATTGATCATATCTCTTACCTCATCCTTTGCTGCTTCCATCATATTGAAAGGAAGTGGATATTGCTTAACTCTTACCGGCGTATCTGTTGTCAATTTAATATCATGTTCCAACAGAGTGGTACAGCCGGATATTCCTGTAAATGTACTAGCAAAATTTGTTACAAGTTGCCTTACCTGACTTTGTTCCTCTTTTGTCAAGTCTGGATTAATGTTTAACAGTTCAACTGACTCATTGTCACAAATTGATGGTGATTCTACTAATCCTTCTATATTATCTTCGGTATCTTCCGAAGTATAGTCTAATACTGCTATAGAACATACCTGAACATCTGTAGTCTGTTGATCATCCTCTCTCAATGTATTGCCTAAGCATATTGATATGGAAAGTTTTTACTTTCTTTCCCATTTTAATTCTATAATCTAAGACACTTAATTTCTCCACTACTTCGTACGGGCCTTTCCAACTCATCAACAACTTATTTGTCTTAGTCGGAAGCAGTACGAGAACTTTGCTACCTACCTTTAAATGTCGGCGCCTCGACTTCCGATTGTAGTATTTTTTATACTTCTTTGACATATTCTGCAAGTTTTGCTGTGCTAAACTTACCGTTGACTCTAATCTTTCCCTCAAATCTAAAACATACTGGTAAGTAGTACGTACCCGAGGATCCTCGATATCCTTCGTCCACAATTCTCTTAAAACTTGCATAGGTCCACGCACAGGCCATCCATATATTAATTCAAACGGAGAAAACCCCAGACTTTCCTGTGGAACTTCTCTGTATGCAAATAATAATGGATCTATATACTTGTCCCAGTCTTTGGGACGTTCTGCGCACATTCTAGTCAACATTTTCTTTAATGTACCGTTAAAGCGTTCTACTAAGCCATTACAGATGGGATGATAAGGGGAAGTAACTAACTGTTTGAATGACAAAAGTCTACTTACCTCTTTCATCAGTGCTGACGTGAATTGACTTCCCATCAGTTAATATTTCTTTCGGTACTCCGACTCTACTGAATATACTAACTAAAGCTTCTGCAACTGCTTCGGTCTCAATTGAAGACAGAGCTACTGCTTCTGGATACCTAGTTGCATAATCAACTAACGTCAAAATATACTTATTCCTATTCTCAGTACGGGGTTCAAGTGGACCAACCAAGTCAATTGCTACTCTTTGAAATGGGGTATCTATAACTGGCATACTGCCTAAGGGCGCTCTTGTATTCCTACCTTTGGCTATAGTGCGCTGACATATGTCACAAGACTGACAGAACCTCTTTATATCACTTGCTATCCCTGGCCAAAAGAATTCTGATAGTACATTTTGAATAGTCCGATTTACTGCAAGATGTCCAGACAGGATTGACTCATGGGCTAATTTCATTACCATCTTGCGATATTGCTGTGGAACTACAAGTTGAATAAAAATCTTACCAAATTCCACATTAGGTGAACTAAATTGTCTGTATATCATTTTTGCGAAAAAACTTAGCATTACCTTTAACTTCTGATTCATCGCAAGCTTTTCGAATTCTTGCCAGAGTAGGATCATTAACTTGAGCTTCCTTAATTTGTTGAGGTGAAATATCCCTATCGATAATATTGGGGGTTTTGAGTGATATTTTGGTTTGTTTAGGTAGTTTGGCTTGGGACCGGGTTTGTACTGCTAAAGCTGGTACCCAATTCATATTCGGGTCATAAGCATCCCTCGCCCCTGGAATATTACCAATAATAACATCAACCAAAGGGCTCTCCATACAAAGGGCAAGTGTGTCTCCCTTAAAATAAGGAGTGTCTAATGATACTTTAGCTTCAGGAAGCTGTAATGTAGTCCTATCTACCATCATGCATGAATGCATCTTGCCAGTCAAATTCTCTGAGGAAACTAATGATTGTTTAACAATCACCCCAGTACACCCAGTGTCGCGCAAGACACTAACCATTTGGTTCCCCATTATACCCTGTACGGTCTTCATATTATTACAAATGGGTGAAGGTTGAGCTGTAGTACTCACCTTCAATGTATCTTCCATCCCTGGACAGACCTTAGTGCCATCATTGCTTGCTTGGACATAACTAACTGTATCAGTATGAATAAAACACGCTCCACATACCTGGTTGTCATCCGATTTCCCGTCATCGCTCAGTTCCCGTCCTTGTCTCTGATCCTGAAAACGCACATGTTTCGAGGGGGATCTACTTCTACCTCTACCATGTTCGTGTTGCAGCTACCTTCATATTACCTTTTGCTCTATCAGGACAAAATCTAGCTATGTGTTTTTTATCACCACAAATAAAACATGACCCTCTAAAAGGCTGTGGGCCTTGATGATTATACCTTCGAACAGAAGGTGAAGGTGATCTCGACCTTGACCTAGATCTTGGTCTTTCATTGATCTTAAATGTCAAATTAAGAATATCAGTATATCTGGCTTCTTTGTACTGATCTGCTAATTTACTAGCCTGTTCAAGCGACTTGGGTTCCCTTTCTCTAAGGAAAAGTTCAAGGTCTCTATTACAAATAAATGCAAGCTGATCCCTAAGTATTAAATCTGCTAATCCATCATAAGTCTTATTAATGCCAGACATATTTACCCACCTTGTAAAATAACTCTTCATACGGCTGGTGAATTGCTGAAAAGTTTCACCTGAATCTGGCCTACACTTCTTATACCTTCTCTTAAATCCTTCTTCAGTTAACTCATATCTTTTGAGTAAAGCTGCCTTTAACATATCATAATTTATTGTCTCTTCTACAGGCATTAATGCATATACATCAAGTGCCTTACCTTTGAGAAGTGCGCTCAAATTAGTAGCCCAATCTTCTTTCTTCCATTTTTGAGCTGTAGCATACCTTTCAAACCTAAGCAAATAAGAATCCATTTCATCTTTACCTTCATCAAATGCTGGTATTTTTGGGGTCTTAGCAGTGACATAAGATTTATCTTCCTTATGCTGCACTGCCGGCTTTATATTTTGCTCTGCGGCTAACCTTTCCATTTCAAATATATGTTTCTTTTGCTCAATGTCTTGTTGTAATTGCATTCTTTGTATCTCGCGTTCATGTGCTGCCTTAGCCTCCGCGAGTTCACGTTCTTTTAATTCACGCGCTGCTGCGAGTTCGCGCTCTTTTAGTTCACGTGCTGCCACCGTTTCTGCTAATTCACGCTCGCGTGCTTCCTTAGCCTCCGCGAGTTCACGTTCGCGTGCTTCCTTAGCGTCCGCGAGTTCGCGTTCGCGTGCTTGCGCCTCACGCTGTGCCTTTCTCTCGTCGCGTAACCTATCTTGTTGATCCTTTATAAAAGCTCGAAGTGCATCGCCTTCGTACCCTAAAGCCTCCCCTTGAGCTTTTAAATTTTCTATGGTCTCCATTTCTCTAAGTCTCAGTGAAACAATTATAGTAAGAAGTTTGTTTCAATTAAGCACAAGTTTCATAGGATAAGTCTCAGAAATTCACTATTAATTAAATGCCCTAAAACTAAAATTAACTCTTAGTTTACACTGAAGTCTAACACGAAATAAAGCATTCCACTAATATGAATACAATATCCACTAACTCTAGAAGAGGATAATAACAATGCTCAAAAATGATCATAGGCCAACGGCATCCATAATACCAAATAAACCCATACATCACTCCTCGTTGCCTATATCATAATATATCCACACAAAATTACTCATTAATTATGTTAATATCACACCTCTCCGAGTTATCAATGGAATATACACAACCCTGCGCGTTAGCTTATCCACAATAAAATATAAAGGGCATTCACGGTCACCAGATAAAAAGTGACCACTGGAAAATAAACAAAGCTTTTCCGACCTTATCCTTTCTTCACGCCTGCTGTGCTGTATCTGTTTATCTCACCATGGGACACACTACACAACATGATTGACCATGGTCCCGCTTGTCATTACCTTCTGGAATATACATAATTTGACAGTAACTAATTCCACATAACTACATACAAAACATAAACAACAAAATGTATTTAACAGAATACATCTGATCCTCTGTTTGCTAGAATAACGTGTCCAAAGTCACCATGATCCCATTCTGACACCATTGTCACGTGATCGGACGAGCGTTGGGCACGGAGACGATGGACTAGACGCAATCACAAGCAATCAGAGGATAAACACAACACTTTGTAAAAATAAAAACAAGCATGTATTTAAAAAGTTCAAAAAGAAAAAAAAAAAAAAACTATAATTAAAGTTCAAATTTGCATGTTCCAATTTCTATGTTCCGAAGATTCCTTAATCTATAGGTACTGTTAAACTTCATAATCTGAAAAAACTTATTTAATTATATTTCCATAATTAAATATAATATAAATTTGAATTACATAACTTGTCCATGGATGTATCCTCCATGATATTTCCGGTTATCACTAACACTTGTTCCCTTAGAACTTTGAACAAAGCTTGCCGGAAAACATTTGATGGTCAATCATAGTGACGATACAGTGGTGAAACAGATACATGATACGGATATGGATACGGATACAGATACGGATACGGATACCATGGTCAGATTCCCCAGATACAACACAACATGAAGATTAGAAAAAGGAAGACAAGGATCAGTCTTCGATGAAATGAATTTGTAGTGTGTATCGTTCTATTTAACCAGGGAACTTTTATAGTAATGTGGCACGTTTTGAAACATTGTGTCCACAAGTTATCCGTGAAATTTAAGATCTAAAAATAATATTCACAAGAATACCGTGATAATCAAGATTTAAAATAACCTGTTCGATTGTCCGAACGGTGCAAGGTTTCACACAGCAACTGCTAAAACTATGAAGTAAAAAATATTTTTCTCTCGGAACGCTACAAAACTGCAAAATTACGACAGAAAATTGTCTCCCCTTTCAAAAGATGGCCTTGAGACGAAAATCAATCCCAGAACAGTGAAGATATTGATCACCAAACCTAGGTTCACTCGGAATATATAGTGTTCTGGTAACCGCTCAAGTATATAGACGTGAATAATCAAATACACCCTCAGCATAACTATTTCGTGATTACCGTAATACCGTAACCTGAAAGCTGAAGTGTACCTACTTGCTTAAAAAGTAAAACTGTCATCATAATCAGCGCTCCAGTTACAAATGCATTAATCTAACCTGGTTAATAAAAATCGATACAAACTTCTTTTTATACTATGTACATGTAAAATATATTCAAGATAAAACAGGGACGTGACAGATACACAACGCTCTTCGATTTTTTTACCGATTTTTCGTTTCATTTTTACGCTACTTTGAACTTTTTTTCAATCATGGTACGATTGACTGATGTTCAGAGGGGTAGGGCAATTGCGTTGCTGATGCAGGGTCAGAGGCAACAGCAAGTTGCCAATCATTTTGGGGTTAACGTCTCAACAATTGAACGTCTTGTTAGACGTTTAAGGGAGACAGGGCATTTAGCAGACCGACCGCGGTCTGGGCGTCCACGCGTGACGTCGCGTCAAGACAGGACAATCCGTCTGGCACATTTGCGGTATCGTCATCTCACTGCTACCGAAACTGCCCTTAATACAGTAGGTACGCATAATCGCCAAATTTCTCCGAAGACTGTTGGAAGTCGATTGCGTGAGATTGGTCTTCGAGCTCATCGTCCATACGTTGGTCTGCCTCTGACCCAGGCACGTAGGTTGCTTCGTATGGCGTGGTTGACGGCGCATGCGCCCAGGCTATTTCCGATGAGGCAGTGGAGACGAGTTCTTTTTACGGACGAGTCTAGGTTCACTCTCTATCGCGCAGATGGTCGACGTCGTGTGTATCGACGTCGCGGAGAACGCTTTGCCGACGCCTGTGTTGTCGAACGGGATCGGTTTGGGGGTGGCTCCGTTATGGTCTGGGGAGGTATTGCTCACGGGATAAAATCACAGTTGATTATTGTTGCGGGCAATATGACCGCAGTAAGGTATAGGGATGATATCTTGCGTCCTGGTGCAGTCCCGCTTGTGCAACAACGTAATCTGATTCAGCAGCAGGACAATGCCCGACCACATGCCAGAGTTTGTGAGGATTTCCTGGCAAACAATAACATCGCACCACTAGCATGGCCACCGTACAGTCCAGATTTGACCCCAATAGAGCACATGTGGGATGAGCTGGACAGAAGGGTTATGAAGTGCCGAAATCTCGGCCCCCCCCCCCCTCCCGCACACACACACACAACTCTCGCACAACTAAGGAATGCGTTAATCGATGAATGGAATAACATCCCGATGCAAACTGTAATTGCTTTGGTTAACTCTATCCAAAGGAGAATTAGGGCAGCAACGGCAGCAAGAGGGGGACACACCCGATATTGATTTTCAGTTTGATTTTGATTTCAAGATTTGGGGGGTAGCTACTAATGAACTTCAATAACTCGAGACTTATTGATCACAAACCAATGAAATTTGGAACTTTTGTTCCATACATGTACCGTTTTGTAATCATAGTAAAATATTTAACAAACTTTTTCAAACTTGAATGAAATTTAGGAATAAAATTTACCCTGCGTTTCTTTTTCCTTTCAGTATATATAAATAATAAAAAAATCGATAATAATGATAATAATAATAATAATAATAATAATAATAATAACTACAACAACAACTAATAATAATAATAATGTCTTTATTTAAGGAGGATTACATATTTTGTATAAGATACCAATCTATCATATGGTCCTCCATGAAACATATAAAACAGTATACAAACATACAATATATCACAGAAGTCTAGGAATAGTAAAATTATGAAATATGAAGTTTCCACGATACATTTTAGCTGATATAGGGTATTTGTCAAACGATTTACATGTAAGATGTCCGATTAGATAAAAAGGTGCAATTGTTTATATTTTTTAAAATGTTTTACTGGATTGTAAGAACATTTTTAATCGTATAAAATCAAATTTGATTTCCTGCTGCGTCTAAAGGTCATAATGTAAAATTGAAATAAGAGGTTAAAAACGTCTGTTAAGGTAGAAACCAGGTGACATAAGGGTGCAGCTATTAAGATGACAGAGAATGATTGGGAAATATTGGAAGCGATTGTTAGCTAACTGTCTGGCGTTGGGGTCCTGGCAAAGGCTTTGCTAGCACCAACATCCAGGGCCCAGTTGTTCAAAGCGTCGTCAGCTTAACGAGCTCGTTAAGGGTCATTTCTTTAACTATTTTAGCGATTCAACATACAATATTCTGATATGTTTTGCTGAAAAAATGGGAGTAGCTTTTACACTCACATTTTTTTCAGCAAAAAAATTCAGCAAATTTGCGTATCACTTGATGTAAATTTTAACGAATCGTTAACTAACGACATCGTTAGCTTTGAACAACTGGGCCTAGATTAATAAAATATTATGCAGACCGGAAGTACTTGAGAGAACTGATGGTTAATGACTTCGTCCCAGGTAATGTTATTTGGTTTCTTAGATGATGCGAAAGATGGTATTTCTTAGGCAAGAATAACATGATGTAAAAGATGCAACTGATATAAACAAATCATGTTGCAATGAGACAAAACAGCGAGTGTATGTCTGTACCGATAAACATCTACCTAAACTTTGATCTATCGTGTGACAAGGAACATGAGACGAAAATCAATGTCCAAACAGCATGGCATTGTTACTTTGCTTGTAAATTCTCAGTGCAGACCCGGCACAGACACTGATTCTGATTGTATCACGGATTAGAAATCGACAACCAAAATCATATCATGCGACGAATTTAACAATGTATGTGTTTGTTTTTTTAAAGAACTGTTTAAATAAAACCGCACCTGGTCCGAACGACTAGTTGGTAAGAAATAGACATTACCTGGTATACCCATAGTCTAGTCTAGTAAGATCGTTTTTATAGAAGTTCTTTTTAAAGATAACAGGTGTTGGACATTCCAACTGACAAATAAACAGTGTTCCAAAGTTTAGCAGCAGCCGAAACTGAAAATGAGTTTTCGTACACATAATTTCGGAAACGGTATATATACAAAGGTCCTGCAAAACGTTCTGTCACTAAAAGACTTCCTTGGTGTTATCACAGGTATATTTTATTGCACTTGAATGTTGTGTTAAATAGCTAACGATACCCGTTTATTTCGTTCAAATTGCTTTCCGATTGACCGAGTTATTTCAAATTGAAATAGCTGCAGTCATATACACTGACCAATTTACTTGTTACAATAAGAAACGACCAATGAAAGGATGGTCAGGTGTCCATCTTTTACATGATAACGCCTCCTCTCATAAGTGTGAGGTTGTTAAGTCTTTTTGGCTTCTGAAAAGGTGAAAGTTTTAAACCGTGCACCTTAATCACGACATCTATGCTTTGTAGCCACTAATCTAATGAACCATATTGATTGAAGCCGTGTTGCAAAAATATCATTTTCAAACTGAAACTTATGAAAAATAGAATCATTATTTACAAATTCAAATAAATGTTGTTTTTTTTTTTTTTTTTTTTTTTTGTTGTTGTTGATTGGTATCATGGAGATTGGTCTGACGGATCGGACTTTGGTCCTGATTGGTGAATAGGGCGCACTTTAGCTCTTTTGAGGATGTCATGAAATTGACCGGTCTGGAAACTTGTAGTGGTCCCTGTGTTAGTCTTACTCTTTGTTGCTTATTGGTTAGTTCTACGAGGCATCTGTTTTATGTTTTATCTTGTGTTATTGTGTTTTCAGTCCTGTTAGCATTGGGATTACCTCGCTTGGGTAAGAGAGAGCTAATCTTAATGTTTTTCGTACGTTTGTTCGATTTGCGCTTGTTTGGTCTTGTCTGTTTTCTCTTCCTCTTGGTATCTGGGAAGAGTTGTGGTTTGTGATTGTGGAACTCCATTTTTTTTTTTTTTTTTTTTTTTTTTTGTATTTATCATATACAATAAAGAAGAAGTACTTACATTGGCTGTTAGTTTATTAACATATAAACATTAAATATGGCCATACAAAGGTGAACTGACGGCGCAGCTCAAGATTGATCTGTCGAATTATATAAATTAAAAGGGACTGGATATATAGTAGTTGCGGTCATTGTACCAAAGCCGTAATCCAAAATCATAAATCCATAAACGAATGACGAATCAGAATGTTCAGACCAACAGACATGGACCCCAGAACAAAGGGTGTAATCAGGCGTCCGCGGATAGTAAGCATTACTTGGTAAGCAAGCTTCGCCCACCATGCCCATGGGCCTGAACGAAGGAAATATCGGTAGAAGCGTATGTCCGGGATTTGGGAAGTCTACTTATGGCGCGTTATGGGATTTGGGAAGTCTACTTATGGCGCGTCATATTATATGTGATAATTTTTCGTTAAAAGGAGACAATATTTGTTAAAAACACAATTGTAAGTGAAACACTACAGAACATTTAATAAAGTGTACTTGGTTAGCAAGCTTCGCCTACGCCCATAGGTCTGAACGAAAGAAATATCTGTAGACGCGTATGTCCGGGATTTTGGAAGTCTACTTATGGCAAAATGAGAACAAAACGTATCGAAATATATGGAGATCCCTGTTCTGTCAAACAACACGCCTAAACTATTGGCGTAAAAGAAAATCACCAGTCGAACCCCGGATGACCGAGAAGCAGATATAAAAATAGTTATAGCCTAGACCGTCTAAATTTTAGAATTTTCAAGTCGGGGCCAAAAACAGAGTCTGAACCACGGCTTGGAAATAAAGACGTAAACAAAGTGGTCAACCGTGACTGGGTCAGTCGCTAAGCATGCGGACTGGTTTATGTTAACATATGGGAATTTTACTTAAATTGATCAGAAAATTCGGGTTTACCTACATTTTTTTTTTCTAAATTTATATACTGAGTCGGCATACTCTTCAGGTTCCGATAGGCCTTGTAGCAGTCTGGTATCGTGAAGTAGACCCCGTTTTAGATGAAAGCATTGGTGTCCTCATCGTGAAAACCTACCTACATAATTTTGAACCCATTAAACTCGACCTTTATATAGTAAAACTCGGGTTCACACGGGTTTACATTATTGTTCTTATTTCTGCTAATAGATTGTGGGTACTCGTTAGAACCTTGTCATGAAGGCCTACAATCGCATGAATTATGCTTCCAATGATACTAAGAGAAAAGCGAACAAACCATGATAAACAGCACACAAGACACAAAACAAAACAAAACAAAAAAAAAAAAAAAAAAAAAAAAAAAAAAAAAACGAAATGCCAGGCAACATTTACCAAAACACAACGATCAGTTAGCATATAGGGCAAAACATGAAAAAAAATTCGCAATGAGCAGCCACAAGGCCACATAAAGACCAAACAACAACAGGGCCCAGTTGTTCAAACCTTCGTTTAGCTTAACGAGCTCGTTATGGGTCATTTCGTTATTTCGTTAACTGTTTTAACGGATTCAATACACTATACTCTGTTATTTTTAGCTGAAAGAAAATGTGAGTACTTTTGCACTGCAAAAACTACTCACATTTTTCAGCAAAACATTTCAGCAAATTTGCATATCACTTGATGTAAATTTTAACAAATCGTTAACTAACGACAACATTAGTTTTGAACAACTGGGCCCAGATCATCACGTTAAGACGCCTATATAATTTTGACTCCCTTTAAACCCACTTTTATATAGTAAAATATAGGTTTACAGGGGTATACATTATTTTTTCTTAGTTTGCTAAAAAGCATAGATTGTGGGTACTTGAAAGAACCGCCTCACCGAGGCAATTTCTATTATAGTAAAGTGATTTTTTTGAATTTTTGTCTAAGAAAATATTTTTTGCTTTTCTTTGCTGAGTTTGAATTACTGATGTTTCACATCAATATTGTAAAAAATTCAGAAAAATTGAACAGGTAGAACTTGTTGAAAATCTGGATCCAGATTACCTACCCTTCAGATTTCTGCATAAATTGGCTTCATTTTTACTATAGGAAAAAGTGAAAATATTTGATTTTTTAAAAACCAATGACTAGAATAAAACTTTTTGTACATAGATAGTTACGAAAAATAGTATTGCATTAAATCATGACAAAAGTTTGCAAATTTACTTCTTTTGTGTAAATCGTAAAGCAAAAAACGACTTTCTGAAAGATGTCGAAAGCACAGTAAGTATCCTACCAAAACACGCTTAAAACCATCAGATTCGGTTCCACTAAGTCTGTTATGCGATATAATATAAATCAGAACATACTTTATCCCCATCTAGTGCATGCGTAATTCCAATTTCACAGAGGGACTGGTATAAATAGCTGAATTATACGAGGGCAAGTCAATAAGTAACCAGCCTATCCCATTTCCAATTAACCGAGACACCCAAGATTTTCATGCCTTATTTCAAAATATGTTTTAGGCCTGAGGGCAAAATTGCACCCTTATCGTGTCATTCGCTCATAAGATATTGAATGTCAAACATGGCTAGCGATGCAAAAGTAAGCTTTTCGTCAAAAGTTGAGTACTGTGCTGTTATTCTGTACTTGTATTTGAAAGGGAAAGCAGGTCAGGAAATACATTGCGAGTTGACCAATGTTTATGGGTCTTCTGCATCATCGTATGCACAAGTTAAATTTTGGGTTGGGGAATTCAAACGCAGTAGAACGTCTTTAGAAGACAAAACCAGGTCTGGACGCCCATCAGATGCCACCGATGAAGAAATGTGTAACAAAGTACGGGATCTCGTGTACTCTGATAGGCGAATTAAGGTGGAAGAAATAGCGAATGCATTACACATTTCACATGGTAGCGTTTAAACAACTTTACGTGATCGCTTGGGTATGCACAAGCTAACAGTCCGTTGGGTCCCAAAATCCCTTAGCGACGAGCAAATGGCAACCAGAGAATCAGTATACAGCGCATTGTTGAAGCGCTTTAGGTCAAAGGAAGATGATTTCCTTTCACGTCTGGTGACTGTAGATGAGACCTGGGTCCATTATTATGAGCCAGAGAATAAAGCTCAAAGTCGCCAGTGTGCAGGGCCGGGGTCTCCGAGGCCAAAGAAGTTCAAAAACGCAACCCTCTGCTGGCAAGGTGATGGCAACTGTATTTTGGGATGCACAAGGCGTTATTATGTTGGACTTTCTAGCAAAGAAAAGTGCAATAACAGGTGCGTATTATGTAAATTTGCTCGACTAACTGAGAATTGTGATCCGTGAAAAAACGCCGAGATAAACTCTCCAAAGGGATTCTGCTCCAACAGGACAATGCTAGAGTCCACACTTGAAAAGAATTGCAATGGATGCTGTTGAGCGGAATGGGTACGAGCTAATACCGCACCCCGCCTATTCTCCGGACTTAGCTCCTAGTGACTATTTCCTATTCCCAAACTTGAAAAAGAATATCCGTGGACGTCATTTCCGGTCCAACGAAGAAGTCGTGGCCGCAGTTGAGGAGTGGGTCAGAGACAAGGACCCTGGCTTCTTCAGTTCTGGGAACACCGATGGTCCAAGTGCATTATTCTAGAGGGCAATTACATCGAAAAAGAAGAGATCGATCTCACCAAGAAATAAGTTAGGCTTTTTTTTTTTGACTCGCCCTCGTATTAGCCACCTGCAAGCACACGTGCTTTCACAACTATGCACCAAGCGAAGATTAAGGTCAGCCTGCGCATTCGCGCTGATCTTATTATTTACTGGCGCATGTTGGATAGCAAAGGCAAAACATCTTCATGCTGACATCGAAAACGCTGATCAGACTGCACGGACGCGCAGGTGGGTTAGAGTATTCATCAGGCACATACAGTAGACTCTCGTTATCTCGACCTCGCTTATCTCGAATAACCGCTTATCTCGAAGTGAAAATCTGGTCCCTGCTTAAAAATGAAAACCTAATAACAGGTAACAAAATATTGTGGAAAAGAGGAGAAATTGCTCCAAAGGAGCAATTTCTCCTCTTTTCCACAATTTTTTCAACATATGTCTAACTTCAAGAGTCCAATTACATCTACATTTGTTAAATGCGGTTGTTCGATATATTTTTTCCTCAAGTCTGCAAATCTGATATGTCGAAGTACGGATATGTCAAAGTACGGATATCTTAGTCTCATATTGCGGCTGGTTTCATAAGAACATCATTGAAGCTTCGTTATTCACCACATAGCTCCAAACTGCGTGAATTATGGCGTGATGTACGTTGGATATTGCATATGATAATATATTTGTTTCATACTAAAATATATACGCTATATTAAAATATTTATTGCCAATAGAATATATTTATTCACAATTAAATATTTATTTTTGAATTAAAACTATTATATATTTTTTTGCTACATAAATATTTATTGCAAATAGAAATATATTTATCATTATTTAGACAATACAAATCACGATATATAAACATATATATTTATTTGCCAAAAACATTTCATTGACAATATTTACAAAAATATTCATTGTAAGTTGAGAAAAATATATTGGGTAAAATTTGCATTATGAGATATGATGTAGTTCATTGGCTCGACGAAATTTCCGGCGGTTAGATCCTTGGTCAACTCGCTCGCTGCTTAGATTGTTGCACCTTAGACTTTCGTCCTTAGATGCCCAATGTTCGCCGGTTTCCCATAATGTTAGAGACTTTGTTGCATTTTTTTTTTCAGAATCAGAATCAGATTGTTTACTGGTGACACCTCTAATGACATTCATTCATAAGAACCTGTGATAAGGGGTTAGGCCCTAGCTCTCAACATGGGTAAACCTAGCCCCACCATCAGCTGCATCTTCAGCAGAAGTAAGAATCGAATTTGGAAGGGTATTCCAATCTCTGACTGACTGAGCGATGATTGAGCCATAGTTATGTAAGTTCTTGCTGCGAAGGTATAAAAAGTCTATGTGTGATGATTACTACTACGCGTAATTGGTGGGATAAGGTCATCTGTTAGAATGCTTGCAACACCCTTTAGAATGCTTGCAACACCCTTTAGACCTTTGTACAAAAGAATTAGTCTACTGTCTCCCTGTCTTTTCTTGAGAGACCCACATTTTAGTTTGTCCAGTATTCCAGTCATACTCTCGTTTCAAAGCAGTAACTGCTAGTTACAAACCTAGCAGCCCTATTCTGAACTTTTTCGATTTGTTGTTGAAGAATTGCGCCTTGGAGACCCCAAACACAGCTCCCTTATTCCAAAACGGGGCGAACAAGTCATTTATATGCTGCCTCTTTTACATCCTGACGACATTGATAAATATTTAGTCTCAGGAAACCAAAAGTTCTATTTGCCTTAGTTCTTAGTTCACATGTCGCTTATATGTGTATTCCATCTCAAGTCATGTGTGAGTGTTACTCCTAGGCATTTAATGGATTCCACATTTCCGAGGACCGTACCCTCTTAAGTGTAAGAAATAAAAGGTAAAAGAAAAGTCCAGGGAGTGCCACAATCACAAATTGCAGCCCTTCCCAGACCCCAAGAGGAAGAGAAAACCGACAAATCCAAACAAACACAAATCAAACAAACGTACGAAAAGCACTAAGATTAGCTCTCTCTTCCCCAAGCGAGGTAATCGCAATGCTAAAAGGACTGAAAAACACAAGAACAAAATGACACACGAAAGACATACAACAAATCGCCTCGTAGAATAAACCACAAAGCAACAAAGAGTAAGACTAGCACCGGAACCACCGCCTTAGAACGGTCAGTAGAGTAAACCACTAAAGCCTCAATCTTAGTTGTTCTCTTAATAGTTATCTGCATTATATTGCATTTGGCTGGCTGAAATATCATACCCCGTTTCTAGCCGAACATCCTAATCTATCTATATTCCCCTGAAGTTTCAATGTCTCTCTGATTTCACGATAGCAAACAAAGTCATCTGCTAAAAAAACCTTATGTCTGAGTCGGTATCTGTAGAAGTATCATTAATGTACAGTGAGAACAATAATGGACAAAAACAGTCCCTTGTGGGACACCTGACAAAACTGGAGCCGAAAAGCGAAGTTTCACTGTTCACAACAGCTCGTTGTGTACTATAGCAAAGAAAAGACTCTATCCACCAGAATTTCTTTTTGCCAATGCTATAACCAAAGAATTTGCATTAAGGAAGTTCATTAAAGGCTTTGACACCCCGCCTCATGAACTTCTTAAAAGCAAATGATTTGGTTATGGCATTGGCGGAAAGACACTCGGGTGGATAGATTCCTTTCTTTGCTATAGAACACATCGAGCTATTGTAAACGTTGAAACTTTGGAGTGTGCTCCAGTTTTGTCGTGTGCTAGGGACCAACTTTCCATATCAGAGGTCCTGGTGAATGTATGTCATTAGACGTATCACCAGTAATTATTCTGATTCTGATTCTAATTCTGATGTCAGACAGGGTGACACTTCTATGAGAACACTCTATGAGAGGTTAAAACTTCTATGAAAGTTTTAACTCTAGTTTGCCAGTTTGCACGGAAACATTAGGGCCACTAGACACATTTGGACTAGAAGTCAAGACCTGGATTATTCAACGTGGACTACAAGTCGCATCCAAAACAAAGAAACTGCAACACACGAGAGAAATACCGAGTGCGGGATCTCGTGTACTCTGATAGGCGAATTAAGGTGGAAGAAATAGCGAATGCATTACACATTTCACATGGTAGCGTTTAAACAACTTTACGTGATCGCTTGGGTATGCACAAGCTAACAGTCCGTTGGGTCCCAAAATCCCTTAGCGACGAGCAAATGGCAACCAGAGAATCAGTATACAGCGCATTGTTGAAGCGCTTTAGGTCAAAGGAAGATGATTTCCTTTCACGTCTGGTGACTGTAGATGAGACCTGGGTCCATTATTATGAGCCAGAGAATAAAGCTCAAAGTCGCCAGTGTGCAGGGCCGGGGTCTCCGAGGCCAAAGAAGTTCAAAAACGCAACCCTCTGCTGGCAAGGTGATGGCAACTGTATTTTGGGATGCACAAGGCGTTATTATGTTGGACTTTCTAGCAAAGAAAAGTGCAATAACAGGTGCGTATTATGTAAATTTGCTCGACTAACTGAGAATTGTGATCCGTGAAAAAACGCCGAGATAAACTCTCCAAAGGGATTCTGCTCCAACAGGACAATGCTAGAGTCCACACTTGAAAAGAATTGCAATGGATGCTGTTGAGCGGAATGGGTACGAGCTAATACCGCACCCCGCCTATTCTCCGGACTTAGCTCCTAGTGACTATTTCCTATTCCCAAACTTGAAAAAGAATATCCGTGGACGTCATTTCCGGTCCAACGAAGAAGTCGTGGCCGCAGTTGAGGAGTGGGTCAGAGACAAGGACCCTGGCTTCTTCAGTTCTGGGAACACCGATGGTCCAAGTGCATTATTCTAGAGGGCAATTACATCGAAAAAGAAGAGATCGATCTCACCAAGAAATAAGTTAGGCTTTTTTTTTTTGACTCGCCCTCGTATTAGCCACCTGCAAGCACACGTGCTTTCACAACTATGCACCAAGCGAAGATTAAGGTCAGCCTGCGCATTCGCGCTGATCTTATTATTTACTGGCGCATGTTGGATAGCAAAGGCAAAACATCTTCATGCTGACATCGAAAACGCTGATCAGACTGCACGGACGCGCAGGTGGGTTAGAGTATTCATCAGGCACATACAGTAGACTCTCGTTATCTCGACCTCGCTTATCTCGAATAACCGCTTATCTCGAAGTGAAAATCTGGTCCCTGCTTAAAAATGAAAACCTAATAACAGGTAACAAAATATTGTGGAAAAGAGGAGAAATTGCTCCAAAGGAGCAATTTCTCCTCTTTTCCACAATTTTTTCAACATATGTCTAACTTCAAGAGTCCAATTACATCTACATTTGTTAAATGCGGTTGTTCGATATATTTTTTCCTCAAGTCTGCAAATCTGATATGTCGAAGTACGGATATGTCAAAGTACGGATATCTTAGTCTCATATTGCGGCTGGTTTCATAAGAACATCATTGAAGCTTCGTTATTCACCACATAGCTCCAAACTGCGTGAATTATGGCGTGATGTACGTTGGATATTGCATATGATAATATATTTGTTTCATACTAAAATATATACGCTATATTAAAATATTTATTGCCAATAGAATATATTTATTCACAATTAAATATTTATTTTTGAATTAAAACTATTATATATTTTTTTGCTACATAAATATTTATTGCAAATAGAAATATATTTATCATTATTTAGACAATACAAATCACGATATATAAACATATATATTTATTTGCCAAAAACATTTCATTGACAATATTTACAAAAATATTCATTGTAAGTTGAGAAAAATATATTGGGTAAAATTTGCATTATGAGATATGATGTAGTTCATTGGCTCGACGAAATTTCCGGCGGTTAGATCCTTGGTCAACTCGCTCGCTGCTTAGATTGTTGCACCTTAGACTTTCGTCCTTAGATGCCCAATGTTCGCCGGTTTCCCATAATGTTAGAGACTTTGTTGCATTTTTTTTTTCAGAATCAGAATCAGATTGTTTACTGGTGACACCTCTAATGACATTCATTCATAAGAACCTGTGATAAGGGGTTAGGCCCTAGCTCTCAACATGGGTAAACCTAGCCCCACCATCAGCTGCATCTTCAGCAGAAGTAAGAATCGAATTTGGAAGGGTATTCCAATCTCTGACTGACTGAGCGATGATTGAGCCATAGTTATGTAAGTTCTTGCTGCGAAGGTATAAAAAGTCTATGTGTGATGATTACTACTACGCGTAATTGGTGGGATAAGGTCATCTGTTAGAATGCTTGCAACACCCTTTAGAATGCTTGCAACACCCTTTAGACCTTTGTACAAAAGAATTAGTCTACTGTCTCCCTGTCTTTTCTTGAGAGACCCACATTTTAGTTTGTCCAGTATTCCAGTCATACTCTCGTTTCAAAGCAGTAACTGCTAGTTACAAACCTAGCAGCCCTATTCTGAACTTTTTCGATTTGTTGTTGAAGAATTGCGCCTTGGAGACCCCAAACACAGCTCCCTTATTCCAAAACGGGGCGAACAAGTCATTTATATGCTGCCTCTTTTACATCCTGACGACATTGATAAATATTTAGTCTCAGGAAACCAAAAGTTCTATTTGCCTTAGTTCTTAGTTCACATGTCGCTTATATGTGTATTCCATCTCAAGTCATGTGTGAGTGTTACTCCTAGGCATTTAATGGATTCCACATTTCCGAGGACCGTACCCTCTTAAGTGTAAGAAATAAAAGGTAAAAGAAAAGTCCAGGGAGTGCCACAATCACAAATTGCAGCCCTTCCCAGACCCCAAGAGGAAGAGAAAACCGACAAATCCAAACAAACACAAATCAAACAAACGTACGAAAAGCACTAAGATTAGCTCTCTCTTCCCCAAGCGAGGTAATCGCAATGCTAAAAGGACTGAAAAACACAAGAACAAAATGACACACGAAAGACATACAACAAATCGCCTCGTAGAATAAACCACAAAGCAACAAAGAGTAAGACTAGCACCGGAACCACCGCCTTAGAACGGTCAGTAGAGTAAACCACTAAAGCCTCAATCTTAGTTGTTCTCTTAATAGTTATCTGCATTATATTGCATTTGGCTGGCTGAAATATCATACCCCGTTTCTAGCCGAACATCCTAATCTATCTATATTCCCCTGAAGTTTCAATGTCTCTCTGATTTCACGATAGCAAACAAAGTCATCTGCTAAAAAAACCTTATGTCTGAGTCGGTATCTGTAGAAGTATCATTAATGTACAGTGAGAACAATAATGGACAAAAACAGTCCCTTGTGGGACACCTGACAAAACTGGAGCCGAAAAGCGAAGTTTCACTGTTCACAACAGCTCGTTGTGTACTATAGCAAAGAAAAGACTCTATCCACCAGAATTTCTTTTTGCCAATGCTATAACCAAAGAATTTGCATTAAGGAAGTTCATTAAAGGCTTTGACACCCCGCCTCATGAACTTCTTAAAAGCAAATGATTTGGTTATGGCATTGGCGGAAAGACACTCGGGTGGATAGATTCCTTTCTTTGCTATAGAACACATCGAGCTATTGTAAACGTTGAAACTTTGGAGTGTGCTCCAGTTTTGTCGTGTGCTAGGGACCAACTTTCCATATCAGAGGTCCTGGTGAATGTATGTCATTAGACGTATCACCAGTAATTATTCTGATTCTGATTCTAATTCTGATGTCAGACAGGGTGACACTTCTATGAGAACACTCTATGAGAGGTTAAAACTTCTATGAAAGTTTTAACTCTAGTTTGCCAGTTTGCACGGAAACATTAGGGCCACTAGACACATTTGGACTAGAAGTCAAGACCTGGATTATTCAACGTGGACTACAAGTCGCATCCAAAACAAAGAAACTGCAACACACGAGAGAAATACCGAGTGCCGAGCTGACTTGTGTCGGTAGAGGTGCTAGTCGGGGGGAGGGTGGTGCGAGGTAACCAAGAATCAAAGGTCCGGACTAAGGTCAAAACGGCCAAGGTTTGAGTTGACCATAAACCGCGAACCAAAACAATATGAAAGCGCTCTGTGTAATCAATATAAGCTGCTATTATTAGGTTTCACAGAACAAATGAAATTCGCTCTTACGAAAACGTGTCATATCCCACAATGCTAATTTTATTCAGCATTTTTTTTCTTTTTTATGTGACACAACAAAATATTTATGTGCTTGTTATAGAACATTTTTTTTTTTTATTTTATTTTTTTTTATTTTGAAAACAAATATTGACAAAAATAAATGTACTAGCCAATAAATACATTTGTTGCAAAACATATTTATTTTGTAAATAAATATAATTTTATTTATATTGTCTATAAATAAAATTGATTGCCAATAAACATATTTTATTGCCAATAAATATTCATTTTGCAATTAAATATACTTTTATTGGACATAAATATAGAATTAGATAGAATAGATTGTTTTTCTTTGTATTTTTATAGACTAGAATATAGTTTGTTTTTCTTTGTATTTTTATTTAAATTTTGTCCTTGGTTATAAGATACGCAGAAGAAATTCACTGCTAGGGAAGTTACTCTACCATCTAAATATAGAATACATATTTAAATACGTAACAATTTATTACCAGATGCCATGTGGCAACGTATATTACGCTATCGTGAATATGAGCATGCATAACTGCTATTCAAACTTAAAAAAAAGCTTAAAACTTTGCAATCTAAAAAGATATACCCAAAGAAGGCCAGGTTGCATGCACACTTTTAGTCCGAAAATATATAAATTTACACAAAACCACATAAAGCACAGGATCGGACCAGAGGTCCATAGGTTTCTTGCAAGAGACGGTAGAGTAAATTTCCTAGCAATTAATTTCTTCTGCGCATCTTATAATCAAGTTCAAATTATAAATAAACATTCAAAGAAAAACAAACATTCAGAATGCAAAGACTTCGCACGGCAGCGATGCGGTACAACCACTGCGAGGAGAAAGCAGCACATTTACAATAACAGATAGTCATTTGTGGCACTAAATTTCATAAGGTGAAAGTATACTGCTATACTGTTGAAATTCAGATGATATCAAGCACGGCACAACCCCAACCGAGTTCAAATCAATTGTATGATGGGTGCTGTTCGAAGTTAAGTGGCAGACTGGAGACAGTTTGGATCCTTGGATTCCAAAGAGTACCCTAACAATGAATTTCATCTTCTACGTATCTTATAATCATGGATAAAATAAAAAATAAAGTTGCAAAGGAAAGGCAAGCCATAATGAAAACCGACGATGAACAACCATTGTGAGAAGAACACAGCGCATTTACAATAACTGACATTCATCGGAAGATCTAAATTCCACAGGGTGAAAATATACTAATGCACTTCCGATACTAACAAGCACTCATAAATCCAACCGAGTTCAAATTAACCTCCACGATGGATGCTATTCGAAGTCAAGTTTCAGTTCAGAATTTATACCTGTTCATTGATATTTCTCACAGTATGAGCCGGGGCACCATCATTTCCTACAAGAGCGCATGTGCGCCCAACGAAGATTAGTCTGCGCATTCGCACAGTCTGATCAAAGTTTCCGTATACCACCCTGTGTTAAGCTACGGATCCAAAGCGTCTCCACGCGCAGGGTGCTGTGAGTCTTCGTTAAGCGCACATGTAATCTTGTAGAAATCCAGGGTCCTGGCTTGTATATATGTACGTTTGACATGATGTTATGAAATTTGTATCGGTCTTGACAAGTATAATTGTCATTTATTATGTCGCGCCATGCAACAACTTGTCTTCGGACAGCAAAGACCAGATCAGCCTGCAATTTAGACATAGAATGAATCAATGTAGAGCAAACGCCCGGATGAGACTTTAGCACGTAACGGCTGATGGAATCTTTGCTGGGCGCACATGTCTGAAGGTATGTTTTCTGACATTGCAGCACATCTGATAGGAGGACTTTCCTATGCATCGTTATATTCTATCGTATCCAATAATTCTATAATCAGATATTGAAGTCCCAGGAGGCTCAGCGTATCCTACTAGCCTATTCAGCGCTATAAGATGAACCGGGGCGTAGCTTTTCCTATAAGGTCGCATCCTTGGCTATCTAAAATGCGATCCATAAAGATTCTAATCATACTGCACGAATGCACGCAGGCTGCACGCAGGCTGAAGGAGTCTTCGCTGGGATCACATTTCTGAAGGTATGTTTTCTGACGTTGAGGCACATCTGATATAATTGACTCCTCCGTCAGAAGGCTATAACCACGCCCATGCGTAAATCCTTAGACAAACAATATCGTTATTCCTGTATTTGTCAATGAAAACTGCATTCATACCTGTATTTATCAATGAAAAAGTACATAGGTAATATGGTTTGTCTAAGCAATAACATTAACCGTTAACTGGTAAGCTAGTTTGGTTGGTCAGATTTTGGTGTCATTTACTGGTCAGGTGATTTCACGGAGGACTCAACTGATTCCATATGCAACGTTATATATTACAATATCAATTGATTATATAATCAGATAGCGAAGTCCTTAATAGGCTGAGCGAATCCTACCACTCTATTCTGCGCTATAAGACGAATCTATTTCTATATTTTTCTATAAAGTCGCATGTCCGCCTGAAGACGCTTTGGATTATTGGCTACCCACAGAATGCTCCGCGAAGACTTTGGATTCTTTGCTAACCACAGAGTGTCCTGCAAAGACTTTGGATTTTTGGATACCCATAGTACCTTGCGAAGACTTTGGATTCTTGGCTACGCACAGTGTGCCCTGCAAATATTTTGGATTCTTTGCTACCATTAGAGTGCCCTGCGAAGACTTACGATTCTTGGCCCTGCGAAGACTTTGAATTCTTGGCTACCCACACACAAATTTTGATTCTTAGCTACCCACAGAGTGCCCCGCGGATTCTTGGCCCTGTGAAGACTTTGGATTCTTGTCTACCCACAGTGTGTTCTGCGAAGACTTTGGATTCTTGGCTAACCACAGTGCCCTGCGAAGACTTAGGATTCTTGGCCCGGCGAAGACTGGATTCTTGGCTACCCACAGAGTGCCCTGCGAAGACTGGATTCATAGCTACCAATAGAGTGCCCCACCAGGACTTTTGATTCATGGCTACCCAAAGAGTGCTCCGCGAGGACTTAGGATTTTTGGCTACCCACAGTGCCCCGCGAGGACTTTGTATTATTGGCTACCCAGAGACTGCCCAGCGAAGACTTTGGATTCATGCCTACCAAAAGAGTACCACGCAGGACTGGATTTTTGGCTACCCACAGAGTGCCCCGCGAGGACTTTGTATTATTGGTTACCCAGACTGCCCAGCGAAGACTTTGGATTCATGGCTACCCAAAGAGTACCCCGCAGGACTGGATTTTTGCCTATCCACAGAGTGCCCCGCGAGGACTTTGTATTATTGGTTACCCACAGACTGCCCAGCGAAGACTTTGGATTTTTGGCTACCCACAGTGTGCCCTGCAAATACTATGATTCCTCGGCTACCCACAGAGCCCAGTGAAGACGGATTAGACTGCGTAGATGCGCAGGCTGATCTGAGTCTTCAGTGGGGGGCACATACAGTATTTTAGGAAATGCTGTGGCCAATTATCTACCCTTTCAACACTTGGGGTCTGAAATAAACTCTCCATCTTTGCATTTGGGCTTAGCCATTGCTTCCAAAAGGGTGACGGCTGTAAATCAAGAACGGTGTAGATCCTGATGAGACGGCTTATTATGAGAGTGTTGCAAGTATATTTGTCCTGGTCTATAGGTCTGAATGGGATAACTTAGTCGACTTGGCCACAATGCATGTGTCAATATAAATGCATTCTGCGTTCGTTCTTCGCATTTAAAAAGCTTCTATATCGAATTGTCTTCTGGTGAAGCAAACAAGGTTCAAAATGCAAAAATATAATTGAAGATACCCGGGAAATGCCACAATCACGAAGCATAACCCTCCCGAGTCACAATACGAGGGAGAGATGATAAAGAATTAAGGCCACCACAAACGCGACATAAGAAATTACATATTTGTTTAGATTGTTTGTTGTTTACATATATGAGCTCAAACCTTAGAAAACGTACCTTCTGACATGTGCACACAACAAAGACTCAAGGAAGTGTGCACATCCGCGCAGTTTGATCACAAGTCTTCGCTGTTCGTATGAGGAAATTTTGCATCCTTGGATATCCAAAATGTTCCCGATGAAAATTTTGATCAAATTGCGAAGGCTGGCTGATCTGAATCTTGCCGGGGTGCACATTTTCTGCCGTGGCGGTTCATACATTAGAAACCTGTTTAAATGTGCAGTAAATCATTCGAAAATCTAATCTAAGTAGACTAACGAAGTATCATGGCAAGGGAGATGACAAAGTTTAGGTCGCGATATCTCTTAGCAGCATAGTTATAGAACATACTATCTTTACTTTCTTTACTCGTTTATCGGTAACATTTTAAATTTCTCTTCTCATCATTACGTTAACAACAACTGAAATCTGACAGGTTGCCATTGAAGCCAAAACACGCACTAACATCACGAAAACATGCCTATTATAATTTAGACCCCCGTAAACCCCACTTTTACACAGTAAAACTGGGGTTTAGAGGGGTATACATTATTTTTCTTATTTGTGCTCAAAAACATAGATTGTGGGTAGTCGTTAGAACCGCCTCATCAAGGCGGTTCTAACGAATACCCACAATCTATGTTTTGAGCAGAAATATGAAAAGTTCATTTTTTGGTGGTAAAATTTTCAGTATATTTGAACAGGCGAGTTTTCGTAATGAGAACAGAAATCGGAGACTCGGTTTTATTAAGCCTCTTTATATACAACAATACAGTTTTCAAGGCTATATACGCACCCCGCTCCCCCACCCTCTCCCCACCCCCCGCCAGGAATGATTATATTATGTACGTCCGGCTATGTATTGTGTTGCCTTATGTTCCCGCATAATGTTTATAAAAAGGCAGGGATTTGTAGGGATCTAAATCATAAGGCGGATTTTCAAAACTTAACAGTATATAAATTAGTTTTCTGATTCTTTCGTTGCTTTTTAATGCATTTTTGTTATTGCATGAAGATGACTATATGTGCATTGTAACCCAAATGCCCCTCATTCCCCATACTATATAGTGAAATACAAATAGATATATACTGCTTCATTAGAAGGTTATCTAGATATTTTGTTTTCTTATTCCTCTACAAAAAAAAGAACACACAAAAAGACACGAAACACGGGATATATATATATATATATATATATATATATATATATATATATATATATATATATATATATATATATATATATATATATATATATATATATATATATATATATATATATATATATATATATATACCAAAGGTGACCTTTTTATACTTTTAGCACAACAAGACCCTTCTGAGACAAAATATTTTCTAAAGGGATATAATTTGTTTCCCGATGTTTTTGCAGATGGTTCGCTAAACGAATTTAAAAGTGTACCCGCTATGTCAGCCTGACCGCGCATTCTGATCAGGGTCTTCACTGTCCACTAACAGAATCACGGAGCACCAAAGAATGTATCAATGAAAAGCAAATGCCCGGATGAGACATTACGGATGCGTGTGATGAATCTGAACCTGTGTAATTTGCATATTCTCGAATACACCTTTTCGCTCGGCGCAGCCCAAATATAGATAACTCACTTAGTTTGTGTAAATTCCGCCTCTGAATCAGGCTATAGTCAAATATTTTTTTTTTTTTTTTTTTTGTTTTTGTTTTGTTTTTTGTTTGTTTGTTTTTTTGTTGTTTTTTTTTAATGCGGTAAGTACGGTAATGGATCAGTTGTCCGAGTATATAATTGCGATATAGTTTTTTTTAACCTTCGCGAGGCTCAAGTTTTGTTAGATTGCCATTTAAGCAAAGTCAGTGGATACATAATCGCTGCACTGACGGTGAGTGTTTTGTTAAGATTAGATAACTATCCCCACATCCCTCTTTAGTACAGAAGAAATACAGATTAATCGTTTTTCTTGCAATCTAACAGCGGCAAGGCACTTCTAATGGAACTGACACAAAACATATATTTTCTTGCTTAAAGGAAACAACAAAATAACAACAACAACAACAAACAAAAAAAAAAAAAAAAAAAAAAAACGTTATAGCTAATAGTCCCACATATCTAAACGTATGGTATATATGTGCTGTGTTTATTTTAAACGCGCATGCACTTATTCACAGTATCATTATCTTTACAATGTCTTTCTGTCAGCATTATAGCTAACACACACACACACACACACACACACACACACACACACACACACACACACACACACACACACACACACACGCACCGTACCTTGACCAGAGGGATGTACAGTTGAATGTTCGTATATAGAATGATTGGACATTGCTTGATTTAAAAAAAAAATATAGAAGTAAAACAAAACTATTGCAGTTCGGCGGGAAATTGCCTGGATTTTGCACGATACAATCTTTCATCTTTGGCTAGCAGTCAAATGTATTTACCTTTCATTGAATACTTTAACACTGGGTATGTTCATATTGCAATTGAATACTCATAATACAGTAAATGCCTGGATTTAAAACCAGTGCATGTTTAAATGCTGTTGGAGTGTCTACCCACAAAACGTATATATTATGGAGAATCGACCTGACATATAAAATTTATGGAAACATATTTTTTTACGTTTGGTCCCCTAATGTTCTTAACATATGCTCTTCTTCAAGATGATGTGACTCCGCACATTTGGCGGCGCATGCTCGAAGGCACTTTTTCGCTCGGCGCGGCCCATATTTAATCGTGTCTTCAGACTCTCAAAGGACTTCCTTTCAGAACCTATTCACGGTACAAACAGAAGCGGTTGCGGTTGCTGTGTTGCGGTAAGGGCTTGTGCTTGCATCAGGTGGCAGAAAGTGGTATGATTTTATTTCGTTGGTTTCTCAGCTGTATATCGTTTCTTGGCCATAATATCCTCTATCGATGTCTATATTCTCTTTACAATCTCTATTACTCTTTTCTCTTTTAGTCTGGGAGACCACGCAAAATGACCAATAAAGATTAACGTGTTAGTAACCCGTTTATGACGGGTGGACTCTTCTATCTCAAGCTCATCAGGGCTCAACATTCTTAGTCAAACAGTTTCATCTATCAACGTTTATTGTAAACTAAAACCTAATTAAAATGTTCAAACACAAAGACAGTATAACCTCAATGGCTCGAACCCGGATGGCTCGTTTACCGTGGATGATTCGAACTCATTCTTCAGTCCCTACAAATTCCTTCAAATAGCTCAAGAAAACAAATATTTAGGGATTTTTTTCTGGGATCGTGGGATCGTATGTTGTGTGTACTCATTAGAATCGCCTCATCGAGGCGATTCTAATGAGTACACTCACAATACAATCACTGTGTGGAAAATCGAAAACAAATCCGTAAATTATCGCTATTTGCTTCCTGAACTGGTGCCATGATTAACCCTCTGTGGCTCGAACTACCCATGTCTCGAACGAATTTCCATAGTCCCAAAGATGTTCGAGCCATTGAGGTTCGACTGTATACATGTATTTTTATTTTGACAGGTAGGGTTTTTTTTGTTTGTTTTTTTTGTTTGTTTGTTTGTTTGTTGTTTTGTTTGTTTTGTTTTTTTTTCCAGCGTAGTAGGATGCAGTACTTTGCACTTCTACTTTTTTCTATATATTCTTAGGTAGGTGTTGAAAGTTTGGTATGGCTACTATGGCCTTCGGCTTGGGAAGCTAAGCGCAGGCCAGGAATCATGATTGCCAAAACTACCATTAGACCCTATAGGATAATAATAAGAATTCCTGTGAGCAAACAGTAGAGATCCTAATCATAGGCCACATTCTAGGCGTATATTGGTTACGCGGCGTGTGATCTGGTGTGTGCACTGTTTTCCTATGTCCTAAAAAAGGGAAGTTAGACTTAAATGTTTTTAGCGGCTTCTAAGCTGGGTCTGCAATGTTTGCCTATGTCCTAAAAAGGAGGTGCTAGGATTATCCCAGCTAGCATTCTACGTAAATCTACATCGGGCCGTCATCGGCCCGTCAGCTACCCTGACGGGCCGATGACGGCCCGATATAGATTTACGTAGAATGCTGACTGGGATATGAGTTAAGCATCGTCTGAGTTTGGTCTGCTTTGTTTCCTTATGACGCTATGCTAAAATGGGCTAATCTGAGTCTGATCTGGGTTTGTTCTATGTCCTGAAGTGGCGTCTGATTTTGGGTCTATACTGTTGCATATACAGTAAAACCTGTGTTAGTGGTCACCTCTATTAAGCAGCCAACCTGTATTAAGCAGCCAGAGGAAAGTTGCCCGGAAATTCATAGACTTATATATTTGAACTGTATTAAGTAGCCACCTGCCTTCAGCAGCCACATTTTAAGCTTCCCATGGGCGGCTGCTTAAGACAGGTTTGACTGTACAGTCAAACCTCAATAGCTCGAACACCGATGGCTCGTTTACCATCGCTAATTCGCACTCGTTCTTGAGTCCCTGCGAAATTCTTCCGATAGCTCAAGAAAACAAATATTAAGGGAAATTTTCTTATTTTATTATGAAATTGTATGTTGTGTGTACTCATTAGAATCGCCTCCTAACGGAGCAGTCTGATCTGGGTCCACACTGTATGCGAAAATGACTTTAAAATTGCAAGCAGGTGACAAAGCAGATGACAAAGCAGACGACAATTGTTGTGATTGGCAGTTTAAGGGTTAATTATCCTTTTAACCCCAGGTTTTCAAATACTTAACACTTCTTGTCATACATTGTACTCGACCAAAAATTTGAACAAGTCCATTTGACTACAGGAACCTATGTGTGCAAACCACTGCTTGATGAGTAGCGATGTAGATCCAGGTCTTAACTGTTTACACAGGCTCGCCTGTCCGAATACTTTGTGTAAATTCATACGATACATGTTGTGCTAAACTTTTCCGTTGGTACACATATAATACAATTTTTTTTCTTTTGGAACATAACTCGCAAATTGGACACAAAAAATCACCTGATAGACATAACTTCGTTTCATATCAAAACAGTAAAAAGGAAGGGTATAAAATACTAAGGTACAAATGTATATATGCTGGTCGACCGATTGCCTCTGGTGATAACAAATAACCATTGACATGTATTGCTAAGGTTTGCTTTACACAACAGAACAAACAACAAAAAGCCTTTAATAACGTGTGCATCTTTGAAGTCCAGTCATGACTTTCGCTGTTAGTACATTACTTCATTCGTTATAAATTTTAAGTATCGTACAGTGTTGGCATTGGCCAGAAAGCAGTCTGTTCAGTTCCTTTGCTGTTCGCATATGGTGTAGAATATGGGTTCTCACTTGGACCGCACCATGCGAATACGTCTTTAGGCATATGCGAACAGCGAAGGCCCAGATCAGCCTGCGCGTCCGCGCAGGCTGACCTGGGCCTTTAGTGTCCGCTTATACAATATTTGTGTACTGTAAAATATAACGAAGTATAACAAATTCTTGATCAGGCTATATACATTGTATTTCCGCTGACTGATATGGATCGTCATTGTTCGCATTTACTCCGAAGACACCTTTTTTTTCATATCGCGGCTCACTTGGATTGCCACAAAGTTCAGAGAACAGGGCCCAGTTGTTCAAAACTAACGATGTCGTTAGTTAACGATTCGTTAAAATTTACAATGAGTGATACGCAAATATGATGAATTTCTTTTAGCAAAAAAATGAGAATATTGTGTATTGAATACGCTAAAGCAGTTAACGAAATGACCCTTAACGAGCTCGTTAAGCTAACGACGCTTTGAACAACTGGGCCCAGGTGTCTACTTTGGGAATCCATTATACTGAAATATACTTGATCCGAAAGTGTTTAACCTGATACGCCGAAAAATGACTTTGCATGATATCTGCTTAAATATTGGATATGTCTTTGTCTTGTCCTTTAAGTATTATTTTCTGTTATAATGTTACATCTTAGATCTGGTGAAGACAACAGTTCTCATTCATTCTATCCTGAAAGGATTGTCAACAAGTAGTATATTTACTCTCGCATTTCCGACCTTGACCTCACAAAATAATCTACGAAAGCGCTTAAGAGTTGGATAGAGTATAGTTCAGCCATTACTCAGCTAGCATCCTACCTAATCAAATCTATATCCCTGTCAGGCCGATAACGGTCCAATATAGATTTAAGTAGGATGCTAGTTGCGTACTTTCGATGTCAGCTCTTCAACAGTGTTTTTAAAATGTATTCATAGTATACTCATGGCATTCTAATTTAAAATGGCAGACATGCTTGGTTTAATAAGTGCGGTTGTATTGTTTTCCTGGCAAACTACGTGTGAAAACGCAAATCTAGTTGACAAATCAATGCCTTAAATTATTCACACATAAGAGATTTAGAGAAATCAAAACCATGTGCGTTCGTGAATTATCAAAATGCCTGGCAACGTTTAGAAGTAGTTGATGGACATTTTGACTTGCTAGGACATTCACTAAACGAGCAGGCCTAACTACCCAGCTGGCATTCTACGTAAATCTACATCGGGCCGTCATCGGCCCGTCAGCTACCCTGACGGGCCGATGACGGCCCGGTATAGATTTACGTAGAATGCTGACTGGGTATATATAAAGGCAGCACAACGAAACTGGGTATCATGCTGGGACTTACCGTGGGAGGGTAAGATCCTCCTTCCTAATTTTACTTTCTCATTATTTTTTGCAAGGGTTTCATATTACAATTATCTGACAAAAAATGATTACCGGCTTTTAACCCATTGTAGACTAAATGGATTCCCCCACACTATATTTTGGAAGATTTTAAGTTCGAGTTTAGGTATGTCAGGCTATGAGATTGAGATATTCCTAAAGAAAAATGGTTGAAATATTTGCAAACAGTGGAGACCCTGATCAGACGCCGCGTTCTGTGGCGTCTGATCTGGGTCTGCATTGTTTGCCGATTGTCCATTTAAGGGTCTCCTGACAACAATGGGTTAAACAATAACACACACACGAAACACATACATAGGAATTTCTTCTCTTTGACATTGTTTAATAATTTAGAAAGATTGCCATTATATAAATTTCTGACCTCAGCTAATCGCATAGATTTCGGGTAAATTTATGAAACCTTGTAAATGAGACACTTTTGCCGGACTCGGTGGCTCAGTTGGATGCGCCGTCCGACTGGAGACCAGGAGGTCGCGGGTTCAACCCCCGTCGAGGTCGGCAACATTCTTTCGTAGACATTGATCATGAAATATTTTCTACGGTCATTCTCTCCCTTCCGCTGATTCAAGAAGGTCAGTTGTTAGTTTCTGGCGAAAGAATGTGCACAATACTGGTTAACCGCTTAGAGGACTAAGCCTGCCCAGTAAACGTGTGGCTAGGTAAACTGACCGCGCTCGACATGACCCCATTGGGTTGACTGGGCCGTAAAACCTCAACACAAACAAACAAATGAGACACTTTTAAGTTTATGAGGTTAAAGGATACCCGTTTAATGTGATATCAAGTTACTACAGACGGCGGATAAATTTCATTAAAGCCAATGGAAAGTATTGCCTGACGTGTCTTTTTATGTTGTATCTATCTTGTGAAAAGACAGCATCTTGGCATAACACTCCAAGAACAATGGCACAATTCAAAAATTATTTTTTGAAGTTGGGGTCATGCATTCCATTTTGGGTTTGAAGAAAAACTTGTATTTTCACTTTTCCCAACAGACAGTGTTCAAATTTGTTAACAGACATTAATTTTTTGTATGGGGCAAACTAGAGGCGTGACTTTAGTCACGCATCTAGTTTTATGGCGGGTTTGCCCCATTTTGTAAGGTTTAAAACAGTATGATGGACTCTAAGTACTTACATTGTATTGAGGTTCTATGAAGCATGACAATTCAGGCCTTGTTTGATTTGTCATTTTGTATGAAGCACCAAAATTTAGGCCTTGTTTGATTTGTCATTTTGTACTTTGATATGATAGTTGTTTCCTTATATTGTGAATTTATGTAGCGGAAACAAAATTGTGTTATATATATATATATATATATATATATATATATATATATATATATATATATATATATATATATATATATGTGTGTGTGTGTGTGTGTGTGTGTGTGTGTGTGTGTGTGTGTGTGTGTGTGTGTGTTTGAACTGTATGCACCTTCGCTTGCGGGTTCAACCCCCGCCGAGGTCGGCAACATTCTTTCGTGGAGATTGATCATGAAATATTTTCTACGGTCATTCTCTCCCTTCCGCTATTCAAGAAGGGCAGTTGTCAGTTTCTGGCGAAAGAATGTACACAATAATGGTTAACCGCTTAGAGGGCTAAGCACGCTCAGTAAACGTGTGGTTAGGTAAACTGACCGCGCTCGACATGACCCCATTGAGTTGACTGGGCCGTAACAGCTCAACACAAACAAAACCTTCGCTTGATAGAAATCACGTGACACACATTATATACAGCATGTACAGTTTTATACCTTGGCCCATTTGTTCAAAGTGTCGTTAGTTTAACGATCTCATTAAGGGTCATTTCGTTAACTGTTTTAGCAGAGTCAATATACAATATTCTGATATTTTTTGCTGAAAAATGTGAGTAGCTTTTGCACTGCAAAAGCTACTCATATTTTTTCAGCAAAAAATTTCAGAATATTTGCGTATCACTCGATGTAAATTTTAACGAATCGTTAACTAACGACATCGTTAGCTTTGAACAACTGGGCCCTGGGGTGTATATTTTAATTTTGCCTGGAGCTTCACATTAGGCTTTGTTTTTATTGTGGATGTCCTCTGATTGCACAATAACTGTTTCTGAACAAAGAGCTTTGGGGTAAAGGCAAGAAACAAACAAATAATATATTTTTACAGGAAAAAAAATAAAAAAATAAAAAATAAAATAAAAAAATAAAACAACAAAAAGCAAATGAGCCTCTTGACACTGAGCGTCTCTCTGTTCTTGTAAACATTTATGTACGTATGTCATGTGAACCCGGCGCCCTTAGTTTCCGACGGATAGTTCTAAGTCTTAGTTTTCAGTCGGTAGTCAGACGTTATCTGTATTAGTCTATCAGGTAAACAGCTAAATTTTTTAAGCGTTCGCATAAATGACAAATTAAAACGTACCTTACATGTTGAATTGAAAAATAAAAACTACATTTTCAAGAAGAAAAATTATTATAAGTCTCTGGGTTCCTGGGAAGACAGAGGAATATCCTCCATTGGATATAAGACATGTCTTCTAATACACTCAGGGTTAACTTTAATGCTTGCACAACAAAATATCAACATCCATGTCCATTCTGTGAAATGTTTTGTTTTAACAATGAAAATAGTTCGAACTAACAAGTTCATGTACATTTAGAACTCGACAGGTACCGTGTGAACTTACATGGTAGTTTGCGCACGTTATAACCCGATGCAATTACTGAAGATATGCTATACAGTGGTTTTACATGTATATACATGCTTGTACAAGCGTTATTCAGTAACAAAATCAGTTGTATATCGGTTGGCTTCTAGGCTTAGAAAAATACCCACTGGGTCCTTGACAAATTAATTAACATATTTAAGTGCACTTACGTTTTCTGCGGTAGCTTTTTTTTCTCTATTTCTATACAGGAAACTAGTAGAGGCGTGCACATGCAAAAGCAATTTCCCGCAAGACTGCAAAAATAATGAAATTATGATCCATTCCCCCAAATAAATAAAATAAAACAGTAAACTGCTTTGACAATGCGTTAAGCTCTTTTATTTTGCTGTTTACAGATGACTATGTCTTGGTCTATCCACGTTTGTGTCATTTTGGTAATAACATGGTGCACTATGCCCATTTGGATGCGCGCTGAGGCTGCAAAGGGCCTGTATGACAACGGAATTAGCATAAGTATGAAGCGATCAGCCGGCGTTATAGGTAAGAACTGGTAAGACATATTGTTTTACATTTCGTTATCACGTCTTGGTGAAATGTATACTTCTAGGCCTTATAGCCTGCCTCGGTGGTTGAGTCGACTGGTGATCAGGAGGTCGCGGGTTTCGATCCCCGCCAGGTACGGCAACATGTTTTCATGGAGAGTGATCAGGAAATAGTTTAAATGGACATTCCGTCCCTTCCGCTGATTCAAGAAGGGCAATTGTCAGTTTCTGGCGAAAACTGGTTAATCGCTTACAGGACTAAACCTGCCCAGAAAAAGTGTTATTTGGTAAACTGACCAACTCGACATGACCCTAACAGGTTGACTGGTCGTAAAAGCTAAATCAATCAATCTTTGACATATCTCCAGATAAGAAAATTCTTTAAACGTAAAAAAAAGGGCCAAAGTGGCCCTGCATCGCTCACCTCAAAACCAAACGAGTTTCGAGCCAATTGACCTTTCGGTTCAAGTGAAAATGTGCAAGATAGATTTTTAAGGTGGCGGCCATCTTGAATTTTAAATCACAACGTTTTCAGCTACTTTTGATCTACAAGTCACTTCGATATTTCCAATGAAGTTTCTGATCAATTGGCTTTTTGGTTTAGGCTAAAAAATTTTCAACATGGCTTCTTGGTCGACCATCTTGGATATCCGATCAGAATGACAAGCTATTTTTGATCTACAAGTCACCCTGATACTTGATATCTAGTTTCGAGTCAATTGGCCTTTCTGTTCAGAAGTAATTCGAAATCTATTTTCATAATGGTGACTAGCGGTCATATTGGATTTTCGATAAGTAATAAAAGTAGCTATTTCTAATCTACACGTCACCCATATACTTCTTACAAAGTTTCTTGTAAATTTGCCTTTCGGTTCAGGAGAAGAAGCGCATAATAGATTTCCGAGATAGCGGCCATGGCGGCCCTCTTGAATTTCAGGTACACATTACATAGACGTTGTTCGCATAATGTATCCTAATTGTACAGTCGACTCTCGTTCTCTCGACAACGCTTATCTCGAATAATCGCTTATCTCGAGTGAAATTATCGTCTCTGTTTTAACATGGAAATCTAAGAACAGGTAACAAAATATTGTGGAAAAGAGGAGAAATTGGCAATTTCTCCTCTTTTCCACAATATTGTCAACACGTCTCTAACTTCAGGAGTCAAATTACATACATATTTTTAAATGTGATTGTTCGATTTATTGTTTTCCTCATTTCTGCAACTCTGATATTTCGAGAAACGGATATCTCGAAGTGTTTCAGAGAGTCACTTAGAATTCGAGATAACGACAGTCGACTGTATTTAGTTACGTTTACAAGTCTACGTATTGTTGTTCTGCCCTCCAACCCTGTTTTTTTTTTAATATATATATAGTAATTACACAATGCATTTTGTTATTCCAGATATACATACATGTAAAAGGCACTTTTTTCGCATTTTCTATTTTTATTTGTTTATTTATTTATTTATTACTTTGTCTATTTTCCACAAACTATCTGGAAATGTCATGACCGATACAACTAACCCAAATAATACATAGAGAAATCAGGGTAGTTAGGGGTATACCAAATCGGGCAGATTTTTAGAATTTTGTAGTTTTAAATCAGCTTTTAATTTTTATGTTAGTTTGTCAACCCTTTTACAGCATACCCGCGTTAATATGCTGAACAACTGAACTCATTTTCATTTACCATACTTTATGCAGAAAATGTTATGCCTTACATAGTCCTAGCTAGTAAGTAAGTAAGTAAGTTAAGCTTTTATTTACATAAGCGGGATATTATGATATTTTTCATTTCTTTACTGGAAACTTATGCTGTACATCACGAAATCATACATAAATAATTTTGACCCGATTAAACTCCACTATATATAGTAAAACTGGGGTTAACAGGGGTATAAATTATTTTCTCATTTCTGCAAAAAAATATATATTGTGGGTACTTGTTAAACCCACCTCGCTGAGGCGGTTTCAACGAGTACACACAATCTGTGGTTTGAGCAGAAATATGAAAAAAATATCAGAACTTTTATTTGAAAACTTTCGGTTTTTGGTGGTGAAATTTTCAATATATTTGAAGAGGCGTGTTTTCGTAATGAGGTTTCTTATAAGAATCGCGTTGCAAAGGTGCTTTTGATAAATACCCACAACATGTGTTCTTGTGAAGAAACGTTGAATAGAATACATGTTTTTAAAACAAAGCTTTTGCTAAGAATTAATATTTATAAACCCTGGGCCGGCCATAGACCCCCTCCTCCACCCAAGGGGGGAATTTTGTACACTATGATTTTCTAAAACTACATTATATAAGAAACAAAAGGACACATGTTAGCCCTCTGGCGATCGGGATATTTGCGTGTAACACAATGTTACCAACGTTACCCTCATATCAATGAAAATGATTTTGTGTAAATACTAAAGTATCCATATTCTTGCTTATTAGCATGCTATTTGCCACCAATGCATAAGGTTTTATAGGGACAGGTACCTCAATATGTCTAGCTGCCAATGACTTGTTTTATAACTGTAACATACGTTACTAAAAGTCATAAACCTCATATATTTGTTTCCTGATACAACGTTTTAGACGATTATGACCAGTTAGTGACTAGAAATTTAATCTAATGCTGTTTTACAATAGATAAACACTATTTGTCCTGGTTTGTACATCAAGACATAAAAACAAACCAGCTTGACTACGCAAATGACAAAAGGAACGACAGTTACTATAAACAACATAAACTTCCTTTTCTGAAAAGTATCTTCATCTCAAATTCCTTAACATCTTATTTGCTGTGGTTGCATTTTGTACAATGTATTTAACTACTATGCTTGTATAGTATATGTACTTTGCATTATGTACTTTGAATAAATGCTTTATAGTATTCTTAATATTATATACGTTACTTTTTGAATGATACTTTATCTGCATTGTTTAAAATGGCTGTTGATACTTTGAACATAAAAGTGAAGGGAAATCAGCTCTTTAATTCTTTTAATAACAAACATAGTAAATTATTTCTCAGTCTCCGTTGTAGTTTGGTGAGTTACCTGAAAGAAAACTCTCGTCAATCTTCTGCTGGTGTATCCGATTGATAATTTTATCCTTAAAATAGTAAACTGCACCCTATAACAAATACAGAAATATCCCCTTGTTCATAACACTTACATGATATGAGCTCTTTATTGCTTATGTTAAATGCATAAAACTGATTCTCTAAAACTTAAATCCATTTGACTTCCAGTAATATTGCACACTTAATACTGTTACACACGTTATATGTTAGTTTAAGTGCTGTGATATCAGAACACTGTTTCCTATAGACAGTGTTTGCAGGAGAAATCTCTTCAGTAAAATTCCATCAATGAAAATACTGTATACGTTCCTAATATCAACTCAAACGCATGAATAAAGTGAAATCAAACATTCTGAGGACACAAATTATTCAAGGAGAACTATTTCTTTATGTGAGTTTACATAAAAATGCAGTGGTAATCATGCTGACAATAACATCACACATATATCAACATTACTCTGCAATTTTAAGCCTTCTCTAAGATGCAGCCACATATACAGCATGCACACTCTGGCACTTCTCTGTAGCCACAGCGTATAAAATAACATTTAATGCTGGTTTGAAGACAGTTTGCTTCAATGAAATCCGCTTATTGTGAAATATCATGTAAAACCAACACATATAGTTCAGTTATACATAATAAAATTTGATGACAAACACATTAAATAAACGATTAATATTGTTTATCATCTATATAGTGATAAGAAAAGCATTTTAGGTATAAGATTATACAAGCGTCTTATTATAACTTATAAACACACAACAACATTAAACTTAACGATTTCAATTCTCTTTGTTACTTTATAATGGACCAAAACATATACTTGACTGTCAGAATGGTGATAGTATAAAATAACTGATAGTATTGGTTGTGTCTCTGAGCCTTATATTGCTTACCCCCAGAGTCTGAATTATATTTAGCTGCCAAGTAACTATATTTAAAAAAAAAAAAAAAAAAAAAAACTTCTTCTTTCCCTAACCCTGATAATATACCATTTATTTTCTGATTATTTTGATGCCAAGATACGATAAGGTATTTTGGTTTCACCTTTTATTTCCACTGCTATTTCAGAAATGACAATGACCTAGTAACTGCTGATGTTCAATGATACTGTTAAGGTGAATCGTTTACTTCCAATATAAAATGTCATTAACAGACACGCTAGAGGGCGTAAGCAGTGTTGCTGTTCATTATTGATTATTGCTTATGAAGAGTCTCAATAAAACCGAAACTCTCATTTCCGTATCTGTAGTGTATTCTTTGTTTCCAAAGGCAATCTTTACTTAATATGTCTGGTAACGTAGGTAACAGAACTGTAACTGCTATTCTTAATCAGACTCCTTGCATATCTCCATTTAGACTTTTACAACTTAAATTGTGCTTCTAAAGACAGACCCTACCAAAATACGACAAAAAAAAAAATCATAACTATTATTAAAGTCCCATGCTCTTTAAGGCTGTATTCCTTCTGCCCAGAGACTGATCAGTCTTCAGATTTATAGATTTGAGACATACTCTGATGCTTAGGATACAATTTCTACTGCTCAGAATGCATATTCTGACACTAAAAATAGCTTTTCTAGGTCCTTTTATAGAGTTAATTTCAAAGTCATACGTAATGCTGACTATAGCTAATTATATCCAACAATATTGATCTGATTTTTTGTTCCTGCGTTTTAGCTAGGCCCCGATAGTTTATGTTATAATAGGAAAATGTACAAATGTGTGCATGAAACACATGAAAATCAAGTAACATACCCCTTTTTTTTGTTTTCAACACAAGAGTGGAGTCAATTTCTTAAAGGTATTTAAATCACAGAATTGCTTAATAATATACTAAATTTCATTGTGATACGTATGTTTCTAAATTTGCCTAATGTTACACACAAATCTTAAAAAGATTATTGTGTTCTGTATATTGAGATAACACCGTATGTTAGGGAGAAATCACATTACCGTAAGGCAAAGTGTTATATCATTAACAGTGTTATCTTAATATATGTAAGCCGCAGTATGCCAAAACTAACAATTGACATGTCCACCTGGCGAAGACTCAGATCAGCCTGGTTGTCCGCTCAGTCTGAAAAGTCTTCTTTGCTATTCATTGATCACACAGGGAAGATATTGACTAGTCATTGCTAAATTCACAGGCCTATATGTCCCGCGGCAGCTTATGATAGTGATAAACATTTTGTTTTGATCAGGACTACATGTAACTGCTACTCTGGAATTAAATACATGCACTTCTTGGCATGAGCCAATGCTTGTACCAATATTGTTTTATCAGAAATAATATTTTATGTTACATAGATTAAACATGTAACAGAAAGACTTTGTGGTCAACTGCATAATGCGCCATATTTGTAAATAGATTTGAAGGTATAAACAAAAATCATAGACAAAAATTAGTGTAACAAGCTATAATTTGGATATTCTTAATGTAGCAATAAAATTCTTGAATTGGTATACATTGGTTTCCTAGCCTGCAGATAAATAAATTATCTACGTAACACACCTCATAATGTAACAGAATAAATAAGATGGAAGTGTCTATTTTATCATTTTGTTCTGAAAAAATTGTATTTTAAAACCGAAAACCGAATATTAATTCAAGATATAAAAGTATAGGTAAAGACCTTTACAGAGTGAAAGATCCCTTAAAATTAGGACGCTGAGGTGTTACATAGGTTACCACTGATAAATTATTAAGCAAAGTCATGTGAGGGTCTGACATATAATTCATCTGTAGAAGTGTTATTTAGACATAAGGAAATTACAGGCATTTACTATAAATTGAAAAAAAAAATCAGGACAGTATTCAGTATTTTATGTAAACGTGGCCTAGATGAAGATAGCAACTTTACTGCTAACAGTATAAAATGTATGTTATAACTGACTAAACTGAGAATATCGGCATTAAATTTGCAGTTTCGGGAATGCTTACATAAACTTCTAAATGCTAAAAACAAATGCGCTAAATACTGATGAAGATTACCATACAGAAAACCACTAAAGCCCACAGTATGGAGATACTTTAGATGTTACCCACGTTACTATAGGCAGCATGATATGGCAGACACATGTTT
This sequence comes from Anodontia alba, assembly GCA_964016985.1. Lineage (NCBI taxonomy): Eukaryota > Metazoa > Mollusca > Bivalvia > Lucinida > Lucinidae > Anodontia > Anodontia alba. Next base: position 111,008,437 of record OZ024827.1, on the reverse strand, counting down.
TAGTGCGCCTTTATATCTCATATTACTACGATATAATGCTAAAATGAGAATTCACTTTATTTGTATAACTTCTAGGCAGCATTTGATGTGATATTATGTGAAAATGATTTTTGACAATGTTACATTTCACAGTGGGGTGTGTGTGTGGGGGGGGGGGGGGGGGGGGTGGCGTGGGGGGATGACTTTGCTTAACAGCCAATAACTTACAAAGCTAGAGAGATAATTGTTACAGCTTTGGAAAGGGTATTTAAATACCTTATCGGAAATTACAATCTTAAGATCACAGAGGCAAAGTACAATCAATGAAAATGAACTATATGAGTAAAATACTCATTTCTAAAGGGTATATTAGAAAATGCAACATGCGTAACGCCATGTGAGGCCAAAAAGAAGTTTTAAACGTCAAATTTTGTAGCTAGTGGACTGTTCTTTAGCTTGATATTTTTTAGTTGGAACATATAATTACTTTTGCTCCAATTCTCATAGATTTAATAATTTCCTGTGGTATTATACGTTTTGTAGGGATAACAAATGTAACAGGCTGTTACTCGGTAACGTCCCTATCGCCAGATGGCTAACATGCTGCAAAATACTTGCAAGATAATAGGCTTTAAGAAAAACATGGTCTACAGTATTGGGGAGGTAAACCATAGCTGGCCATCGGCCTATTAAATAAAGATTTGTTCATTAATATTTTAATTGCTTTAAGGGGATTTTCTACACTTTCAGATGAGGAGAAATTAATTTATCCCCCTTCTGAAAAGCAGGCTACACTATAAGAAATGATTTGTTCCCATGTGAGAGCATTTTTTTTTTCCTTCCAGAGTTGACTCCTGTTCAAAAAAATGATTCATGGACAGGAAAGCAATTAGGAAGCCTTGTAGAAATGCCGTGTAGTCTACCATATTAATCAAATCTTGTTAAACAGCAACGGTTGTATGGTTAATCGGCAGTGTATTATATATGTATTAATATGATCATTGCAGGACTTGCGGTTAAGAAAGGTATAAAGGCTGTTCAGTATCTACTGTACGAGGCACAACTGGTAACAAGGCGAAATAATGCCGGGTATTTTCGGAAATCGGGCGGATCCTTAAAAGCCATTTTAGACTTTCAGAATGCTGTGGAACCGCGCACTGTCAGGTCTATGCATTTGACAGAAGAGGTATGTTGACCAAACATATACAAAGAGCATAACATGTAACAAAACAAAAAAAAAACTTTCTAGAAGCACTTGGTTCAGAAAGAATGCTGAAATAATAGGGTTAAAGTACATATTGAGAGTGAATCATTAACACTTAAAGTGCAAATAATTTGTTTACATGAGGCCTTTCAGCTTTCGTCGTATATATATATATATATATATATATATATATATATATATATATATATATAATTTAAGATTTAAACAAACTTCAACAAAGAATTCCAGCCCAGGATCAATACTGATGCAAGTACTTCAGAAAAAAAGTGTATAGAGAGAAATATGAAATACCACATGGCTGAGTGAGGTTTCGAACCCACGCCGGCTACGACGGCAGCGCCTAGCCCTTCAGAGTCAGGAGTGATAACCACTGCACCACTACGCTTGTTAAAAAACAAGTTTCATGGAACAGTATTATGCTTGATTTCTCTGAATGACCCGTCGAATAGGGTATATTTTTGGTGCGCTAGCGCACTCATTATATACAAGGAACTCTCTGGATCCATAGGATACTGAAGCTTGAAAATATTATTATAATTTAAGATTTAAACAAACTTCAACAAAGAATTCCAGCCCAGGATCAATACTGATGCAAGTACTTCAGAAAAAAGTGTATAGGGAGAAATATGAAATACCACTGGGCTGAGTGAGGTTTCGAACCCACGCCGGCTACGACGGCAGCGCCTAGCCCATCAGAGTCAGGAGTCATAACCACTGCACCACTACGCTTGTTAAAAAACAAGTTTCATGGAACAGTATTATGCTTGATTTCTCTGAATGACCCGTCGGATAGGGTATATTTTTGGTGCGCTAGCGCACTCATTATATACAAGGAACTCTCTGGATCCATAGGATACTGAAGCTTGAAAATATTATTATAATTTAAGATTTAAACAAACTTCAACAAAGAATTCCAGCCCAGGATCAATACTGATGCAAGTACTTCAGAAAAAAATGTATAGGGAGAAATATGAAATACCACTGGGCTGAGTGAGGTTTCGAACCCACGCCGGCTACGACGGCAGCGCCTAGCCCATCAGAGTCAGGAGTCATAACCACTGCACCACTACGCTTGTTAAAAAACAAGTTTCATGGAACAGTATTATGCTTGATTTCTCTGAATGACCCGTCGAATAGGGTATATTTTTGGTGCGCTAGCGCACTCATTATATACAAGGAACTCTCTGGATCCATAGGATACTGAAGCTTGAAAATATTATTATAATTTAAGATTTAAACAAACTTCAACAAAGAATTCCAGCCCAGGATCAATACTGATGCAAGTACTTCAGAAAAAAGTGTATAGGGAGAAATATGAAATACCACTGGGCTGAGTGAGGTTTCGAACCCACGCCGGCTACGACGGCAGCGCCTAGCCCATCAGAGTCAGGAGTCATAACCACTGCACCACTACGCTTGTTACAAAACAAGTTTCATGGAACAGTATTATGCTTGATTTCTCTGAATGACCCGTCGGATAGGGTATATTTTTGGTGCGCTAGCGCACTCATTATATACAAGGAACTCTCTGGATCCATAGGATACTGAAGCTTGAAAATATTATTATAATTTAAGATTATATATATATATATCGTTCGTCTGTCATTACTGACAATGACCAATACTTGTGTGTTCTGAGATGGCTGTCGAGACCAATCATAGCTCTTAACTGTCTGTTGCAGATAGAACAAGAGAGGTCTGAGGAAGAAAGCTCTGTTGGTGATGCCTTAACTCTGGCTTTCCGCTGTGCACGTTTCTGCTCGGCTTCGCTGATTCTTTTTTCTTCGAATTCACCAGCTCCCCGTCTTATGAGGCCTCGCCACTTTGCTCGATTCTGTGCAATCTGTTCCCACGACTGTTGGTATGTTGAAGTCTTGAAGGGACCCTTTGAGGGTGTCCTTGTATCGCTTCTTCTGACCACCATGGGAGCGTTTTCCAACTTGTAGTTCTCCATAGAGGATTTTCTTTGGCAAACGTTCATCAGGCATTCTGGTAGCATGGCCTGTCCAACTTAACTGTGCCAATTTCAGAAGAGTATGTACACTCTGCATCCCTGCCCTTTTCAGGACTTCTGTGTCTGAAATCCTGTCTTGCCACTTGATCTTTAGAAGTTTTCTAAGACAGCTTGTATGGAAGTGGTTCTGTCTTTAGGCATGCCGTTGGTAAACTGTCCATGTTTCGCATGCGTATAACAGCAGCACCTCCGATCTGTTTATTTTCAGCTTTGTGTCAAATAAAGGTAAGAGAAAAGTCCAGGGAGTGCCACAATCACAAACCGCAGCCCTTCCCAGACCCCAAGAGGAAGAGGAAACCGACAAGTCTGATTCCACTTCGGTCCCAAATACTTCCACGTAGCCGGCCAAAAGCTGCACTGGCTTTGACAATCCTAGCATTGACTTCATCATCAATGCGCACAACTCTAGACAATGTGCTTCCAAAGTAGGTGAACTTGTCTACCACTTGCAGTCGTTGACCTTTCAGTGTGATGGTAGGCTCTTTCCAGGTGCTGGCTGATATACTATCTCAGTCTTTTTGATGCAGAATGTGAGATCATAGCTGTCACATGAATCAGATACTTGATCCACATCTTTTTGCATTTTCTCTTCTGTTGGAGCACCCTTTGCCATGTCATCAGCAAGGAGGAACTCATCTAGCACCTCTGTCTGCACCTTGGATTTAGCTTGCAACCTTCTAAGGTTGAAAAGTATCCCATAAAAGCGATACCTAATAGGTATACCATTGTCACCATCCTGGAAAGCATGGCAGAAAACATCATGCTGAACAGTGTTGAATCTAGTACACAGCCTTATTTAACTCCATTTGTCATAGGGAATGGATCAGAAAACTCGTCGCCATCATTTTGGACCTTTGCAAGCATTCCATCATAGAACTGCCGCACCATTGCTATGAATTTGACAGGACAGCCAAACTGTGTCATAATTTTCCAAAGTCCTTCACTACTGACTGTGTCAAATGCTTTGGTAAGGTCGCCAAAGGTCATGTAGAGGCCCACATTCTGTTCCTGGTATTTTTCTTGAAGCTTTCGTGCTGTAAAGGTCATGTCTATTATTCCTCTGTCTTTCCTGAATCCACACTGGCTTTCTGGAAGAAGCCCTGACTGTACAAGGTGTTCATTCAATCGATTTAGTAGGACCCTGGCAAGGATCTTCCAAGCGATTGACAATAAAGAGATGCCTCGATGATTGTCACAGACTTGAGGGTTCCCTTTCCTTTTGAATAGGTGGATAATTGCTGCATCCTTATATGATTTTCGATTATTTCTCTTCATTCCTTAATATAAGACCACTTTTCAGACCCCAAATTCCGCGCCACTTCGTCAGTATCAGGTCACGTGATATATTGAGACGCTGCAGCATATATACCTGATAGAAATGGACCCATAGCCTTACACCGGAGATGAAATAATACCTTATGCAATTATTTTGACAAATCTGTCAGGTGAAAGCGTAGGTACCATTAACCAACACCAATCAGTCAATAGAAGCGTGAGTCTGAATTTGAATTGAAACCAATTATAACGTTCGCTTAGTACTGAAATGATGGAATACAATCAACAAAACATGAGAATGCCTAGATTATTAAGAAAAGACAAGAGTCCCATTGGCCACGGTTCACTCAAATGATAAAACAGCCATTGCATATTTTCAGATGCCAGGCAACATTCTTTAAGTATTGCTGCAGCGACTAGGAAAAAATATGTGACCGTGCCGGTTGAAGATTATCCTAGGATCAGCTTTTTTACAAAATTGGTAGATATTAAGAAAACACGCCTGTTCAAATATTATTACAAGCCAGGCGTAACGGGAAAGAAATGAAAGTGAAACCAGCAACAAGCTTTAAATTATTAACAATATTTATTCCACAAAAAATAAGACAAGATTCAAAACAAAATAATGTAAATGAACAGTATCTTTCAAGTTATGTCACAAAGTCCCTCAAAATAATCCGCAATAATTTATAGACAAACCCTTTGAATAACAGTTTCTGATCCCACAATTTAAAGTTCCTGAATTCAGAATTTAAGTCCAGAATGAATAAATTATTAAATTAATCCAGTTGTCACGTCCCTGTTTTATCTTGAATATATTTTACATGTACATAGTATAAAAAGAAGTTTGTATCGATTTTTATTAACCAGGTTAGATTAATGCATTTGTAACTGGAGCGCTGATTATGATGACAGTTTTACTTTTTAAGCAAGTAGGTACACTTCAGCTTTCAGGTTACGGTATTACGGTAATCACGAGATAGTTATGCTGAGGGTGTATTTGATTATTCACGTCTATATACTTGAGCGGTTACCAGAACACTATATATTCCGAGTGAACCTAGGTTTGGTGATCAATATCTTCACTGTTCTGGGATTGATTTTCGTCTCAAGGCTATCTTTTGAAAGGGGAGACAATTTTCTGTCGTAATTTTGCAGTTTTGTAGCGTTCCGAGAGAAAAATGTTTTTTACTTCATAGTTTTAGCAGTTGCTGTGTGAAACTTTGCACCGTTCGGACAATCGAACAGGTTATTTTAAATCTTGACTATCACGGTATTCTTGTGAATATTATTTTTAGATCTTGAATTTCACGGATAACTTGTGGACACAATGTTTCAAAACGTGCCACATTACTATAAAAGTTCCCTGGTTAAATAGAACGATACACACTACAAATTCATTTCATCGAAGACTGATCCTTGTCTTCCTTTTACTAATCTTCATGTTGTGTTGTATCTGGGGAATCTGGCCATGGTAAGTCAAAAATTTATTTTAATTTTATTCTTGCAATATTCTTGCTCGTCTTTACCGCAGCTAAAATTCGAGTAGGTAAATTTATTGCTCTACTACGTTGCGATTTTATGTATCATTCGTACTTACAAACCCGGCATGATAAGTAGATAGACCCTGATCAGATGTGTATACTTTGGTTATATGTGTAGACCCTGATCAGACGAATAAGCCGTGTCGGATGTGTAAACTATAAACCGAATAGGGAGGTTAAGTTTGATCGATTCTATGGATCCTGATCAGTCTGGTGAGTCTGATAGGTTCTGTAGACCCTGATCAGAATGCAATCATTAATATTTTTATTTGAATAAGATAAATGGATATTACTTATTCTCATCTGACATGTACATACCAGACATATACGCTTAAATGTAAGACACAGTTAGGCGTTGTGTTGTTATGTTAACCGCACACACCGTACATATACGCGTAAAAGTACGCTACCGTTAGGCGTTATGTTGACTGCATACACATTCATTAGTTAGCGCGATTTACACAAATGACAAAGACTATATTCACCTTGAATACATATACAGAGGTCCTTTTAATTTTAATCACAAGTCTGTTTACTAGAATATTTTACGGTGAAATGGCTCAAGCAGCGAGGAGTCATGTTTGAGGCTATGACGATGGCATGTTGATATTGTACCCAATGATTACGTGGGGACGATGTGTGATCGTGTAATCATTGTGGTATAATGGCAGTTATAATTTATTTTAGCCTTTAGCGTTCTAAAGGGATTCTTACAGTGGAAGGCGCACGGGTTCTTCCTGTAAGAATGTGTAATCGTCGAGATGCCATTCCTCCGATTAGTTCATATAGATGTCAGATATATTCTGACTGTGTGTCTGCCTGTGTTAGATTTTTTTTTTTACAATATTATATGTCATTAACAGCATCCATGTGGTTTTAGGATCTGATTTTGCTATATAATAATCAATTGCAACGGACTTGTCGCATTTATAACATTTGGCGTACACACTCTGTATATCTAGTGGAAATTAATAAGGAAATATCTTGTCATGTTTGATATCGAGAGTTCTAGGACATGATACTTATTTTCAGGTCCCGTATCCGTATCCGTATCCATATCCGTATCCGTTTATGTATCTGTTTCACCACTGTTATCGTCACTATGATTGACCATCAAATGTTTTCCGGCAAGGTTTGTTCAAAGTTCTATGGGAACAAGTGTTAGTGATAACCGGAAATATCATGGAGGATACATCCGTGGACAAGTTATGTAATTCAAATTTATATTATATTTAATTATGGAAATATAATTAAATAGTTTCAGATTATGAAGTTTAACAGTACCTATGGATTATGGAAGCTACGGAACATAGAAATTGGAACATGGAAATTTGAACTTTAATTATAGTTTTTTTGTTTTTTTTTTAACTTTTTAAATACATGCTTGTTTTTATTTTTACAAAGTGTTGTGTTTATCCTCTGATTGCTTGTGATTGCGTCTAGTCCATCGTCATCGTGCCCAACGCTCGTCCGATCACGTGACAATGGTGTCAGAAGTGGGATCATGGTGACTTTGGACACGTTATTCTAGCAAACAGAGGATCAGATGTATTGTGTTAAAATACATTTTGTTGTTTATGTTTTGTATGTAGTTATATGTAGTTATGTGGAATTAGTTACTGTCAAATTATGTATATTCCAGAAGGTAATGACAAGCGGGACCATGGTCAATCATGTTGTATAGTGTGTCCCATGGTGAGATAAACAGATACAGCACAGCAGGCGTGAAGAAAGGATAAGGTCGGAAAAGCTTTGTTTATTTTCCAGTGGTCACTTTTTATCTGACCGTGAATGCCCTTTATATTTTATTGTGGATAAGCTAACGCGCAGGGTTGTGTATGTTCCATTGATAACTCGGAGAGGTGTGATATTAACATAGTTAATGAGTAATTTTGTGTGGATATATTATGATATAGGCAACGAGGAGTGATGTATGGGTTTATTTGGTATTATGGATGCCGTTGGCCAACGATCATTTTTGAGCATTGTTACTGTCCTCTTCTAGAGTTAGTGGATATTGTATTCATATTAGTGGAATGCTTTATTTCGTGTTAGACTTCAGTGTAAACTAAGAGTTAATTTTAGTTTTAGGGCATTTAATTAATAGTGATTTTCTGAGACTTATCCTATGAAACCTGTGCTTTATTGAAACAAACTTCTTGCTATTGTTTCACTGGGACTTAGAGAAATGGAGACCTTAGAAAATTTAAAAGCTCAAGGGGAGACTTTAGGGTACGAAGGCGATGCACTTCGAGCTTTTATAAAGGATCAACAAGATAGGTTACGCGACGAGAGAAAGGCACAGCGTGAGGCGCAAGCACGCGAACGCGAACTCGCGGAGGCTAAGGAAGCACGCGAACGTGAACTGGCGGAGGCTAAGGAAGCACGCGAGCGTGAATTAGTAGAAACGGCGGCAGCGCGTGAATTAAAAGAGCGCGAACTCGCAGCAGCGCGTGAATTAAAAGAGCGCGAACTCGCAGCAGCGCGTGAATTAAAAGAGCGCGAACTCGCAGCAGCGCGTGAATTAAAAGAACGTGAACTCGCGGAGGCTAAGGCAGCACATGAACGCGAGATACAAAGAATGCAATTACAACAAGACATTGAGCAAAAGAAACATATATTTGAAATGGAAAGGTTAGCCGCAGAGCAAAATATAAAGCCGGCACTGCAGCATAAGGAAGAGAAATCTTATGTCACTGCTAAGACCCCAAAAATACCAGCATTTGATGAAGGTAAAGATGAAATGGATTCTTATTTGCTTAGGTTTGAAAGGTATGCTACAGCTCAAAAATGGAAGAAAGAAGATTGGGCTACTAATCTGAGCGCACTTCTCAAAGGTAAGGCACTTGATGTATATGCATTAATGCCTGTAGAAGAGGCATTAAATTATGATATGTTGAAGGCAGCTTTACTCAAAAGATATGAGTTAACTGAAGAAGGATTTAAGAGAAGGTATAAGAAGTGTAGACCAGATTCAGGTGAAACTTTTCAGCAATTCACCAGCCGTATGAAAAGTTATTTTACAAGGTGGGTAGATATGTCTGGCATTAATAAGACTTATGATGGATTAGCAGATTTAATACTTAGAGATCAGCTTGCATTTATTTGTAATAGAGACCTTGAACTTTTCCTTAGAGAAAGGGAACCCAAGTCACTTGAACAGGCTAGTAAATTAGCAGATCAGTACAAAGAAGCCAGATATACTGATATTCTTAATTTGACATTTAAGACCAATGAAAGACCAAGATCTAGGTCAAGGTCGAGATCACCTTCACCTTCTGTTCGAAGGTATAATCATCAAGGCCCACAGCCTTTTAGAGGGTCATGTTTTATTTGTGGTGATAAAAAACACATAGCTAGATTTTGTCCTGATAGAGCAAAAGATAATATGAAGGTAGCTGCAACACGAACATATGGTAGAGGTAGAAGTAGATCCGCCTCGAAACATGTGCGTTTTCAGGATCAGAGACAAGGACAGGAACTGAGCGATAACGGGAAATCGGATGACAACCAGGTATGTGGAGCGTGTTTTATTCATACTGATACAGTTAGTTATGTCCAAGCAAGCAATGATGGCACTAAGGTCTGTCCAGGAATGGAAGATACATTGAAGGTGAGTACTACAGCTCAACCGTACAGGGTATAATGGGGAACCAAATTGTTAGTGTCTTGCGCGACACTGGGTGTACTGAGGTGATTGTTAAACAATCATTAGTCATTAGTTTCTTCAGAGAATTTGACCGGCAAGATGCATTCATGCATGATGGTAGATAGGACTACATTACAGCTTCCTGAAGCTAAAGTATCATTAGACACTCCTTATTTTAAGGGAGACACACTTGCCCTTTGTATGGAGAACCCTTTGGTTGATGTTATTATAGGTAATATTCCAGGGGCGAGGGATGCTTATGCCCGAATATAAATTGGGTGCCAGCTTTAGCAGTACAAACCCGGTCCCAAGCCAAACTACCTAAACAAACCAAAACATCACTCAAAACCCCCAATATTATCGATAGGGATATTTCACCTCAACAAATTAAGGAAGCTCAAGTTAATGATCCTACTCTGGCAAGAATTCGAAAAGCTTGCGATGAATCAGAAGTTAAAGGTAATGCTAAGTTTTTTCGCAAAAATGACTTGATATACAGACAATTTAGTTCACCTAATGTGGAATTTGGTAAGATTTTTATTCAACTTGTAGTTCCACAGCAATATCGCAAGATGGTTATGAAATTAGCCCATGAGTCAATCCTGTCTGGACATCTTGCAGTGAAGCGGACTATTCAAAAGGTACTATCAGAATTCTTTTGGCCAGGGATAGCAAGTGATATAAAGAGGTTCTGTCAGTCTTGTGATATATGTCAGCGCACTATAGCCAAAGGTAGGAATACAAGAGCGCCCTTAGGCAGTATGCCAGTTATAGATACCCCATTTCAAAGAGTAGCAATTGACTTGGTTGGTCCACTTGAACCCCGTACTGAGAATAGGAATAAGTATATTTTGACGTTAGTTGATTATGCAACTAGGTATCTAGAAGCAGTAGCTCTGTCTTCAATCGAGACTGAAGCAGTTGCAGAAGCTTTAGTTAGTATATTCAGTAGAGTCGGAGTACCGAAAGAAATATTAACTGACATGGGAAGTCAATTCACGTCAGCACTGATGAAAGAGGTAAGTAGACTTTTGTCATTCAAACAGTTAGTTACTTCCCCTTATCATCCCATCTGTAATGGCTTAGTAGAGCGCTTTAACGGTACATTAAAGAAAATGTTGACTAGAATGTGCGCAGAACGTCCGAAAGACTGGGACAAGTATATAGATCCATTATTATTTGCATACAGAGAAGTTCCACAGGAAAGTCTGGGGTTTTCTCCGTTTGAATTAATATATGGATGGCCTGTGCGTGGACCTATGCAAGTTTTAAGAGAATTGTGGACGAAGGATATCGAGGATCCTCGGGTACGTACTACTTACCAGTATGTTTTAGATTTGAGGGAAAGATTAGAGTCAAAGGTAAGTTTAGCACAGCAAAACTTGCAGAATATGTCAAAGAAGTATAAAAAATACTATAATCGGAAGTCGAGGCGCCGACATTTAAAGGTAGGTAGCAAAGTTCTCGTACTTCTTCCGACTAAGACAAATAAGTTGTTGATGAGTTGGAAAGGCCCGTACGAAGTAGTGGAGAAATTAAGTGTCTAAGATTATAGAATTAAAATGGGAAAGAAAGTAAAAACTTTCCATATCAATATGCTTAGGCAATACATTGAGAGAGAGGATGATCAACAGACTACAGATGTTCAGGTATGTTCTATAGCAGTATTAGACTGTGCTTCGGAAGATACCGAAGATAATATAGAAGGATTAGTAGAATCACCATCAATTTGTGACAATGAGTCAGTTGAACTGTTAAACATTAATCCAGACTTGACAAAAGAGGAACAAAGTCAGGTAAGGCAACTTGTAACAAATTTTGCTAGTACATTTACAGGAATACCCGGCTGTACCACTCTGTTGGAACATGACATTAAGTTGACAACAGATACGCCGGTAAAGCAATATCCACTTCCTTTCAATATGATGGAAGCAGCAAAGGATGAGGTAAGAGATATGATCAATTTAGACATTGTAGAACCATCAGAAAGTCCTTACTGTTCCCCTGTTCTTATAGTCAAAAAGAAAGACAATACGAACAGATTTTGCATAGATTTTCGTACACTCAATAAGATTACGGTTTTCGATGCAGAGCCGATGCCAAATATGGAGGAAATATTTACGAAAATAGCAGGTCATAAGTACATATCCAAGCTTGACCTTACCAAAGGTTATTGGCAGATACCTTTAACTAAGAATGCTAAGCAATACACAGCTTTTCAAACACCATTAGGACTGTTACAATTTAAAGTTCTACCTTTCGGTTTAGTAACAGCTCAAGCTTCCTGTAGTAAACTGATGAGGAAACTGCTGAAAGGTATGTCTAATATAGACAATTTTGTTGATGATATCATCATATTCACATCTACTTGGGAACATCATATGCAAGTATTCGAGGAATTATTGAAGCGACTAAGAGATGCCAATTTGACTGTGAAACCAAGTAAATGTTTCATTGGTTTTCAAAATTTAGAATGTCTTGGTCATTTGGTTGGTGGTACACTTATTAGGCCCTGCCCTGATAAGATTCTAGCAATTGAAAAAGCAGAAAGACCTGTTACCAAGAAACAAGTACGTTCATTCTTGGGACTTGTAGGATTTTATAGATCTTTTATTCCTAATTTTTCTCATATTGCCGCACCTTTGACGGAACTTACAAAAAAAGGTGAGTCCAATAAAGTACACTGGGATGAACCACAACAGAGAGCATTTGATTCATTGAAGAAGGCGTTGACAGTTCAACCTATTCTTAAAATGTCCGATCTGTCAAAACCATTTACTTTACAAGTAGATGCCTCTAATGGGGGATAAGGAGCTGTCCTTTTGCAAGACGAAGAAGGTAAGAAAAGTCCTATTGCATATGCAAGTAGAAAACTGAAACCTAGTGAAAAATCATATGCAGTAATAGAGAAAGAATGTCTTGCGCTAGTATGGGCAGTACAAAAGTTCCATAGATATTTGTATGGCACAGCATTTATGATAGAAACCGATCATCAGCCATTAAGCTATTTAAATAAAGCAAAGCTTACAAATTCTAGACTGGTGCGATGGGCTTTGGCATTACAGCCATACAGATTTCATATAGTGGCAATACGTGGTGCAGAAAATGTGGGCGCAGATTATTTAAGCCGTGTATGACGTAATATATTCGGCGATATAAAGTGACGTAATACTCTAGTGCTATGCACTCCTGTAAGAGGGGAGATATGTCACGTCCCTGTTTTATCTTGAATATATTTTACATGTACATAGTATAAAAAGAAGTTTGTATCGATTTTTATTAACCAGGTTAGATTAATGCATTTGTAACTGGAGCGCTGATTATGATGACAGTTTTACTTTTTAAGCAAGTAGGTACACTTCAGCTTTCAGGTTACGGTATTACGGTAATCACGAGATAGTTATGCTGAGGGTGTATTTGATTATTCACGTCTATATACTTGAGCGGTTACCAGAACACTATATATTCCGAGTGAACCTAGGTTTGGTGATCAATATCTTCACTGTTCTGGGATTGATTTTCGTCTCAAGGCTATCTTTTGAAAGGGGAGACAATTTTCTGTCGTAATTTTGCAGTTTTGTAGCGTTCCGAGAGAAAAATGTTTTTTACTTCATAGTTTTAGCAGTTGCTGTGTGAAACTTTGCACCGTTCGGACAATCGAACAGGTTATTTTAAATCTTGACTATCACGGTATTCTTGTGAATATTATTTTTAGATCTTGAATTTCACGGATAACTTGTGGACACAATGTTTCAAAACGTGCCACATTACTATAAAAGTTCCCTGGTTAAATAGAACGATACACACTACAAATTCATTTCATCGAAGACTGATCCTTGTCTTCCTTTTACTAATCTTCATGTTGTGTTGTATCTGGGGAATCTGGCCATGGAAAGTCAATAATTTATTTTAATTTTATTCTTGCAATATTCTTGCTCGTCTTTACCGCAGCTAAAATTCGAGTAGGTAAATTTATTGCTCTACTACGTTGCGATTTTATGTATCATTCGTACTTACAAACCCGGCATGATAAGTAGATAGACCCTGATCAGATGTGTATACTTTGGTTATATGTGTAGACCCTGATCAGACGAATAAGCCGTGTCGGATGTGTAAACTATAAACCGAATAGGGAGGTTAAGTTTGATCGATTCTATGGATCCTGATCAGTCTGGTGAGTCTGATAGGTTCTGTAGACCCTGATCAGAATGCAATGATTATTATTTTTTTTTTTGAATAAGATAAATGGATATTACTTATTCTCATCTGACATGTACATACCAGACATATACGCTTAAATGTAAGACACAGTTAGGCGTTGTGTTGTTATGTTAACCGCACACACCGTACATATACGCGTAAAAGTACGCTACCGTTTGGCGTTATGTTGACTGCATACACATTCATTAGTTAGCGCGATTTACACAAATGACAAAGTCTATATTCACCTTGAATACATATACAGAGGTCCTTTTTATTTTAATCACAAGTCTGTTTACTAGAATATTTTACGGTGAAATGGCTCAAGCAGCGAGGAGTCATGTTTGAGGCTATGACGATGGCATGATGATATTGTACCCAATGATTACGTGGGGACGATGTGTGATCGTGTAATCATTGTGGTATAATGGCAGTTATAATTTATTTTAGCCTTTAGCGTTCTAAAGGGATTCTTACAGTGGAAGGCGCACGGGTTCTTCCTGTAAGAATGTGTAATCGTCGAGATGCCATTCCTCCGATTAGTTCATATAGATGTCAGATATATTCTGACTGTGTGTCTGCCTGTGTTAGATTTTTTTTTTACAATATTATATGTCATTAACAGCATCCATGTGGTTTTAGGATCTGATTTTGCTATATAATAATCAATTGCAACGGACTTGTCGCATTTATAACATTTGGCGTACACACTCTGTATATCTAGTGGAAATTAATAAGGAAATATCTTGTCATGTTTGATATCGAGAGTTCTAGGACATGATACTTATTTTCAGGTCCCGTATCCGTATCCGTATCCATATCCGTATCCGTTTATGTATCTGTTTCACCACTGTTATCGTCACTATGATTGACCATCAAATGTTTTCCGGCAAGTTTTGTTCAAAGTTCTATGGGAACAAGTGTTAGCGATAACCGGAAATATCATGGAGGATACATCCGTGGACAAGTTATGTAATTCAAATTTATATTATATTTAATTATGGAAATATAATTAAATAGTTTCAGATTATGAAGGTTAACAGTACCTATGGATTATGAAAGCTTCGGAACATAGAAATTGGAACATGGAAATTTGAACTTTAATTATAGTTTTTTTTTTAACTTTTTAAATACATGCTTGTTTTTATTTTTACAAAGTGTTGTGTTTATCCTCTGATTGCTTGTGATTGCGTCTAGTCCATCGTCATCGTGCCCAACGCTCGTCCGATCACGTGACACCAGTATAGAATAATTTCCAGTGAAAGTATACAAAGATGCCCAGATGAAAATCTTTTATCCTTATATAATATCAAAGAAGGTTCTAAAAAAAGAATTTACCACAAGCATCCCTTATTTTCCAGTTCTAATCAAGAAACTTCTAAATCTTCCATGACATGCCAAAAATAACTCAGTCCAGAATCAAGGATGTAAACATCATGTTATTGTAAACATGCTGTTCTAGAAAGTTATTTTTGGAAACGTAGTAAATAAAGCTATTTATGGTAACATAGTAAACATGATGCTTGATAAATGAACACCCTATATATAACAATATATTGAAATTTTCACCACCAAACACTGAGAGTTTTCAGATAAAAACTTTGATATTTTCATATTTCTGCTCAAAACATAGATTGTGGGTACTCGTTTGAACCGCCTGGTCAAGGCGGTTCTAACGGCAACCCACAATCTATGTTTTTGAGCAGAAATAAGAAAAAATAATGAATACTATTGTAAACCCCAGTTTTAATTCGCTTTGATGCATTGACTGAGTTGGGAGCCTTTAAGCGAACCGAATTTTTATGTATTTCTGTATTAAGAGTAGCATCGGGACCTAGGGTGAAGTTAGCTAGCTGTAAAAGTGCTTTAAACCCCCCCCCCCCCCCCCGGTGGTTTGCTCTACCGACCGTTATAAGGCGGTGGTCCCGGTGTTAGTCTTACTCTTTGTTGCTTTGTGGTTTATTCTACGAGGCGATTTGTTGTATGTCTTTCCGTGTGTCATTTTGGTCTTGTGTTTTTCAGTCCATTTAGTATTGATATTTCCTCGCTTGGGGAAGACAGAGCTAATCTTAGTGCTTTTCGTACGTTTGTTCGGTTTGTGCTTATTTAGATTTGTCGGTTTCCTCTTCCTCTTGGGGTCTGGGAAGGGCTGCGGTTTGTAATTGTGGCACTCCCTGGACTTTTCTCTTACTTATTTTACTATATAAAAGTGGTGTTCAAGGGGTTCAAAATTATATAGGCATGTTTTGATGATGCCTTGCGTCCCGATGCTAAATACCAAGATCGGTCTCAAAGCTTTGTTGGTTCACGAGAAGAAGAAGAATTCTAGTTTTTACCATATGTGGGCATGATACCCATCTTGTTAAAAAGTTTAGAGTCATTTATACGAAACTGACAATACCCCTTCAACAGAAAGTCCTATGTAATATCTGGTCAAGTCGTTTCAGATGAACATTTAAAGGTTACACACGTATATACTTGTATATAGCCCAGGGGCAAAGGTAGATAACTCTCAGGAAACAACATGATTGTAACTAATAAGTTTTGCTATTTAATCAAACTTTATAATTTTCAGACATTAATCTGTAATACATTTTGAGAAATTGACATCACGAAAACACGCCTATATAATTTAGACCCCCTTAAACCCCACTTTTATATAGTAAAACTGGGGTTTACAGGGGTATGCATTATTTTTCTTATTTCTGCTCAAAAACATAGATTGTGGGTACTCGTTAGAACCGCCTCGCGAAGGCGGTTGTAACGAGTACCCACAATCTATGTTTTGAGCAGAAATGTGAATAATATTAGATTTATATCTGAAAATTTTATGTTTTTGGAGGTAAAATTTTCTATATATTTGAATAGGCGTGTTTTCGTAATGTTTTTTAAAATTGTATATAGCGACACGAATTCGACTTCGCCGTATAATAGTCAAATGTCATCCTCGGATCATCATGTGAACAAATCTGATAGGTATTAAGCCCCAAGTGCTATATACGAAGATTCAGCTTCAACGCTTTCTTGGCTCTGGAGATTGTTTAACATATATGGGCATGGCGGTCAGCTTGTTGAATAGTGCGGAACTTTTCGAGCAAATTGTCAATATGCGTTTCTTCGACAGATGTCCCCATGTTAAATCTGCGTAAATTGGTCAAGCGGTTTCAGAGATGAAGACGTTTAAATATCACAGGTACCTGTATATAGCACAAGGATAAGGGTAAATAACTCCCTGGGTGACAAAATTTTGATTGTATGTGAAATTTCTCTATTTTAATTATACATTGTGAATTTAGTCAGTACTCCTTCATACATCTTTTTAAGATATTGTTTTTCAACATTTTCCCATACAAAAGTATGAGGCCGCAAATTTGACATTGTCATAAAATGGTCAAACGTCAACCTAGGATCATCGTTTGAACAAACTTGATAGAATGTGAGTCCTTGATCCTATATAACAAGATTCAACATCAAAACTTTCTTTGTGTTGTAGATGAAATGTTTAAGGGTTTGTTTTTAACATCTAGGAATGGAGGCCATTTTGTTCAGTGATGCAGATCCACATAAATAAATTGACAAAACCACTTCACAAAAGGCACCATGTGTAATCTGCTGAAACTTAATGCGGCTGTTTCAAGAGAGAAGACGTTTAAAGATTATATAATTTTATACATGTATATAACCCAGAGAGAAGGGCGTCCAGGGGCAAAAATGATTGTAACTTAAAGGGTCTGCTACACTGATCGTACATTGTAAGTGTCAGCCATTACTCTTTAATACATTTTGAGAAAATGATGTTTTAATATATCCAAATGCATAGGGACGGAAATGTGACCTTGCCGTAAAAAGATTAAAGGTCAAACTATATTCATCATTTGAAATAAAAATAGTAGCTCTTGAGTCCCAAATGATATAAATAGAAAACCTCTGAAGAAGGCGAGAGCCGAAAGGCCTCAGATAAACAAATCATTTGCAATGTTGATGATTACCTCTCAACATGTGATTTAACGCCTATCATTTCAGCATCCTTTCTGGATCCAATGCTACCAAAAAGATTTTTGTTAGATGTTAAGCGCCTTCTCCCAACTTATTTTGATTTCTAACAAACATCGTGCATCAGTGTGATCCGAAAAATCTTTTTGCTGATTTTGGTTTTCTTTTTTTCCGTTATTTAATGTGCCCCAATCTTTGCATTTCGCAAGCTTTGCACGTTTTATATGTATTTCATCTGTCGATATCAGTACCATGAGTACTTCGCAAATAGGAAATGCAGTCCTATCAAAGGCCCTTACTAAGGCTGGATACGCACACCAATGTGATTTTCTCAACCAAGGTTTGCGCAATAAATTGACACCGAAAGGCCTAAATATTGGTTTGAAAGTCTATTTCTCAGGGTACCCCTCCTTACGAGTCCAGAAGCGAGCACAAGGCATTCTAAGGAAAGCTTCATTCGACATAATGAACCTACTCCTGGGTCAGTACCAATCCCTTGCTAGAAACTTTGACTGTTCCTTAGACAAACT
Source organism: Anodontia alba (assembly GCA_964016985.1). Lineage (NCBI taxonomy): Eukaryota > Metazoa > Mollusca > Bivalvia > Lucinida > Lucinidae > Anodontia > Anodontia alba. The sequence goes on along the minus strand of OZ024827.1, from coordinate 110,990,028 downwards.
GAGGGACCATTTGGGGGTTTCAGTTGGTGCTGGCGAAAGTAAAAGTGTGCTTTCTTATGAAAAGCTCGAACAAGCGTCAAAAAAGCTGAAGGCCTTAGGTGTCAATCATGTTGTTTACTCTCCAACCTGTCATTCCATCAAGTGCAAGTAACATAGAAACAGACACTTTTCCGTCGCCGGAGACAAGAGAAAACTAGTAAAACTGCAAACAACACCCCTGCCGTCAACCTCTTAAGCGTAGACCTTCCTGAGTCGGAAAAGTGTCTCTGTTGCAAAGGACTAGGTTTCTGTCCACGCCCAAAGAGTTATGACAGAGGAAACCTTTCACATGTCACTAAGGTCTTCAACAGACGCATGCGGCTCAAATCGCGCTACAATGATCGTGATGACACTAACCGTTCATCGGAGAAATATCCGAGTTTCGTGACTGGCAGCCCCACAAAACAAGGTCCTGATCATAGCAATGTGGAGTCTGACATAGCGTCACACACGCCCTCGAAGCCTTCACATGACAACCTCACGAAATCCGAACGCAGTGCTCTCTATGATCTTCCAATAAAGGACACAGCAGATTTCCTGAGAAAACAAGATGACATGGCCACATTTCCACCCGAAACCCTCTTTTGTCCATGGATGTTACTTCCCTCTATACCAATATTCCTCATCCGGGCATGCGGGGAAGTTTGGGAGCCCGTTATGCGAACAATTTTTATGAATTCTATATTAAGAGTAACATCGGGAGCCAGGGTGAAGTTGGCAGGCCATTAAAGTGCTTTAACTCCCCACCCCCACCCCCCTCCTCACTCCCCGGTGGTTAATTCTACTGACCGTTCTAAGGCGGTGGATCTGGTGTTAGTCTTACTCTCTCTTGCTGTGTGGTTTATTCTTCGAGGCGATTTATTTTAAGTCTTGTCTTGTGTTATTTTGTAACTGTATTTTTCAGTCCTTTAAGCATTGCGATTACCTCGCTTGGGGAAGAGGGAGCTAACCTTAGTGTTTTTCGTACGTGTTTTCGATTTGTGCTTGTTTGGTTTTGTCGGTTTTCTCTTCCTCTTGGTGTCTGGGATGGGCTGCAACTTGTGATTGTGGCACTCCCTGGACTTTTCTCTTACCTTTTTGGGAGTAAAAATAAAAGTCAAAGACCACCAACACAGACTAGTCAAACTTCTGACCCTTATTCTCAAATGCAACAGCTTTGAGTTCAACGGGAAACATTATCTCCAGGCCAAGGCACTGCTATGGGTACCAAAATAAAACCTGCTTACGCCAACATTTTCATGGGTCGTCTCGAGGGATAGCTGTTGAGGTCAGTGGCCCTGAGACCATTTTTTTATGGTTAAGGTTCATTGACGATATTGACATGAAGTGGTCGCATATCCGCGAGACTTTGACAACTTTCCTCGACGCGGCCAACACCTTCCACCCGATCATTGAGTTTACAGCTGAAATTTAAACCTAGAAGCACGTGTTTCTCTGGACACCAAATCAAGTCTTGTGGACGATACAGTATTTGTTGATCTCTATACAAAACCAACAGATACACACCAGTATCTCTTACCCTCAATTTGCACCCCCGCCCCCCTCCACGAAACACTGCTGCAAAAATCAAAAATGTTTTTTACAACCTTGTACTTCGCCTCAAACGTATCTGCTTCGATTCGGACACTTTTGAATCAAGAGCAAGAGAACTGACCGACCACCTCTGCAAACGGGGTTATCAGAAACATGCATTTTCGTTCGCCATTGAGAGAGCACAGCAACAGAAGAGAGAAAACGCCTACTTTCCTATAGGCCTAAAACTTTCCAAAAAGGAGGGATATAGCCAACAAGCACTGACCTAAGAAGACACAAGAGACTGCGGGATCTTCTTGTACGTGCCAAGCTCAAACCAGACATGCGTGATGATGAACCAATCGGTGACATGACCGTGCGGCAAAACAAGATTCAAATCCTCATTTGTGTTTGCTTTTGTTTGTGATGTGACATGAAATATTTAGTATGCCATGCTCCGCCAATGTATTCCGAAGAAACAAAATCCAAGTGACCTGCTCCTGTTCAGTGAAATTCGGTCGAATTCAGCTTGGTCCGAGACGGTGATGCATGCCTGCTAATATCCAAGAAACAATTACGCACCTATCAACAGGTATATAAAAACTTCACTGCTGATATGTGCGCCCAAGGAAGACACAAATCAATCTGCCCATCTGTGCACTCTGATCGGAGGCTAAGTTGTCCTCATAAAGAATATCCTTGTGTATCTTCGGTTGTCAAAAATGTCCTGTGAAAATTCTGTATTAACTGGTCTAACGTGCAGGCTTATCTGACCCTTCACTGCGTTACAAAAACAAGCCTATTAAAAATATAAAAAAATTCACCTCAAAAAACCGAAAACTTTCAGATAAAAACCTTTGATATTTTTCATATTCTGCTCGAAACATAGATTGTGGTACTCGTTAGAACCACCTCGGCAAAGGAAATAAGCAAACAAAGATACCATGTCCTGTCTCAAATTTACAGTCGAAAATGAATGTTTCTTTTAGCTAAATAAGAACTTGATTTCTCTAATGTCGGCTTGAATAACTTTTCAGATCATTTAAGGAATTTTTCAGTGTTGTTTCTCTACTCTGCAGAGCTAGATTTATATGTATAAATGCTGAGCATGTAACTTTTTTTTAACCCCTCCTCCACACACACACACACACACACACACACACACACACAAAAGAGAAAATACCTCAGCCAAATAGTATACTTAGGTTTAACATTCCAAACATAATGTACTATACATGAATTTTAACAGAAATTAATTATTTCCCCTAATTTCTAAAACCTACTCTACGAAATGTTTCTCAGAACCGTGTCAAAAACGAAATAATCGCTATAGCATATGCGGACACCTAAGATTCAGGTAATCCTGCGCATTCACACAATCTTTTCAGTGCTATGCTGTTCGCTCATATAAACGGAAACCCAAAGTGTAATTTCAGTCAAATAACTTGACATGTGTCATCTGCGCAAAGAATTGTTCATTCAAAGGAAAGCCTGAAGAGCATGTTTGTCGCTCATACCGTAAAACCTGTAATCAGCTGATTTAAAGATACATTTCTTGATATAATTGAAGTTCTTTAGAGAAAATTCTCTTTACCTTGCTTGTTACAAGAAACAAAACAACAAAACAAATATGCCTTTTACACTTCTGAAGATCATAAATATTATTCGTTGTAATTTTGTAAGAACGTTTGTAAAGCGCTTTGGTTTCTTCTTGATAATATCTTAATTTAATTAGCTACTAGAGTATGCCAACAACAGAGGACAAATAGTGTTCCCCTCAACCTCTCCATCTTTCAACTTTTATTGCAGAATTGAAGATCTGTTTCTGTTTGGTTACGAAAGAGATTTCCTGGTTGTCAACCCAATCATTGTAATTCGCTATGCTTCACTCTTTAATTGCACGACGGCGGTTGGGGCCTCAGACTCAATGACGGCCTCTTCGTAAAACTTGAACCAGTGGGTTGGGGCTTGACGATATGTCTTTTGCTTGTAGTTCAACTATGGATTTTCATTTTACTCTGGCATACAGTAGAATTAGCCATGAGTGCTCGTCTTTGTTTATTATAGTGAATAATTTGATTTTTGTGTTTTCGCTTTGATGCATTGACTGAGTTGGGAGCCTTTATGCGAACCGAATTTTTATGTGTTTCTGTATTAAGAGTAGCATCGGGACCCAGGGTGAACTGGGCTAGCTGTAAAAATGCCTTAAATCCTCGGTGGTTTACTCTGCTGACCGTTCTAAGGCGGTGGTCCTGGTAGTAGTCTTATTCTTTGTTGCTTTGTGGTTTATTCTACGAGGCGATTTATTTATGTCTTAACCTTGTGTTATTTTGTCCTTGTGTTTTTCTGTCCTCTTAGCATTGCAATTCCCTCGCTTGGGGAAGAGAGAGCTAATCTTAGTGCTTTTCGTACGTTTGTTCGATTTGTGCGTGTTTGGTTTTATCGGCTTCCTCTTCCCCTAGGTGTCTGGAAAGGGCTGCGGTTTGTGATTGTGGCACTCCCTGGACTTTTCTCTTATTTTTTTTTATTTATTTATTTTTTTTTATGTTGTCCCTTTCTTTCGAAAATCAGGCCATTATTATCGAAGCATTCAATAAACATCTAGATATTTAGATGACTTACTAAATATTATTTATGAGTAGCCTTGCTTTTGTTTATCAAAACGCCGGTGACTTCCTCCATACATTCAGCAGCACTCAATAATTCTTTAAATGGACACTTAGGCCCTGATCAACATCACGAAAACACCTCTATATAATGTTGACCCCCTTAATTCCCACTTTTATATATAGTAAAGCTGGGGTTTACAGGGGCATACATTATTTTACTTATTTCTGCTCAAAAAACATAGATTGTAGGTACTCGTTAGAACCGCCTCGCCGAGGCGGTTTAAACGAGTATCCATAATCTATAGTTTCATCAGAAATATGAAAAAATATGAGCATTTTTATCTGAAAAGTTTCATTTTTTTGTGGTAAAATTTTCAGTATATTTGAATAGGCTTGTTTTCGTAATGGACTCTTTGTCTTTGTGCACACAGTTTGATCTGGACTTTAAGTGTCCGCTTATGCCTGTCGACTCATTTGCCGAGGTCGGCAACATTCTTTCGTGGAGATTGATCATGAAATATTTTCTACGGTCATTCCCTCCCTTCCACTGATTCAAGAAGGGAAGTTGTCAGTTTCTTGCGAAAGAATGTGCACAATACTGGTTAAAACTCCGAGGACTAAGCCTGCCCAGTAAACGTGTGGTTAGGTAAACTGACCATGCTCGACTTGACCCCATTGGGTAATTGGGCCGTAAAACCTCCACACAAAACAAACTGTCGATTCATTTTGGCTTGAAAATACCGATTGAAAAGCAAAATGCAGGGCCACAGAATGCATGTGCACTCAGCGAAGACACCTTGCCTGACATTACGAAAACACGCCTATTCAAATATATAGAAAATTTCACCACCGAAAAATGAAACTTTTCAGATAAAAATCCTGCTATAGTATCCAAAGTAGCAATTACGCATCTATCAACAGGTGTATAAAAACATACCTGCTGATATGTGCGCCCAACAAAGACACAATTCAACCTGCGCATATGTGAACTCTGATCAGAGTCTAAGTTGTCCGCATGAAGAAACTGTGTATCCTTGGCTTTCAATAATTTGTCCTGTGAAAAATTCTGTTCAGACTGTGAGAATGGGCAGGATGATCTGAACCTTCACTGCATTACAAAACACGCCTATTCAGATATGTAGAAAATTTCACCCAAAAAACTGATTTTTTTTCAGATAAAACCTCTAATAAGTTTATGCTTAAAACATAGATTGTGGTACTAGTTACTAAGGCCTCGGTGAGGCGATTCTAATGAGTACCCACAATTTATGTTTTTGAGCAGAAACAAGAAAAATAATGTATACCCTTGTAAACCTCAGTTTTACAATATAAAAGTGGGGTTTATAGGAGTCAAAATCATAAAGGTATGTTTTCGTAATCGGGCGCACATTTCTGAAGGTTGGTTTTCTGTCGTAGGGTATCATAAATTAATTAATTGTTATACATATATTTTCTTAAATCATATAATGCGTGCTTATATGGTTTTACCGGTTTTATCGCTCTGTTTTATTTATTTCTGCAGACTGGGCGCAGACTGGTTGGAGAGGTGGGAGACCGACTGCTCATTCTTAGATACGGCAGCTCCATCGATACGACACTTGAAGTACATAGAATCGGACAAGTGTCGAAACGGGGAGAAACTACTTGGCACACACCGAAACTCACTGAGAAAATTTATTACACGGACTAGCTTTCCAAAAGAGTCATGTCAAATATATTGAATCAAGGACTGGAAGTGACAAGTACACTTTGTTCAATGTTTACAGTTTGAACTGACCATGCGATATTAACATCACGTTAACACATCTGTCTGAAACATTCATTTTTCGGTACTACCTCTAGGCATAGCGCATTTTCCAACCAAACATATTTGACATGGTATTTTTTTTTTTTTTTTTTTTTTTTTTTTTTTTCTCCAAAAAAATATGTTGTGGATGCATGATAGTATTTTGACAATACGGTCGTTTTCTCGAAGTCCAATGGACTTTCTGAAACACTTCGAGATATCCGTACCTCGACACATCAGATATAAAAATAAATCGAACAGCTACATTTCACAAATGAATAGGTAATTTGAGTTCTGAAATAGAGTTATTTTGAAAATATTGTGGAAAAGAGGAGAAATTGTTTCTTAGGAGCAATGTTTCGTCTTTTCCACAATATCTTGTTACCTGTTGGTAGATTATCATATTTAAACAGGGACCAGATCTTTACTTCCAGATAAGCGGTTATTAGAAATAATCGAAGTCAAAATAACGACTATCGACTGTATTATGCATGTAATTGCAAAGATTTCTGTTTTAAGCATGTTCAGACTCACGTTTGCAGTACAAGCAGCTGATAGTCCAGTTTTCACCATGTATACATTTCATTATACTTCCCTTTGGTAAATATTTCTTGCATCGGAATGAAGAAAAAACAACACTGGTTGGAAGTTATTGTTACAGTCAATGCGCATGTCTGATATATCTCGCTTGAACTTTCTTTCTCAGTTCCGGTCAAAGTGCAAAGTAATTGACTGTGTAACATAAAAATTGTTATAAAAATATATTTCCTCCTCCACCTTCGCGGGCTAAAGATGCCCTCTGGCGAATATGTTTCTCTGACAAACGTAAGTCATACATACGAAAGGGAACTTGGGTCTAAGGGATGGGGTGTATATATCAATAGCAACTTTTATGTGAGACATTCAATTTTACATTTATGCCGGAAATGTAAAAGAGAATGCACAAAAGGTAAGAGAAAATTCCAGGGAGTACCACAATCACAAACCGCAGCCCTTCCAAGACCCCAAGAGGAAGAGGAAACCGACAAATCTAAACAAGCACAAACCGAACAAACGTACGAAAAACACTAAGATTAGCTCTCTCTTCCCCAAGCGAGGTAATCGCAATACTAAAAGGACTGAAAAACACAAGAACAAAATGACACACGCAAAGACATACAACAAGTCGCCTCGTAGAATAAACCACAAAGCAACAAAGAGTAAGACTAACACCGGGACCACCGCCTTAGAACGGCCCGTAGAGCAAACCACCGGGGGGTTTAAAGCACTTTTACAGCTAACTAACTTCACCCTGGGTCCCGATGCAAGATAAACATACCGGACACACGCACAGACAGTATTCATTTAGCAATCGGTGTTGTGTTCTCGCCATTCTGATGCAATGAATATGTCCCAAAGTAAGAGGTAACTAAATGTAGCTCCCATCGTTATGAACATGGTATTAATGTAGGAGATTTTGGGGAGGGATACTGAATTATACCCCAGTAATAGTAATAATAAACCTGAAACATGAATCTATGCTATGATTTAGACGTCCGGCTAGTAGAATATATAATAACAATTTAAATATTGTAATTTCTGAAATCTGGTCTTCAACACCCGAACCTCTTATGGAAAATCCTCGCCTTTCTGCAATATCTCCTTTCATCTTTATTTCTTACAAAGTAATTGCTAAATATTGAATACATTTTTGCGGCATGTATTTCTGTATTAAGAGTAGAATCGGGACCCAGTGTGAAGTTGGCTAGCTGTAAAAGTGCTTTAAAGTCCGCCCCCACCCCCTCGGTGGCTTTAGTGCTTTTCGTACGTTTGTTCGGTTTGTGCTTGTTTGGATTTGTCGGTTTCCTCATCCTCTTGGGGTCTGGGAAGGGCTACGGTTTGTGATTGTGGCACTCCCTGGACTTTTCTCTTACCTTTTTTTGTTTACTCTACTGACCGTTTTAAGGCGGTGGTCCCGGTGTTAGTCTTACTCTTTGTTGTTTTGTGGATTATTCTACGAGGCGATTTGTTTTATGTCTTACCTTGTGTCATTTTGTACTTGTGTTTTTCAGTCCTTTTAGCATTGCGATTACCTCGCATGCGGAAGAGAGAGCTAATCTTAGTTTTTTACGTACGTTTGTTCGATTTGTTGGTTTCCTCTTCCTCTTGGTGTCTGGGAATGGCTGTGGTTTGTGATTGTCTCCCTGGACTTTTCTCTTACCTTTTTTTTCATCCGTATGTTTTTGTTTTTGCACTACGTTGAGGAAATATTGATAGTGTTTGGCATACTGCTTGATAGCGACATGATGTAATCAATGAACATGCTGTATTATGTCATCATGTTATCCGTCCGCCCGTTAGTTTTTCGTATGCGCTCCATATCTCCTTTATCGATTGAAGGATTTTTTAAACTTTGCTCAAATGTTTGCCATACCAAGACGATGTACAGAACACTGTCGCACAATCCTGTCCAATGAAGGTCAATGTCAAAGTTCAAATGGCAGTATTTTATTTCCGCTCTATAACTAAAAAAATATTTAAGATTTTCAGAAAAAGATGTTCAGAAAAATAGGAACCGTAAAAAAATTAAGAGAACTCAGGAGCTGATACAATCAGATCCACAACAAGTTCCCCACACCAAACGGAAAGACAGACAGATAAAAGAAAGCAGCCCTAAAATGAATAGACGGCATGCAGATGTGGCAACTCTTTCCCTAAAAGGTGGGAACACTGCTACCTAAACGTAACTGAATACATAATAGACTTTACTCTGGCATATACAAGAATCAGCCATGAGTATTCGTCTTTGTTTATTATAGTGATTAATTTGATTGTTATGTTTTCGTTTTGATGCATTGACTGAGTTGGGAGTCTTTATGCGAACCTTTCTTATGTATTTCTTATTAAGAGTAGCATCGGGACCCAGGGTGAAGTTGGCCAGCTGTAAAGTGCTTTAAACCTCCCGGTAGTTTACTCTACAGACCGTCGTTTTAAAGCGGTGGTCCCGGTGTTAATCTTACTCTTTGTTGCTTTTAGGTTTATTCTTCGAGACGATTTGTTTTATGTCTTACCTTTTGTTATTTTGTTTTTGTGTTTTAAGTCTTTTAACATTGCGATTACCTTGCTTGGGGAAGAGAGAGCAAAGCTTAGTGCTTTTTGTACTTTTGTTCGATTTCCGCTTGTTTGGTTTTGTCTGTTTCATCTTCCTCTTGGTGTCTGGAAAAGGTTGCAGTTTATGATTGTGACACTGTCTGGACTTTTCTCTTACTTTTTTCTGCCTTTTTATTTTATTATGTTTTTTTTTTTTTTTCTTTTTTTTTTGTAATCTAGACTGGAAATGCGAATGTGTTGTCGCCCGGGGTCGTATCTGAACAGACCCATGAGACTCTACATAGAAATTACTAAACAGGCTCTTTGGGGCTTAGAGACTGTCTTTGGCCAACATGAATAGCCGTTTTGATGCACAGACTGCTATATCGCATTTGAAGCCATAAGGTACTATTATGCTTGCTGCCGCTTATCACTTTTCAAACGAAAAGGTAAACATATAAAATAACGGGTGCTGATCCCCGGTCTGATCTCAGTAACGAAAATATGGCGTCCGAAAAAAAATTGAAATGAAAAAAAAAAAAAAAAAAATATATATATATATATATATATATATATATATATATATAATATATATATATATATATATATATATATATATATATATATATATATATATATATATATATATATATAAGGAGCATAACATCTAACAAAAAATCTTTTTGGTAGCACTGGATCCAGAAAGGATGCTGAAACGACAGACGTTAGGTAAACAAACCATTTGCACTGTTAATGATTAACTCTCAATAATGTGTGTGTGTGTGTGTGTGTGGTGTGTGTGTGTGTGTGTGTGTGTGTGTGTGTGTGTGTGTGTGTGTGTGAGAGAGAGAGAGAGAGACAGACAGACAGACAAAGAGAGAGACAGAGAGAAATGTTAGAATAAGAAGATGTGGATTGTGCACCGATCGAAGGATTTTGTCTACGCCTGTCAAAAGCCCGATCGTAATATGTCTTGAACTTTTCTCTTACCTTTTTTTGGACGTTGTCCGTTTTTTTTTTGTTTTTTTTTTTGTTTTTGTTTTTTTTTGTTGTTAAATTTTGGTTAAATATTTATCATACCAAGGCGATGTGCAGAAAGGGAAGGCAATGATCAGGAACCGATACATTTATCCCACACTTCCCATCAGAGACATCAAAGGGAAAGTAACACAAACACGAAATAACTAGACCCTAATGGAAACATCACTAGCGGAAAGCCAAACGGACAGTATCTTTCCCACAAAGTGGCCAAATGGCTATCAAAAACAAAAATATGTAAGCGACACATACATTCAAAGACGAACTATAACAAAAATAAACCATGACAGAAGAACCGCCTTGGAACGGTCAGTAAAAAGTATTTCACTGGGGGAGGGGGGAGGGGGAGGGAGGCGCGGGGTGGGGCGGGGCGAGGAGGGGCTTAAATCGATTTTACGTGGCCACAATTCTCGCCCTTACTTCTGCCGCGGTTTAGTTACATAATTTGTTCAGTCCGCATGCAAAACTCATACAATATAACTGAATCCTGTCCGATAAAGGTCAATGTCACAGTTCAAGGTCACAGCGATGTGTAGAACTCATAACTGAACCCTTTCCGATGAAATTTAATGTAACAATGCATTGTCAAAGTTCAATGCAGAACTCATAACTGAATCCTGTTCAATAAAGGTCAAGGTCACAATTCAAGTTCATATGCAGTGTTAAAGATTTCTTCGTCAAACTTAATAGGGCGGTGGTCCCGGTGTTAGTCACTCTTTGTTGCTTTGTGGTTTATTCTACGAGGCGATTTATTTTATGTCTTACCTTGTGTTATTATTTTTTTTTTTTTTTTTATTATTTTTTTTTTTTTTTTTTATTTTTTTTTTTTTTCAGTTATTTTAGCATTGCGATTACCTCGCTTGGGAAAGAGAGAGCTAATCTTAGTGCTTTTCGTACGTTTGTCCGATTTGCGCTTGTGTGGTTTTGTCTGTTTCCTCTTCCTCCTGGTGTCTGGGAAGGGCTGCGGTTTGTAATCGTGGCACTCCCTGGACTTTTCTCTTACCTTTCTTTTTTTTTTTTTTTTTAAATATACAAAGCATCATTAGACCGTGTGCAGAGACAAGGACCAGTTTTTGTCCATTTTTAGCGTAATGATACTCATTTGTATATTTCATATAGTGATTTCTTGTTCACTCCATATTTCCTCCACCGTCGGAACATTTTCTTTTCAAACTTTGGTCTAAAGTTCACCTTATCCAGGTAAGTTGCAGAGCTCATAACTAAGCTATCTTGGATGACGGTCAAAGTCATACTTTAAGGTCAAATTTCAAACCATAATGTTTTCTATCTGCTCTACAACTTTAAAGCCGTTTTAAAAACGTAAAGACTACATCATGAAATTTTATACAAATATCTGACAATATGCACCAATTTAGTCCACTTAAGTCGTCAGAGGCAACAGTCCTTAGCTTGCTTGGATAGTCAGGGAAGCTATACAGGACCTTTGTGTTCCTCTTGTTTATGACGCAAATATTCCTGTAACTGTCAAACCCCTATTCAATGTATTGTACCCTCCATTACTTTAAAAAAAACAAAAACACTACGGGCGTATTTTGCTCCGCTCAAAAAGAGTGGAACTCTTGTTTAGAAGTGTGACAAACAATTTTGAAAGTTTTACCTTCTCTGAAATTTTATCGGTTCCCTTTCATGTTCAATGTCAAATAGACGCTCTGTATTACATATAGTCATTTGCATAGATCTATGGACGTATGTCTTGACTTTTTATCTGCAGATGATTATACACAGGCATAAAGTAGACTGACTTGGATTAGCTGACTCACTTTACATTACGAAAACGCGCCTATTAAAATATACTGAAAATTTTATCACCAAAAAAAAAAATGAAAAATTTCAGATAAAAAATTTTGATAGTTTCATATTTCTGCTCAAAACATGGATTGTGGGTACTCGTTAGAACCGCATCGACGAGGCGGTTCTAACGAGTACCCACAATCTCTGATTTTGAGCAGATATAAGAAAATAATGTATACCCCTGGAAACCCCAGTTTTTTTCTATATAACAGTGGAGTTTAAGGGGGTCAAAATTATATAGGCATGTTTTCGTGATGAAGAGAACTACGATTAAGTGCGATACTATCTAGGCCCTAAACAGGAGAAAGCTTATGCTTTTACATAATTTACTCTAATTTCCGACAATCTAATGTAGTTTCACAATGTTAACTACACTCCAGTGCACTATAATGTAACACAATGGGTCTTACTGAGGCCGACGTATTACATTGAATATCTGAAAACTGCAGTGACGATATTTCAGAAAACCATTGATTGTCTTATGTTTCAAATGTATAGACCGATGAACTTGTTCTTATGTTTCTGTGTGACATAGTTTGGGTTAGGGACGCAGCACGTGTTACTTGCAATCAATGGTGGTAATTGTTACATGTGTCCTGTATTTAAAATGCACACAAAGTTACCATCACGAAAACACGCCTATATAATTTTGACCCCCTTAAACCCCACTTTTATATAGTAAAACTGGGTTTTACAGGGGTATACATTATTTTTCTTATTTCTGCTCAAAAACATAGATTGTGGATACTCGTTAGAACCGCCTCGCCGAGGCGGTTCTAACGAGTACCCACAATCTATGTTTTGAACAGAAATATGAAAAATATTTCAATTTTTTGTCTGAAAATTGTCAATTTTTCGGTGATTAACTTTTCAGTATATTTGAATAGGCATGTTTTCGTAATGCTTAGGCAGAAAAAAAATGACCTTACTGTATTAAAACTGAAAAAAAAAAGATCTCATTTTAAAGCGAACTGAAACATAAAACATACAACAATGTGAAGCTGGTTCCAATGACGATGTCGCAATTTTGTTTTTGAAACCTCTCGATAATGTATCTCTACTGAACGCCCTCGAAGAATAGAACGCAATATGAGCTGTTTCGGTGGTTTCGCGTTTCTTGTAAATAATCTGAGAAGATGCGTAAACGAACAAAATGTTTCGAACAGAACGACAATAGAGGTCCTCGTGTTAGGTTGTGTTGGTGTGAAATATGGATTGTACGAGTATTATTATGTATTGTAAAAGAAAGTTGACTGGACAGGTCACCAGCTGTTTTCACACCAACACCCACTCACCTAATATATAAAGGGGTATCAGGTAGATTTTTTTTCTTATTTCTTCACAAAAAAAATCTGTTTTAGGTACTCATTATCTTATCTCATGTAAAATGTTTATTTTGCTACCTGTCAATGTGTCGTAAACAGTACTGGATGAGTGGCAACCAGTATAGACCCTGCGCAGACGCCGCATTCTGTGGCGTCTTATCGAGATCTGCACTGTTTGTTAAGGCCTGTCTGTCCCAATAGTTAAGGCTCTTACGGTAAATTTTCATCTTGGGCCAGGCATTGTAGCATTACGAAAACACGCCTATTCAAATATATTGAAAATTTCACCACCAAAAACTGAAAGTTTTCAGATAAAAAAACTCTGATATTTTTCATATTTCTGCTCAAAACATAGATTGTGGTACTCGTTGGAACCGCCTCCGCAAGGCGGTTCTAACGAGTACCCACAATCTATGTTTTTGAGCAGAGATAAGAAAAATAATGTATACCCCTGTAAACCCCAGTATTACTATCTATAAAAGTGGGGTTTAAAGGGGTCAAAATTATATAGGCGTGTTTTCGTGATGGAATGCATATTTCATATTTTCGTCCCTCGCCCTCTCTTTTTGTTCTCTTATTTGTTTTTGCATTAGTTTGGCATTTCATACTTTAACAATAACATGTTTCTTTGGAGCTTTCATAATTCAAAATAAACTTTGAATCTTTGTGAATATGGTAAACATCACGAGAACATGCCCCACTATTATATACTAAAACTGGGGTTTACAGGAATATACTTTATATCTGTTATTTTTGCTTGAAAAATAAATTGTAGATATTCGTTAGAACCGCTTTGCCAAAGCGGTTCTAATGAGTACCCACAATCTACGTTTTAAGCAGAAATGAAAAATATCAGAGTTTTTCTTTATATGAAAATGTTCAGTTTTTTGAGGTGAAATTTTCTATCTATTTGAAAAGGCGGAATTTCGTAATGCATTAAGTACTAAATTGGTAAATACTTAAGATAGTATCATTAACTGTTAATGTTTCTATGACAGAATTAGTTTTAAATATTCTAGTCACAAACGGGTAAAACTCAAACAGATCGCTGCAATTACACTTGATATATTCATAATCATGGCTTTTCCAAACATGATTGTAACTGTTACTTCGGCATAGATTTGGATGTAATTTTCCTTCTTGTTTTAATGCATAAAACGTATCCGCAGGAACGGGATGAAGTTTATTTTCTAATGGTCTTAGTTTAATCGGAAAATATCTGGCCTTTTCCCAAAAGATGCCACTCATCATCCACCCAATATCCCATAAATGAGTACTATTTTCGCTATAGAAAAATATGTCCACGAAAGGCCAACATAAAAACATACTTCCATTTTGGCATGTGTCTCTGTTATATCCTAGAGGAATTTTATAAAACTTCAGGCCTTGTCGTTGTCTCAGTGTTCCGAATCCGTCTTCTCCTTGCAATATCCTCTCTAGCCTGAACATGAAAATGCTGTTGACAATAACATCCATGTCATCATCCCAGGGAATAATTCCATGGTGTCTGTAGGATCCTAGCAGTGTCCCGCCATACAAAATATATGGGATATGTTTTGCTTGACAGAGATATGTGAATCGGTCCCATACTTCAAGTATTGATTCATACTGGTTAAAACTAACCGAAGGTAAAAATTTCTTTAGAACGGAGTCATATGTTGAATCTAGGATGATTTGTTTATATGTGTAATACTTCCATTTCCGTAAAGTCATGAATTGCTTTTGTGATATACAGCTGTTCGTAGATTTCGTTTCTGATATTTTATTGAAATCTGTTGTTGTATCTAAAGTGAAATTCGTAACAAAATCTGTCCAGATATTGTATTTACCAGACCTGTCGCGAAATGTAAAGTTGACACTGTTTCGCCCATTTTTGTTATCTTTAAAATCTGTATTGATTGTGAGATTAACAGTGTCATTTTCATTAGGGTATTCGTAATTTGGAGCTGCTTTCAGATTCCGTATTATAGTGTTGGTATGTGTCAGTGCCTTATTTATGTTGTTTGAAGCGTTATTCACACTTCTTCCACCACTGCTTGTTGTCGACGAATTAAAATGTTCGCTCTGTTTGATTGTAGTATTGTTGTTGACTTGTGAAGATCCTGCTACAGTATAAAGTTTCTTATTTCTAGCGTCAAATGTGATCGTTGTCAAGAAGATCATAAAACTAAATGATGTAACTGACAATATAGCCAGCAATATATAAAACTGACGAAGGTTATAAACGCAAGTGCTGTTGGAAAAAATATATCGCCGAATATCAATCATTTTTGAATTCTGCTTTGTAATTTTTTATTATTTATAGCCATACAGATCTGCGTTATAAAAGTGAGCCGCAACATCCGAAAACTTACCTTTGGACATGTTCGCCCAACGAAGCTTTCGCGCAATCTACTCAAAACCTTCACTGTGCTTTTTTTTGGCGAGGTGGTTCTAACGAATGCCAACAATCTATGTTTAGAGCAGAAATATGAAAAACATCAGAATATCTTCTTTTTTTTTATCTGAAAACATTCAGTTCTTGATGGTGAAATTTTCAGTTTATTTGAATAGGCGTACTTTCATAATGTGAACGTGTATATCGAAAAACAGATTTTCTCAAATCCCACTCCGTTTATGCTGAAACAGCACCTGAAATATAAAATAAAACTAGTTGAACTTCACTGTTCGAACATCTTAGGGACAAAGAAAATTCGTACTAGACATAGGTGGTTCGAACCACTGAGGGTTAATTATAGTGCCAGGTCAGGAAGAAATGGGGTACTAACAAGTACCCACAATTTATGTTTTTAGCAGAAATAAGACAAATAATGTATACTCCTGTAAACCCCAGTTTTACCATATAAAAGTGGGGTTTCAGAGGGTCAAAATTATATAGGCATGTTGTTTTTGTGATGGACTCAATCGCCGCGGAGCTCGTTTCAGTCTTGCACAGCTCTTTGATTTTCCTTCTGTTATCTTTTAACAACTCTCATTAATCATTTAGGCAACCACATTGTTATATTGCACGGAAACCTCAGTGTAAAATAAATTAAAAGCTAGAAACAGATTGACATGTGTCTTTGGCCTTTCCTCTCTATCCCTTTTGTACAATGTTTCTATCTGCGATATTGCTTATTACTTGCGTAATACGATACATATATGTTACTCAAATATAATAAAGATAAAACCAAAGTACGAAAACGTACTGCAAATTGTAGTGCACACTATATTTATAGAGCACGTTCTGTACTATATATAATCACCGCACTGTGTGCTTATTTATATATTTTATTTATTATATTTTTTTATATCTTTTCTTTATTAGCTCACCTGAGCAAAGCTTAGTGAGCTATTCTGATGGGCCAGTCCACCGACGTTCGTCTTCCGGCGTCCGTCGCCCGTCGTCTGTCAACAATTGGCATCTCCTCCTAAACCACTGGGCCAATTCGGACCAAACTTTACTAGAATGATTCTTGGGAGGTACTAACTGAACGTTGTTTAAAGATTTGGAATCCAAGCAGAACTCTAGTTGCCATCGCAACGAATAGGTAAAAATTAGCAAAAACCTTTAAAATTCTTCTTGTCTGAAACCAGAAGGCCCTTGTCTTTGATATTTGGTATGGAGCTGCACCTAATAGACCGTTACCAAATTTGTTCAAATTATAGCCCTAGGGTCAAAATTGGTCCCGCCCTAGAGTTCACATGTTTTACGTAGACCCTTATAGGGAAAACGTTTAAAAATCATCTTATCTGAAACCAGAAGGCCCAGGTCTTTAATAGTTGGTACAAAGCTTTGTCTAGTGGACCTCTACCAAGATTGGATTGTTCAAATTATAGCTCTGGGCTCAAAATTTGCCCAGCCTTAGGGGTCACATTTCATACATAGACCCTTATAGGGAAAACGTTTAAAAATCTTCTTGTTTGAAACCAGACGGCCCATACTTTTGATATTTTGTACACAGCTTTGTCTAGTGGACCTCTGCCAAGATTGTTCTAGCCCTGGGGCCAAAAATGGCACCCTCCTAGGGGTCACATATTTTACATAGAACGTTATAGGGAAAAATATTTTAAACAATTCTAGTCTGAAACCAGAAGGCCCAGGTGTTTGATATTTGGTACTCAGTTTTGTCTGGTGGACCTCTACCAAGATTGTTCAAATTATAGACCTTGGGACAAAATTGTCCCAGCCCTAGGGGTCACATGCATTGACCCTTATAGGGACAATAACCTTTGAAAACCTTGTCTAAAACCAGAAGGCTCAGGTCTTTGATATTTGGTATGTAGCTTCACCTAATGGACCATTACCAAAGTTGTTCAAATTATAACCCTGGGGTTAAAATTGGCCCCGTCCTAGGGGTCACATGTTTTACATAGACACTTATAGGGAAAACCTTTAAAAATATTCTTGTCTGAAACCAGAAAGCCCAGGTCTTTGATATTTGGTACACAGCTTTTTCTGGCGGACCTCTACCAATATTGTTCAAATGATAGCCCTGGGGTCAAAATTGGCTCTGTCCTAGAGAGGTCACATGTTATACATGGACCCTTCTAGGGAAAAACCTTTAAAAATCTTGTTTGAAACCAGAAGGCCCATGCCTTTGATATTTGGTACACAGCTTTGTCTGCCAAGATTTTTTAAGTTATAGCCATGGGGCTAAAAATGGCCCCGCCCAGTGGCCCACATGTTTTACATGGACTTATATTGGGAAAACCTTGAGAAATCTTCTTGTTTGAATCAAGAAGGCCTAGCCCTTTGATATTTGGTACACATCTTTGTCTAGTGAATCTCTACCAATATTGTTCAAATTATAGCCTGGTCAAAATCGTTCCGGCCCTAGGGGTCAAATGTTATACACAGACCCTTATAGAGTAAAACCTTTAAAAACCTTGTCTGAAACCAGGAGGCCGGGTCTTTGATATTTGATATGTAGCTTCATCTAGAGGACCTCTAGCAAAATTGTTCAAATTAAAGCACTAGGTCCAAAAATGGCCCCGTCCAAGGCAAACATGTTTTACATAGAATAACAGGGAAATTGTTCAAAAATCTTCTTGACTGAAACCAGAATGCCCAGGTCTTTGATATTTTCAAAATAACTTATTTGAAACAAACTTGTATATTGTCCAACTAATGAGTGCAAGCTTAACAGAAAGGCCAGCAAAGATCGTTATGATAGGATTATATAATGGTTTTTACGTGTTTTTTTTTTTTTTTTTTTTTTTTTTTTACTGTTGTTGCGAAAACGATCCTTCCAACACATGCAAAATGCGCCGATTCAGATTATCCTGCGCATCAGGAATGTATCATCCGGGCCTTTGCTCTCCATTCAGTGAACTTAGTAATTTTTCACCCTCAATAGATGGACAGTGGGTACTTTATGTGAGAGCTCTTACAGATTTGAACCAATCGTTATGAAATTTTGCATATGTTTTTCCATGGTATGAGGATGTGCCTGTGGTTTGGATATAATTATTAGATTATTTTTTGTCACTTTTCACACATTGCGAAACATGGTAATATATTAAGAGGAACCTCACACCATGGTCATCCCACAAACAGATTATGAAGCACGCCTCATAAGTTGAATATTAAATGATCACTAGTGTAATAGACCCTCTGTTCACCTCCAAATTCAGTTAAAACAGTTACCGCATATTACAATGACATAGCTGTGAATTTAACCGAAATGGAATCGCCCACTGTACAACCCTTGACAGGTCTGTTTCCAGTTTCAGTGATTTTATGTTTGTGTCATTTGTTGTAAGTTTTAACAAAAAAAACAAAACAAAAAAAAAACTGTTCTTTAAGCCAACAGAGAAGATCCTGATCTGATCTGGGTCTTCACTGTTTGTCAGTGACCCTTTAGTGGAGGCTATAAAAATCTATCAAAAGATGCTCGCACTACAAATCGGGAGCAAAATGTATCTCCCCTCGAATCGGGCTTTCGCACAGAAAGCAGACGGAGGATAGCGCATAACCAGACCGGTTGAGGGAAAACAAAATAATAAAGAAATAATGGATTAAATGTAATGATTTCCGACACTGAACCGTCTTGCTTCAACGACGCCATACATAAAGGGATCCAGCGCAATTCTTATATACAAGAGCTATGACCCATGAAAAGATAATATCGATCAATAGGTTATTGTGTGTAGGGATCTAATAATGATGACTACATTGTGTTACCATGTATTGACAAGTTAATGGAAAGTCCTAAGATACAAAAGTTTTGATAATCTTTGTTAGTGTAGTAGCCGGCGTGTAAATATTGAAAGGCGGTTCTAACGAGTTCCCACAATCTATGTTTTTGAGCAGAATAAGAAAAACAATGTATACCCCTGTAAACCCGTAAAACCCCAGTTTTACTGTATAAAAGTGGGGTTTAAAGGGGTCAAAATTATATAGGCGTGTTTCGTGATGTAGAAAATAGGTGTCCAATCCAAACTGAAATAAACGTTTACCGAGCACTTTCTGCATGTTTAGTCCTAATGAACTTATTCGACCCGGGTACGCATTAGGCAACTAACAGGTAGTGCTAACACAGAGTGGGATCAATGTTTGATTAACAAATCCTTATTTGTTATATAGTTATTTAATTCTTAAATATTGTCAACTATACAATAATGGAATAAATATAATTTCCATATACATTTTACAGAATCCAGGCCCCGAGGTTCATTCTGATCTATTTTAGCAAGAAATATTTTACAGTTGTTAGTAATTTGAGAAATTTATTAGACGGACAAATCTTATGCTCAGGTATTAAAGTTGAGTACGAAAAGAAAATGACCTCGTGGCATGTGATCGTTTAGTCAATGCTCTGGTCAATAAACAGTAGTACAAATACGGTAACGAAATCAATGCTATCAAGTTATACTCTGTTTTCAATTGGAATAGTTTTTGGTATCACAAAGTAGCGATTGAGGACAAATAATATATTTGAAGTACATTTAGAACAATGTTTTCACATTAGAAAAAAAAAAATTAAAACAAGAATTTTATTATTACTGTAGTATCCTTGCCACAGGACTAATCGGTTTCATCACGAAAACACACCTATATAATTTTGACCCCCCCTTAAACCCCACTTTTATATAGTAAAACTTGGGTTTACAGGGGTATACATTATTTTTCTGAGTGCTCAGCGAGGCGGTTCTAACGAGTACCCACAATCTATGTTTTGAGCAGAAATATGAAAAATATCAGAATTTTTTATCTGAAAATTTGCAATGTTTGGTGGTAAACTTTTCAATAAATTTGAATAAACGTGTTTTCGTAACGGTTGCCGTTCGGTTTCCATTGACTTTATTCATCATCTTGTCTCTGTCATTTCCCAGCAGTAATCTCACTGTTTGCTAGCAACTAAAGTGTAATCATATTCTTCGACGTATTGAAGAAAACAAATGACGCCGTGTATGTGGATTTTTTTTTTCTTTTTCTTTTTTTTTTTTTTTTCTTTTTTTTTTTTTTTTTTTTTTGTACATGTGACAACCTTGTAACATATAGGGTGATTTTTTTTTTTCAAAACAGCCGAAGTTACTCAGATCACAGATGACGTATGGTTAATCAATAGATTTTTGTTTACTATTTATTAGACATCCCTCATCATCTTCAAACGTTTCTATATATTAACCAGCACATGAGAAAATGATACGACCAGCACAGTCTCAACCTAGCCTGCGCATAAGCACAGTCTCGCCAGAACCTTAGCTGTTCGCAGACATGTAATTGAGACCTTAAGATAGCTTCATGCAAAATGCACACCTGTAGCTCAAATAAGAGACTGCGCATGCGCATTTGAACCACCACAAACCGAAAAACCTAGGGCCGTTTTCTTGTACCTGCTCAATTATCTTGTCTTTCGTTTCTCATTTCGCTAATTACTGTGTGTTTTTTTTTTTTTTTTTATGTTTTGAACATATCCCTAGAGGTCTAATATGGTATTACTAGATTAAACTTGGTATTTTAGAGTACATCCGATATGGCAGATTACAAAGTGTTTAAATGTGTATGCATTACATTGTCCTCCGAGGGAATAATTAACTAAAGATACTATGTCTTGTCTCAACTCTACAGTCGTATATGAACGCTTCTTTTATCTTAATAAGGAAAACTTGATCTCTCTAATGACGGCTTGAATACGAGTAATTCTCCGGATCATTTAAGGATTTTTTCAGTGTTGTTTCTCTAATCTGCAGAGCTAGATGTATATGTATAAATGCTGAGCATGTAACTTTTTTACACCCACCTCCAATCACACACACACACACACACACACACACACACACACACACACACACACACAAACACACACACACACACAAGAAAAAAAAGTTTAATACCTCAGCCAAATTTTATACTTGGGTTTAACATTCCAAACACATAATGTACTATACGTCAATTTTAACAGAAATTAATTCCCCAAATTTCCAGAACTTTCTCTACGAAATGTTTCTCAGAATCGTGTCAAAACGAAATAAGCGCTATAGCATACGCGAACAGCTACGGCTCAGGCAACCCTTCGCATTCGCACAATCTTGTCAGTGCCTTTGCTGTTCGCTCATATAAACGGCAAGCCAAAGGGTAACTTTAGTCAAAAAACTTGACATGTGTCATCGCTAAGGGGCTGGGTTGCGCACTGAATGTTCATTCAAAGGAAAGTCTGAAGTGCATGTTTGTCGCTCATACCACAGAATCTGTAAAGAGCTGATTTAAAGATGAACTTCTTGATATAATTGAAATATTAAATTAGGAGATCCTTCTTTAGAGAAAATTCTCTTTACCTTGCTTGTTACAAAAAAAAAAAAAAAAAAAAAATAAAAAAAAAAAAAAAAAAAAAATAAAAAAAAAAAAAAAAAAAGAACAATAAAAAAAAAAGCAAAAAAATACAAAAAAAAAAAAAAACAACAAAAAAACAAAAAACAAAAAACACACACACACACACAAAAATAAATAAATAAAAACAACAACAACAAAAAAAACAAAACAAAAAAAAAACAAAAAAAAACAAAACAAAAAAAACATGCTTTCTACACTTCTGAAGATCATAAAGAAGATTATCCTTTGTTGTCTTGTAAGAGCCTTTGTAAAGTGCTCTGGGTCCAATTGTTAAAAACTAACGATGTTGTTACTTAACGTATCGTTAAAACTTTGATCATTAAATATGGCATATATGCTAATAGTTTTGCTGAAAAAAAAATGTGAGTAGCTTTTGCATTTGCAAAAGCTACTCACATTTTTTTTCAGCAAAAAAAACCTGTGAATTAGATAGTGCACTTACTATATTTTTGACCACTAACGAGCTTGTTAAGCTAACGACGTTTTGAACAACTGGGCCCTGGTTTCGTGCATCCCTCAACCTCTCAACTTGTATTGCAGAATTGAAGATGTATTTCTGTTTTGTTACTGAAGAGATTTTATGTTGTCCCTTTCTTTAAAAAATCAGGCCATTATTATCAAAGCATTCAATAAACATCTAGATGTTTAGATTTTGTTTGTGTTGAGGTTTTACGGCCCAGTCAACCCAATGGGGTCATGTCGAGCGCGGTTAGTTTACCTAATCACACATTTACTGGGCAGGTTTAGTCCTCTGAGCGGTTATCCAGAATTGTGCACATTCTTTCGCCAGAAACTGACAACTGCCCTCCTTGAATCAGCTGAAGGGAGAGAATGATCGTAGAAAATATTTCATGATCAATCTCCACGAAATAGTGTTGCCAACCTCGGCGGGGGTTAAACCCGCGACCTCCTGGTCTCCAGTCGGACGGCGCATCCAACTGAGCCACCGAGGCCGGCCTAGATATTTAGGTGACTTACTAAATGAATAGCCTTGCTTATTTTCATCAAATCAGAGCCGGTGACTTCCTCCATACATTTAACAGCACCCAATAATTCTGTAAGCGGATACTAGGGCCCTGATCAGTCTCTTTGTCTTTGTGTACACAGTTTGATCTGAACTTAAAGTGTCCGCTTATCCCGGCCTTGGTGGCTCAGTTTTTGTACACCACCATTGTGCAAAACTATATTTCATTTCCTTTGAGATCCCTGGGCTTAATGTGGTGTATTTGAAAATGTTTTGCTCCTGTATACTCTAGAGAGTGTAAGCAGTGTTGCAAACTTCATTACTGCTCATGAAGAGTCTCAATAAACCGAGACTCCCATTTTCTAATTCGCAGTGTGTTCTTTGTTTCCAAAGGTAATCGTTTTGACATTTTATTACTACACGGCAGCTGGTGTTAGTGCCATGTGGCGGCGGTAGAACGTCTCCCCGTGCATCACTACAGTGAAGATTTAATTTCATTTCCTTTGGGATCACTGGGCCCATTATGGTATATTTGAAAATGGAGTTCTGCTCATGTATAGTCTAGAGGGTGTAAGCAGTGTTGCAAACTTCATTACTGCTTATGATGAGTACCAATAAAACCGATACTCCCAATTTCTAATCCATAGTGTGTTCATTGTTTCCGAGGGCATTCCTTTCGACCTTTATTTTACTACACTGCAGCTGGTGTTAGTGCCGTGTGTGTGATGGAAGAATGTCTGCCTGTAAATATTCATAGTGCAGGTTATATTTCATTTCCTTTTGGGATCACTGGGCTCATTGTGATAAATTTGAAAACAGAGTTCTGCTCATGTATACGCTAGAGGGCGTAAGCAGTTTTGCAAACTTCATTACTGCTTATAAAGAATCTCAATAAAACCGAGAATTCCATTTTTTTAATCCATTGTGTGCTTATTTGTTTCCAAAGGCAATCTTATTGACGTTTCGTTTATATTTCAGTCCACAAAGAACTTTTTTTATATGCCGATGGATTCCTAGTTAATATGTTTAATGATCACTAAACTATTGGTCGGCCAATTCAGTAGTTTTCAATAGCCATTTATGTATGGATCATGGCCGTCAATATGCATGAACAAGGTAATCAATTCCTGTAATGGTCATTAAAACTGCAAACTCATGGGCATAAAAAACATCACAAAATGGAAAAAAACAAGGAGTCATTATGTTTTTAATGGTCATTAACTCGTGTAGAGGGTTTAAAATAATTGTAATCAAATAATTAGGGGGCATCGGGACTCGGGGTGAAGTTCGCTAGCTGTTAAAGTGCTTAAAACCCTCCCGCCACCCCCAGCCTACCCCGCACACACACACACACACACACACACACACACGGTGGTTAACTCTACTGAGCGTTCCAAGGCGGTGGTCCCGGTGTTAGTCTTACTCTTTGTTGCTTTGTGGTTTGTTCTATGTATTACCTTGTGTTATTTTGTTCTTGCATTTTTCAGTCCTTTAAACATTGCGATTACCTCACTTGGGGAAGGGAGAGCTGATCTTAGTGCTTTTCGTATGTTTGTTCTATTTGCTCTTGTTTGATTTTGTCTGTTTCCTCTTCCTCTTGGTGTCTGGGAAGGGCTGCGGTTTGTGACACTCTCTGGACTTTTCTCTTACCTTTTTTTTCTTCTTTAATGGCCAATAATGTGATAAATATATCAGTCCCCCAAATGTTATTGTTTTTTTTTTTTTTTTTTTTTTTTTTTTTTTTTTTTTTTTGTTTGTTTTTTTATGCCTGTGATATGCATATTTACAAAATTAATGACCAGTATTAATCCTGCAAATTTAGTAGTTGTTTATGCCAGAAATAGACATAACGAATAGTAAAAAAAACTGATGGTCGTGCGTTTCAAGGCCATTCAAATGCAAAGTCATGGTCAATAAAAAATCACAAAACAAAGCATATTGTACCATTTATTTTATTAATGGTGATTACGTCTTATGAGGGAGTAAAAGTAATTGAATTATAATGATTTGACTGGCTCTTTAATGATCATTACTTATTAACTGATTGCCTTCAGTATGAAAATTAATGACCTAACATACAAAAACATTATTTGTTTACAAACGAAAATTAATAGTTGGTTTAAATAGGAATTTAATGACACAGTAATTAAATTTGATAAAATTAATGTATTTATTTACTTTATTTTATTTTTTAATTTATTTTTTTTAGTTTTTATTTGTTATTTATTTTTTGTTTTGTGCAGTAGTGGGAGTAGAATCGAGGACATACCCAATTTTTATAAATAAAGCGCGAATATTATTTATGGAATTAAGAAAGTGCGTACAAAGACAAACAGGTACACACCCAAATAGCCTAAACACTAGACATTAAAATAAATATGTTTTCAATGGGTTATATATTTGAGTTTGCCGGTATAGGCAGCGATGCATAGTGTCTTCATAGCTTTTGGGTGAACTTGAAACTTGGCCCCGTTATTATCAGGCATTATGAAACATTACTAATGAAAGAGAACTCCGAAATTATCGTATTTATTTGTTGTTGAAGGAATGAAGCTTGTATTTGATATTTGAGCGATGATATCGACAGTTAGTGGATTGCTCCGTGTCGATGGCGCCGATGCAGCAACCGAAAGGTCGGCCATGGAGGAGGCACGTCGACGTCAGTTATATATTGATCATGACGTCGATGTCTTTGCCGCAACGTCAATGGCGTCACTCACTCTACCAGAAGCCGTGCGTCGTCATTATAGAATAGTAGTGTGGATCCGCATAGTAGCAAGCTTCACTTTTTGTTATTGTAGAATATATTAGTACGGACTCGAGTACTCAGTTTTCGCTACCCCTAGCATCGGAAAGATATACGATTTATTTAGATATAGGATGAAAGCCTGGACGTATCTGTATATCAAACAACTGTACAGCATACATGTATACATTGCATTTCGCGAAAACTTGTACGTTTCTGTGGAGGCCAAGTTGATACTTAATTAACTCTAAGTTTACAAAACATTGTGGATTCAGTTTACAGGCTTTAAAAAGAAAGGAAAATGCTCAAAACAGAAAACAAAATTTCATTTATTCATGCACATATGCAAATATGACGTCATTAGTGACACCACGGTTGTTTTCTGCATTTAAGGGAGAGTATCCCGTTTTCATGTCTGATATCAATGTTTTGTTAAATTTCGCATGCAAATTGCGTTTCAAATAAACCTTCTACCGTTTTCTATAGCCTTTATTAGAAGGTATACAGAAATGGATTAACACCAAAAATTGTTCGATTTTTCGTCCGATAACGCCGCTACAATCAACATGTAAGAAAACGCTTGAATGCAAATTTTATGACACCATTTTAAATGACATATTTTAAATTTTACCAGACATCTTTCGGACGTTCGTGCTTATGTTTTTTCAATAAAACATATTCGTATAGAACAACGTATTGTACTTACATGCATGTTGAGGGGACTCGTCGTGCATTATTTCATGTCCATAATTTCAAAACCTTTGTTGACGAACTATACTGGGTAAGAATGTATGACGGCTAAACATAATAACTGACGTAATTTCCGCAAACTAAACTTTTCAGCAAAATTGCATAAAAAACACACCGTTAAAAAAAAAGAAAAAAAAAAAAAAAAAAAAAAAAAAAAAAAAAAGACAAGACGTTTAAACAATCAGTGCTCATTCATATTCAGATATCAACTGTACTGATTAATTTACCCCGATTTGGTTGTATATTTGGTGTAGTTTACCTGTTAGTACAAACATGTGTGCTATACGCTTTTAGAGTTTACAGTAGCTTGGCAAAACATGTCTGATCTGATGTAAAATGACTTTTCACATTTGAAGGTGTAATTATCCCCAGTGATAAGGTTTTTGCAGATTCCGCAATTATTTCTGCGCGGTGTGGTTAGATTTAAACCTAGTCTTGCTCCTTTTCTTAACAGACTTGCTCCTCTTCCTCTTCACACCACATTTCATTGGTGGTGATGCAGACCTCTGGGGTGAAAGAGACTTCTTAGGAGATTCGCTCCTGCTCCTGCTTCTCGAGCCGGAGCGAGACCTTGATCGCGATTTCGCCATACTATAAAGCTACGGACATGGCATATACTAGTAACGTATCCTAAGTCAGTAAACTGACAAGAGTTATGTCTTGCGAAACACAGAACGTTATCTACCTACTACAGTGTGGGGGTTGTGGTGAAGAATATATTGGAGATACACTACGCCATCGCATGACTTTACATCGTCAGCACATAAGACACAGCAATGTAAGAAAATTGTTCGTTAGTGAACACATTGCTAATTATGCCACGGGACTTGACATAAATTTTAGATTATTTCCACTTTCTAAACTGAAAACAGACAATGCCACTTCACGAAAGATAAAAGAATCATATTTTATAGAGTTATTTAAGCCGAAACTTAATAGAACGTTTTAGTAGAATTTCTAAAATAATAGCAATGCATTCGTGACGCTCTTTACACCTAATCTTTTAACGTTGTTACTATGACGCCAACGTAACGATTCTTTACTCCTTGATGATCTACCGAAGCAGTGACCAAATTATGTGTCTAAACCGCGGCAAAAATAAGGGCGAGGATTGTGGCCATGTAAAATCGATTTACCCCTTCCCTTCCCTCCCCTCCCCCCTCCCCGCCCCCCCCCCACCCCCCTCCCCAGTGTTTTTCACTTTTCACTGACCGTTCCAAGGCAGTTCTTCTGTCGTGATTTATTTTTGTTATAGTTCGTCTTTGAATGTGTGTGTCGCTTACATATTTTTGTTTTGGATAGCCATTCGGCCACTTTGTGGGAAAGTAACTGTCCGTTTGGCTTTCTGCTATTGATGATTCTTTTTTAGTATCTAGTTATTTCGTGTTTGTGTTTCTTTCTCTTTGATGATAATGGGAGGTGTGGGATAATTGTATTGATTCCTTATCATTACCTTCCCGACTATTTTTGAATAAAAGTATGTAATTATTGGCCATTCCTCATTCTTTCGAACTTTTTTCTCTCATATATATATATATATATATATATATATATATATATATATATATATATATCCGCTTTCGAGCTTTTGCTGCCTCGAGAGGGCTGTGCTTCCTGATTGTGGCATTTTCTTGGTATCTTTACTTATAGTTTTGCTGGACGTGGATACAGTATTTTAGAAAAACCTGTGTCGCGGGTCAAATATAACAATAAAATAATGTTAAACGAACATGAAAACATTTTTTTAACCACAAAAGTAATTACTCACCTTGTTTTAATCGACAGAATACCAAAACGAGAGTTGACGACAGTTGTTCCATGAATACACTTGTTTCTTGAAGTGAAAAGTATAAGCAAATATCAAGACGTAAATTCAGTGGACAAAGAACGCCGAAAATACAAATATGGCTGCACAGAAGTTTGCCTGTCACCGTAAAAACTTATATTATAACCATGTAGTCTGCGTGAAACGCAATAGTCACACGTTCGCTGGTCTCGACTTCACTACTTATCTGTTCTATCAGATTCGTATTCTCTGTTTGATTTAATGTATACACTATTACCAGAAAATTAATACAGAACTAAGTGATTGAAAATTGAGATGTCAGTATTGGGGGGTTGTTTAAAATGCTCTGAGAATAAGTATTCTTCTATATAACGACCGACATTATTAAGCGTTCTAGAGTAAAGTATTCAAGCTTGATCGAAATGTCAAGAGGATAAATATGAGTCGCAGCGTCAATAAATGAGGCGTCATCGTGCTAATTTAAGGCATCTATTTAGTATTACTAAAAGCCATGTTAAAAAAATCATTCCTTTGCGAACAAAGACTGTCCATATTAGCCTGCTATCAATGCAATAACCTAGTCGTTGGAGGTTCATGAATTAAATGAAATTTATTTAGGAAAATTTAAATTTTCGGAGCAATTCAGAAAGCAAATTAACCGTTATAAAAGACTTGGCTATAGTCTGGATATTACGCGGCAGACTGCATGCATAGTTGTCAACCCAATCATTGTTGATGGCTATGCTACAGGCTTTAATTACACGACGGCGGTTCGGGCCTCAGACTCAATGACGGCCTCTTCGAAAACTTTAACCAGTGGGTTGGGGCTTGACGATATGTCTTTTTGGCTTGGCACGCCGTGGTTCAACTATTGGTTTTCATTTACTCTGGCATACAGCAGAATTAGCCATGGGTATTCGTCTTTGTTTATTATAGTGATTAATTTGATTTTTGTGTTTATATAACTGACGTCGATGTGTCTGGCATACAGTAAAATGCAGTGAAATTAGCCATGAGTACTCGCTTTTGTTTAGTATAGTGATTAATTTGATTTTCATGTTTTCGCTTTGATGCATTGACTGAGTTGGGAGCCTTTATGCGAACCGAATTTTTATGTATTTCTGTATTAAAAGTAGCATTGGGACCCAGGGTGAAGTTGGCTAGCTGAAAAAGTGCTTTAAACCCCCGGTGGTTTACTCTACTGACAGTTATAAGGCGGTGGTCCCGGTGCTGGTCTTACTCTTTGTTGCTTTGTGGTTTATTCTACGAGGCGATTTGTTTTATTTCTTACCTTGTGTCATTTTGTTCTTGAATTTTTCAGTCCTTTTAGCATTGCGATTTCCTCGCTTAGGGAAGAGAGCGCTAATCTTAGTGCTTTTCGTACGTTTGTTCGATTTTCGTACGTTTGTTTGATTTGTCCTTGTTTGGATTTGTCGGTTTTCTCTTCCTCCTGGTGTCTGGGAAGGGATACGGTTTGTTAGTGTGGCACTCCCTGGACTTTTCTCTTACCCTTTTTTTGTGTACTGTCAGTCATGAATTGTTTGCACATTCTCTTTGTGCTGTTGGCAGGTTATGGTCTGTGATTGGAGCTATTCCTGGACATGTTCTATACTATTTTCCTAATTTTGACAAAATGATATATGCGTGTCAGCACAGAATTTGTGTGCTGACACGCATTTGTCAGTTTTTGTATAAGCTGTCCCATAAGGATCATATACATTCAACAGTATACAGGTACACAATAATGATAGTACGAGTAGCATGAAACATCATGTTATTCAAAGGCGTTGCTGATAGTTAATGCATCTTTTTAAATGCTTGAAGTATATATAACAACAATTATTTATCAGATATATTAAGGGAAGATAACTCAAGTAGTGAAATTGCCCTTGGCCTCAGTATCTTTTTCAGCGTAAAATTTTAATAATATATTCCGTAAAAAAAATATGGGCCAAAAGTGATTTTTTTATGTCCCCGCCTACCGAAGGCAAAAGTGGAGCTTATAGCTTTTCGCCGTGATGTTACGTCATAGTGTGGATTATATTTTCATTCCCTTTCGGATAATTGGGCCAATTGTGGTATCTTTAAAAACTCGAGTTTTGCTCCTTTATAAGCTAAAGGGTGTAAGCAGTGTTGCAAACTTCATAACGTCGTATGAAAAGTCGCTGTTAAACCGAGACTCCCATTTTCTATCTGTAATGTGTTCTTTGTTTCCAAAGGTAATCGTGAAGACTTTTAGCATAACTTAGATACGTTTTATGCTAGAAAGCTGAAATTTGGTATGCTTTAGGACCCAGATATCTTTCTTTAATTCTATGCTAGAGCTGACCCTGGATAGTGCCCTGGGGTGAAACCAGGGTCCACTGGTTAATAAACTTCAAAAGAGATTGCCTTTGGAAACAAAGAACACACAACGGATTAAAAAATGGGTGTCTCGGTTTAATTGAGATTCTTCATAAACAATAATGAAGTCTGCAACACTGCTTAGCCCTCTTGCGTACACATGTACACATGTTGTGCTATTTATGTCACAACTTAGGTACCTTCTATGCCTGGAAGATGAAATTTGGTATGCTACTTACCCAAACCTAAACCTTTTAAATCTTTACTACAGTTGCCCCTGGATCATGCCCTGTGGTAGGAATAAGGGTCAAAATGCATAACAGGTCTTGATTTGCTACTTACACATAGACCTAAACTTCAATTCTCTGCTAGTGTTGCTCCTGGATCATGCCAGTGGGTAGGGCTAGCAGTCAAAATATATAATAGGTCATTTTTTTTCATTAACGTTTACGTCCCCGTTTCTCTTCTTGGAAGCCATAAATTGGGTAGCCTATATGCTAGAAAGCTAACAATTGTTTTTATCATCCCACTTACCAGTCCTATACATTAAATCGATCTACAGTTACTCCTGGGTCATGCCCAGTGGTGAAGCTAGGGGTCCATTGAAGTGCAGGATTATTTGTGAATTTCACAATCACAATCACAAGCCGCAGCCCATCCCAGACACCAAGAGGAAGAGGTAACAGACAAAACCAAACAAGCGCAAATCGAACAAACGTACGAAAAACACTAAGATTAGCTCTCTCTTCCCTAATCGGGGTAATCGCAATGCTAAAAGGACGGGTAAATACAAGAACAAAATAACACAAGGCAAGATTTAAAAAAATCGCCTTGTAGAATAAACCACAAAGCAACAGAGAGTAAGACCAAATACGGGGTCCACGGCCTTAGAACGGTCAGTAGAATGAACCGCCGGGGGATTTAAAGCACTTTTACGGCCAACAAACTTCACCCTGGGTGCCTGATGCTACTCTTAATACAGAAATGCATAAACATTCGGTTCGAATAAAGGCCCCAACTCAGTCAATCCATCAAAGCGAAAACATTAACATAAAATTAATCACTATGATAAACAAAGACGAGTATTCATGGCAATTCTACTGTGGGCTAGAGTAAATGAAAACCAATAGTGAACAACGGCGGGTTAAGTCAAAGAGATATCGCCAAGCCAAAACCCATTGGTTAAAGTTTTACGAGGAAGCTATCATTGAGTCTGAGGCCCGAAACGCCGTCGTGCAATTAAAGAGTGAAATATAGCTACTTACAATGATTAGGTTAATAACTATGCATGAGGCCTGCCGCATAATATCCAGGCTATTGCCCATTCTTTTATAACGTTAATCAGTTTTCTGAGTTGCTCCAAAAAGTTAGATTTTCCAACAATGTTTCTAAAGCTGTTCTCTAAAAAAAGGTAAGAGAAAAGTTCAGGGATTGCCACAAACACAAACCGCAGCCCTTCCCAGACACCAAGAGGAAGACGAAACCGACAAATCCAAACAAGCACAAATTGAACAAACGTACGGAAAACACTAAGATTAGCTTTTTTTTCCCCAAGCGAGGTAATCGCAATGCTAAAAGGACTGAAAAACACAAGAACAAAATGACACAATGCAAGACATAAAACAAATCGCCTCGTAGAATAAACCACAAAGCAACAAAGAGTAAGTAAGTCACCGTAAAATTCTGGTTCCGATGTACTTTGTTGCAGAAGATTTACATTATTATTTTTCTACCAAGGCACTGGGTCTGCGATAAAATTTCGAAAACATCTTGTGAAGTTTAAAATAACAATAGCCCTGTCTAAGAACTTTGGCTTTATTACTGCATTTAAAGTCACTATGATTTTGAGAAGTTCTGTCGAATCTAATAAATTGAGATATGTATACCCCAAATGAGGTACACTTGGGGATATCGCCATCTAGAAAAGGGAAATTGACTATATCAAAATCATAATCGTCCCGTTTGTCATACATTGGTGGAAACTGTACCATTAGATATACATAGATTCAACTCCAAAACAAGTGCCTCGGTATCAGAAGAATTGGCTTTATTTAATTGGAGTTCTGTAGGGTAAATGCGGTCCACCATTTAGTCAAAGTAAATATTGTCAATCTTTAATAAATTATCAAGGTATCTAGAAGTGAAATCGAACATCTCAATAGTGTCAGCCGGATTTTCCCGTGAGAGAGATTCCATGGAATCTCTTTCATAACAAAAAAAAAAAAAAAAAATCTGCAACAAGAGGAGCGCAATTAGTTCCAATCGGAATACAAACAGTTTGCCTTTAAAGTTCAGTTCCAAAACTTATAAAAATGTTATTTAAATGATAAGCAAAGGCGTCATAGACTTTTTGACAAGACCATTAATTGTAATTCTATTATTACATCAGAAGTGAAAAATGCACATTTTTTCGTTTCAAGCCATACATTGGGTATTCTCCCGAATACACGTTCAGTTAATTAAATCAATACGTTTACCTAATAACATAAAGAGGTAACATAGTATAGAGTGTAAAAAAAAATACATGTAGGAAATTTAGAAGCCTTGAAGATATTTTTTTTTTTTTTTTTTTTTTTTTTAGATTTGAATTTATTGAGAACTTCATTGGAATTTTTTACCAAAATTGGTTAATTCCGTCCCTTTCGTAAACAGTATCATATAATCTAATCCGATGTCTTTTGACAGCAGTAAGGCATGAAGTTAGCAGTTTGGACAACGCAGTAGTCGTACATGACCTAGAGTTTGCAATGAAACATGGGCTAAAGGTAAAAATCTAGGATATCTGTAAAAAGTGTTATTTATTTTTCTTAGTTTCTATAATGAAAACAACATAGCCAGATATTTGGTCAAATATTGGTCAACCTTGTGACATTGACTAGTAGGTCATGAAGTGAAGGTTGGCATGACGTATATTTCATGGCCCATTAATTTTGCCTTCTATTTCTAGAATAGTTCGTTAATAACCACCATACTTTCTGAATTTTGGGTCAGTATAACCTGCACTTTGATCTCAAAATAAATATAGGTCACATTGTTCTAAATTTCATGGTCCAGTGATTTTGCCTTGTATCTTGGTGTATTTGATGTATAAACATAATACTTATATGAGTCAGTATGAACCGAAGTTTGACCTGAACAAAGAGGTAGGTCACGGTTCTCTATATTCAATGGTCCAATGTTTTGCGTTATATCTCAAGGCACAATGGATGTATAAACATAATTTTTGGAATACGGGTCAGTATGTCCTGAAGTTTGATCTCAAAATAAATGTAGGGGACAGTGAACTACATTTCACAGTCCAGTAATTTTGCCCTAAATGTGTTTTATGTATTTACATTTTACGTATGTTATGAGTCATTGTGGCGCGAAATTTGACTTTTTTTTTGTTCTTGCTCCAGTAAATTGGCTTATATC
Organism: Anodontia alba; assembly: GCA_964016985.1. NCBI lineage: Eukaryota > Metazoa > Mollusca > Bivalvia > Lucinida > Lucinidae > Anodontia > Anodontia alba. The sequence goes on along the minus strand of OZ024827.1, from coordinate 110,956,017 downwards.
TTAAAGAGCATTTGTTGAAACATTATACTTATTAAGTCAGTACGACCCAAAGTTGGTCAGATTTTACATTGACATTCACATCAGCATTTCTTTTCGAAGTCGTAACTTGGATCTTGTTTGTGCTAGGAAGTTGAAATTCGGTATGCTACTTACCAACTCCTAATTAAATGTGCTAGAGTTATCCGTAAGTCGTCCCCGTGGTAAGGCTAGGGATCAGAATGTATAATAAGTCAGATTAAGCAAATTTAAAACACAAAAAAAAAAAAAAAAAAAAAAAAAAAAAAAAAAAAATGTTGTTGCCATATGGCAAAGAGCAGTGGGCACATATGTTTAGTTTCACATATATCAAGGGCAGATAGCTAAACACAGAATAGTCAAGGTTGTGTTCCTTGGCCACAATATGCTCCCTTGGTTTATCGGCACAATTATCATTCCTTATAAATATGTAAATCGTTCAGATATTGTTTATTATATTGAAGGATCTATGGGTCAAATACCATTTTTTTTTCAAACATCCTTGGCAGATAACGCAAGAACTAGAGTAGTGCTCCCTGTATATAATATGCAACTTATAAAAGTCAATACATCTGTAACAGTTTATGGTACTATCGGTCAATGTACACAGATACTTACTTTCAAAATAGAATAGTCAAAGTTGTGATCCTTGGCCACAATATGCTTCCTTGGTTTATGGATAGAAATAATCATTCCGTATAACTATGTAAATTGTTCAGATATTGTTTATTATATCGAAGGATCTATGAGTCAAATACCATTTTTTTGCAAATATTCTTGGCCGATAACACAAGAACTAAAAAGGCTAGAATAGTGCTCACTGTATACAATATGCAACGTATATATTAGAACTATTTGTCACAAATTATCGTTCAAATATATCGAGACCAGATAACTCAAGAACCAGAATAGTCAATGGCCTTCCTTGGGCATACAATGATTCCTTTAGATCCTTTAAATCTGAGAAACTTTATCCCTACTAAAATCTGTGAGAAAAAAAGGGGTCCACCCATATTAGAAATACGGATATCTCTATTTTGATGGGAGATATCTTTATTTAAATAATAATAGATATTTTTGTAGTTCAATTAGAAACGACTAGTCATTTCAGTAAGAGGTAATACGAGGGTCATGCAAAAAGTTCTGTCACTAATAGGCTTCCTTGGTTTTATCCTAGGTATATTTTAAAATGCTTCACTGTACTTGAATGGTGTGTTCAAAAGCTAACGATACCCGTTTATTTCGTTCAAATTGCTTTCCAACTGACCGAGTTATTTCAAACTGAAATAGATGCAGTCATGTACACTGACCAATTTACCCGTTACAATAAGAAACGACAAAGCAAAGGACGGTCAGGAGTCCACGTTTTACATGACAACGCCTCCTCTCATAAGTGTGAGGTTGTTAAGTCTTTTTTGGCTTCTGAAAGGTGAACGTTTTAAACCATCCACCTTATTCATCTGACCTGAGTCCCTGTGACTTTTTTTTTCTATTTCAAAGTATTTCGAAAATGCTTTCTGGAAATAGGTATACGTCTAGAAGTTCTTTTGGCAGCGCTATTTATCAGTGTCTCCAACAGATACCAAAAGAAGACTATCTACTGCTTTTCGCGACAGGGTAAAAAAGGTTACAAGAATGTGTTTCAGTAAAGGGGGGATACTTTGAAGGTTTGTAATAAAAATATGTTTGATAAAACGTAGCACTGAAGTAATCCGACCCCAGTGACAAAACTTTTTGCAGGACCCCCGTAGTAGAAAAGCGACATTTGTCTATCTAAAATGATAATATGATGTACCGAAATTGTACAACAAATTACTGTCCTTCGCCATCACTTGGAATTTTTTTTTTTTCGTGGCGTTTGTTTTATTTATTTGTTTTTAATGAAACTATAATGTTATGATTTACTATGTCTAATTCTAAACAATCGGTATTTTATTGTTGTTTTTGTTCTTTAATATAAACTTTTTTAAGGTATATCCCATGCCGTTTTTTGTAGTAAATGACTTTTGTTTGTTTAATAAACTATTTCTACTTCTCGTTGCTGATTTCTAATTATTGATGTTTCATGACAATACTGCGAAAATTTCAGAAAAATAAACATATAAGTGAATATGGCTGCAAACCTTCCTTCAATGTACCTACCCTACAGATTTCAGCACCATCTTCAGCATTTTATACTATGCGGGGAATGAACATATTTCATTTTTTATTAAATTATGACTAGAATAAAACTTGTTAGGCAAAGATAGTTACGACGAATTGTTTGCATTAAATCATGGTTAAGGTTTGCAAATTTACATCTTGTGTGTAAAGTGCCTGGCAAAAAAAAAAAAAAAAAGAAAAAAAAAAAAAGAAAAAGATGTCAAAAGGAGAGTAAGTGTAAAACTGATGTTGGCTGTATTGATTACATTCAATGGTAATGATCGCGAGACGCTTTTGCGAAGCAAAGTGATTGTTGCTTCCCTATATGCTACCCAAGTTTCTTTGTTGGTCCGATGACTTTCATATGATAATATGTCACGTCGATTGCGTCGTCTGCAAACTCTTCCTGTATCTGTGTAAATGACAGGTAGGAAATAGAAAGAAATGAGTGCTGATATCAAATAAGTGTCATTTGTTTTGGTGTGTGTGTGTGTCCAGAGGAAACCGTTTTAGATTGTTTAAGACTCAGGAATTCGTAAAGCTGAAACTTCAAGGAGGTTAGGCATTCTCAGGACTATAATTACAGTTGTCGTTGATAGATTTCGGAAAAAAAAACTACAGAGATAGTCAAAGAAAGGATGCACCAGCCAAACTGACCATCGGGATTTTAGCAATTTAATGGACTGTCCAGATTAACAGAAAAAAAGGAGTTTATCAGACATCACTGCAGATATTAACCATCACAGAGACTTAACAGTTTCACACCATTCATTTCAAAGAACATTGTACAATGAGGGCTACTACAGAAGAGTGGTTGGACAACGCATTAGACTAAAAGAGATCTACAAAGAAAATGATAAGCGGTTGCAGGGGTAACTTGAAATATGAATACCTAGAAATACATGGAGTCATAAGAAGATTTTGTGGTCAAATATATTTGGACATTTTTCTAAAAGACTGCATATAGCAGGATGACAATGCTCTAATAGAGAGAGTCTGTGATATTGCCAACTACAAAGACCAAAGTAGAATTCATTCTATGGTATTTCAAGCCAAGTAAAAATAAATTTATTGAAAATGTTTCTGGGAGACTTCAAGCTCAGGTAAGAGGAAAACCTTGAAGCAGCCATCAAAGACGAGTGGGGATATATCCCTGGCGATCAGATTCACAAACCTTCAAAAGTCAAATCAAAAAAGGACTTACAGAGTTGTAGTGTCAAACCTTTATTAAGTCAACCAGTTGTTATTTTATTTATTTATTTATTTTTTTTAATCTGCCTAGTTGATTTTTTATAATGGTGTTTTGGACTTTGCTTTGTGACACAATTCTGATCTAAAGATAAGCACTGACTGAATGGACTGTTATCATTCTCGCCCGGAGTATATCGTTGGTAACTTGAAATTAACATATGTTTCAACAAGTGGTTAACTTCTGTTTGGCTGCCAGTTTTTTTTCCATGAGCTTTCATCCTTGTTTGATAACTACTAAATTGATTTATTTCTACCGATTGTGTTAGATGTCTTCTAAATGTATAATTAGTTTGTATTTGATTAACACTTGAACCTAGAGTGACAATGTGATACCAATATAATCAATTTACCCTCCAGCATGGAAGGTTTTTGACTGACCTTTCTAAGGCAGTGGTTCCAATAGGTCTTTGTGGCTATTTCCTTTGTTATTATTAATTATGTGATTATGACTACTTCTGACGATCTTCTGTACTTTTATGTATTATATTTTGTCCTCTTTACAATATTTTTGTGGTGTTTAAAGGCATCTGGGCCCAGTTGTTTAAAGCGTCGTTAGCTTAACGAGCTCGTTAAGGGTCATTTCGTTAATTGTTTTTCGCGGATTCAATATACAATATTCTGAAATTTTTTGCTGAAAAAATGTGAGTAGCTTTTGCACTGCAAAAGCTACTCACATTTTTTCAGCAAAAAATTTCAGCATATTTGTGTGTCACTCGATGTAAATTTTAACGAATCGTTAACTAACGATATCGTTAGCTTTGAACAACTGGGCCCTGGATGGCATGATTAACACTTCCTTCTGGAATAAGGGGGTTGGTTGCGTAAATTATCTGTGAGTTGTGGCATGTGTATTGTCTATCATGGTTTGTTTTCTGTCCCATTTTGTGTCGTTGGTAGGTTATGGTCGATGCTTGTTGATTATCCTGAACATCTTCAAAAAAAAAAAAAAAAAAATGGTAAGAGAAAAGTCCAGGAAGTGCCACAATCACAAACCGCAGCCCTTTCCAGACACCAAGAGGAAGAGGAAACCGACAAATCCAAACAAGCACAAATCGAACAAACGTACGGAAAACACTACGATTAGCTTTCTGTTCCCCAAGCGAGGTAATCGCAATGCTAAAATGACTGAAAAACACAAGAACAAAATAACACAAGGTAAAAAGGTAAGAGAAACGTCCAGGGAGTGCCACAATCACAAACCGCAGCCCTTCCCAGACCCAAAGAGGAAGAGAAAACCGACAAATCTAAACAAGCACAAACCGAACAAACCTACGAAAAGCACTAGGATTAGCTCTCTCTTCTCCAAGCGAGGTAATCGCAATACTAAAACGACTGAGAAACACAAGAACAAAATGACACACGGAAAGACTTACAACAAATCGCCTCGTAGAATAAACTACAAAGCAACAATAAGTAAGACTAACACAGGGACCACCGCCTCAGAACGGTCAGTAGAGCAAACCACCGGGGGTTTTAAAACACTTTTACAGCTAGCTAACTTCATCCTGGGTCCCGATGCTACTCTTAATACAGAAATACATACAAATTCGGTTCGCATAAAGGCTCTCAACTCAGTCAATGCATCAAAGCGAAAACATAAAAATCAAATTAATCACTATAATAAACAAAGACGAGTACTCATGGCTAATTCTACTGAATTCCAGAGTAAATGAAAATTAATAGTTGAACCACGGCGGGCCAAGCCAAAGACATATCGTCAAGCACCAACCCACTGGTTAAAGTTTTACGAAGAGGCCGTCATTGAGTCTGAAGCCCGAACCGCCGTCGTGCAATTAAAGAGTGAAGCATAGCCATCAACAATGATTGGGGTGACAACTAGGCATGCAGTCTGCCGCATAATATCCAGGCTATAGCCAATTCTTTTATAACGGTTAATAAGTTTTCTAAATTGCTCCGAAAAGTTAGATTTACCTACAATTTTTCTAAATCTGTACACTAAGTCACCGTAAAATTCGGGTTCCGTTATACCTTGTTGCAGAAGTAAGACATAAAACAAAGCGCCTTGTATAATATCCCTCAAAGCAGCAAAGAGTTAGACTAACACCGGGACCACCGCCTTAGAATGGTCAATAGAGTAAACCACCGGGGAAGAGAGTGGGGTAAAAGCACTTTTACAGCTAGCCAACGGCGCCCTGGGTCCCGATGCTACTCTTAATACAGAAATACATAAACATCGGTTTGCATAAAGGCTCCAAACTCAGTCAATGCATCAAAGCAAAAACATAAAAATCAAATTAATCACTATAATTAACAAGGACGAGTATTTATGGCTAATTCTACTGTATGCCAGAGTAAATGAAAACCAACAGTTGAACCACGGCGGGCCAAGTCAACAGACATATCGTCAAGCCCCAACCCACTGGTTAAAGTTTTACGAAGAGGCCGTCATTGAGTCTGAGGTCCGAACCTCTGTCGTGCAATTAAAGAGTGAAGCATAGCCATCAGCAATATTATGTTTTTGTACAATTTTTTTTATTTGTCATAATGCACAGTTATGTAATATTATATGTTCAGTTTAGTCCCTGCTATGCTGAATTAATTAAGATGCCACGCCTGTGTCTAATTTGCAGCAATCAGATTACGCGATGTTATTGATACAAATCCACATTCGTAATTACAAACAATCGAGATTCAGAAGCCAACTGATCTGGATATACACTGGTTGCGAAAACAGGGCTGATCAGGGCTCAGCAGGACCAGGCTTAATCCATGTACTTGATTTTGTCTGTGGTTTGTAAAGATCCTAAAGCTTTATTGTCATTCAGCTTACGGACTTTGCTTATTACAATTGCAGGTTTCTCGTGATGTCTCCTGCCACTTTGTTTGGTTAGGACAACCACCCTGTCACCAACACGTCCGTAATTTACAGAAGCCTGAAAAAAAAAACACAAAAAAACCAACGTATTTACGATGTAATAGGGATTCTAAGATTATATAGAAGAAATACAAACGATCAGAACTACCTTGCTTAGCCATCCGCGCAGATAAAAGAAAATAACGATGTAGCTCAGGTAGTGCCATAACGACAGTTTGCCGTCTACCGCCAGTACTTGGATGAAGAGCGAACAAACAGAAGTATCCACAGACAGAACATACTGCTAAACGACCAAACAGGACACTAATTATGTTAGATAAGACAGAAAAATACATGAATAAAGCATTTAACAGGATGGGCCACAGTATAATACAAATAACGAACAGATCAGACGCCCTGAGCGTAATTTCGTTATCTGCACATTTTGTAGCCAGCTTGTTGTGTTTGGTAGATAATGTCTGGCATTTTTATCACTTCTTTGGGAATAGAGAGCTGGCTGCTATGGTTTTCGTTGGTTTGTAACTTGTATTCTGTCCGTGTTATTTTGTTGACTTTTCTTCTTGGTGTCATTGGTATGCAATGATGTCTGTGATTGTTGGGGTTTCTGGAAATCTCTTCTCTTCTGCAACGGACAATCTTGATGCTGGCATCTGAATTGTTTCTGTACTTTTTTTTCAACAATTTCTTGAGTTTTTCTAGCAGCAAACCAGTCGCCGTAACCCACATATATAGATGCACATATACATTATCGCTGTTTTTTGCATTTAACAATAATTATGTTTCTCGGCTATTATTCTGGTCATGGTTTATTATTACACTTGGAACTACATGAAAACGCAGCCATGGCAGTTAAGGTACTAAACATCACTGTCATAGGCATACCTTAGTCGGCAAAGCATTCAAAGCAAACTTTACATTTATATGTCCAATGACAGTAATTGTATCCTTAGCAGTAACTATTATATGTATCTCAGGTACTCCTACAATCAGGAGATGACCATCCCAACCCAGGACCAGCAACGACTTCGTTTTCTGCTCCTTCAGCTGATTTCTCTTTCGGCTCGACGTCATCAATGTTAGACTGTAAATCTATCATCCCACTTATCCATTGTACACTACAATGTCCAGAGTATAGTAACTACAATAGATATTCTATATACCGAAATACACGGTTTTGATATTTTAGCATATTCAGAAACTTTGCTTAAACCAACAAAAACGAACGGTGAGCTTATCTTGCCGTCTTTCAAACACCTTGATCGCAAAGATCGTACGGATGATAGTTGTAATGTTGTCTTTTTAAGAGACACTTCATCAGAACAGACGCTATGACAGAGCCCATCGGCATTGAAAGTGTGTGGATAAAACTCGTACTGAAAAACAAAAGTTTGCTAATTGGCACCTTTTACAGACACCTTAACTCTGACTGTGTATTTTACGTCTGTCGAGTTCAATCCACCTCGCTGTTGATGATGGTGTCAAAAATATAATAGTAACTGGCGATTTTAATTATAACATGCTAAGACCGAACCTGTCCGGTAAAATAAGAAACATTTGCCTTCAGTTTTCTCTGACGCAACAAAAAAGAAAGACAAAAGTCCATGGAGTGCAAAAAATCATAAAAAAAAGGGTAAAAAAGTCGAGGGAATGTCACAATAAGAAACCGCAGCCCATTCCAGAAACCAAGAGAACGCAGACAAAATTAAACAAGCGCAAATCAAACAAAAGTAAATGCTAAAAGTGCTGAAAAAACACAAGAACAAAATAGCACAAGGTAAGACATAAAACAAATCGCGTCGTAAAATAAACCACAAAACAAGAAAGAGTAAGACTAACACGGGGACCACCGCCTTAGAACGGTCGGTAGAGTAAACCACCGGGGATGGTTAAGGGTGTGGGTGTGGGGTAAAATACTTTTACAGCCTTCCAACTTCACCCTGTGTGCCGATGCTACTCTCAATACAGAAATAGCTAAATCTTCGGTTCGCATAAATGCTCCTAACTCAGTCCATGCATCGAAGCGAAAACATAACAATCCAATTGATCACTATGATAAACTAAGACGAGTACTCATAGCTAATTCTACTACGTGCGGGCCAAGCCAAAGCCATATCGTCAAGCCCCAACCCACTGGATAAACATAAACGAAGACGCCGTCATTGAGTATAAGACTCGAACTAAATAAATAAATGTACCAACACATTACACAGAGAACGCATCATCTTAACTTGAAAGTATATTTACTAAAAATAAGAAAAAATATTGAGATTCAGTGGTGTCGGTGACCCATTTCCGTGTCAAAAGTTCATTGCCTTATATATGGTATCACAAATTTCTCAAAGCTTAAAAACTGTATAATATCAGACATGATCTTATGACCAAGCCAAGTAGATTACAATCTGTTATAACAAAAAGCTGCATCCACAGAATGGGTTACTTTACATGATCCTGATAGTAACACATATGCAAATAAAAAAAAAAAATCTCTCTCTCTCTCTCTCTCTCTCTCTCTCTCTCTCTCTCTCTCTCTCTCTCTCTATATATATATATATATATATATATATATATATATATATATATATATATATATATTTATATATTACAGACCATATAATTTCCCTTGCTAAAGACAGTATTCCAAACAGAATATCTAAAATTCGGCAACACCATGGCTCACAAGACATCTAAAACTACGAATAAGAAGGGAAAAAAGAGCATATAAAAGGTTAAGAGAACTTATCTTCAGACGGATTGGAGAACTTTAAATCACTTCGTAATAAAATCATACATATGATCCGTAAATGCTATGAAACAATCGCAAACAAACTGAATTCTAATCAAATTTCCCCGCGCTACTAGTGGACTAATCACCATAGTGCAGATTATATTTCATTTCCTATGAGATCATAGGGCCCATTGTGCTATATTTGAAAATGGAGTTCTGCTCGTGTATACGCTAGAGGGCATAAGCAGTGTTGCAAACCATTATTTCTTATCAGTTGTGTGTTTCCAAAGGCAATCGTTTTGACATTTATTTTACTATATTTCATTTCCTTTGGTATCATTCGGCCCATTGTGGAATATTTAAATATGGAGTTCTGCTCATGTATATATAAGATGGCGTAAGCCGTGTTGCAAACTTCATTACTGCTTATGAAGAGTCTCAATAAAACCGAAACTCCCATTTTTAAACAGAAAGCCAAACGGAGAGTTTTCCCAAATAATTGGCCAAACGGCTATACAAAAAAAAAAAAAAAAAAAAAAAAAAAAAAGTCACTAGCACATACGTGCAAAGTAGTTGTGGTCATGGTACCCCAAAAAAAGGTAAGAGAAAAGACCAGGGAGTGCCACAATCACATACTACAGCCCTAAGCCCTTTATAAAAAGAATCATGAGGAAGAGGAATACATGAGGTGATGTAAAGTGCAAACTCTGGCGCTTGAAATAATAACATCATTAAATGAATGTACGGGGAGACTTTCTAGGGTCTCCACACGACACAAACACAACAAGCGTGTTTTTACCATGTATGGGAATGGTGGCAATCTTTTTCAATGACGCGGAACCATTCGATTAAATTATCAATACATTTTCAATTGAAGGCCCCAAGTAAATCTGGTGAAAATTGCTAAACCGGAAGACAATTAAAAATTGCACAATTTCATACATGTGTACAGCCCTGGGACAAGGACAGATAAGCCCCATAGAAGATAAATTTTGATAGTAACTAAAAAGTTTTACTAATCTAATCAAACATCGTAAGTTTCAGTCATTAGTATTTTATGCATTTGAGAAAAAACAAAAACAAAAAAAACACTTTTCAATATTTTAAATGCATGCTGTAAAAAAGGTCAAAGGTCGATGTACGACCATCATTTGAAGAAACCGTAGACCTTGATCTTGAGACCTCGATACTCTTTACCAAGATTCAGTCTCAAAGCTTTCTTTGACCTTGAGGAAAAGAGTTTGTGCTTTAGCTCACCTGAGCCAAAGGCTCAGGATGAGCTATTGTGAGCACTCTCCGTCTGTCCGTCCGACCGTCTGTCCGTCCGTTCACAACTTTGAACGATTTTTCCTCTGAAACCTCTGGGCCTAATTGCTTCAAACTTTATGTGGAACCTTGTATTAAAGGGGTATTGAAAATTTGTAAAAATGATCACGGTTCGTAAATCAAGATGGCCGCCATGCCGCAATGTAGCTCCCATAGACTTATAATGGGAAAAACTTAAACAATCTTCTTCTCTAAAACCATGAGGCCAACGGCTTATATATTTTGTATGTAGCGATGTTTAGTGATCCCCTACATAAATACTGCTAATCAGGCCCCTGGGGTCCAGACTGGCTACGCCCCAGGGGATCGTGAACTCCCATAGACTTGTAATGGGAAAAACTTAAACAATCTTCCTCTTTGAAACCATGAGGTCCAGAGCTTATATATTTAGTATGTAGCAATGTTTAGTGGTCCCGTACTTTAATTCTGCCAATCAAGCCCCTGGGGCTCAAACTGGCGACACCCCGGGGGTCATTAGCTCCCATAGACTTATAATGGGAAAAACTTTAAAAAAATCTTCTTCTCTGAAACCATGAGGCCCAGAGCTTACATATTTAGTATGTAGCAATGTTTAGTGATCCCCTACGTTAATCCTGCCAATCAAGGCCCTGAGGCTCAAACTGGCCACGCCCCGTGGACCATTAGCTCCCATAGACTTATAATGGGGAAAACTAATATATTTAGTGTGTAGCAATGTTTAGTGTCCCCTACATACATCCTCAAAATCAAGACTGTCGGGTCTGAACTGGCCACGCCCTGGGGATCATTAGCTCCAATAGACTTATGGAAAAAAAACTTAAAAAAAAAAAAAAAAAAAAAATCTTCATCTCTGAAACCATGTGGCCCAGAGCTTCGATATTTAGTATTAAGCAACATTAAGTGGTCACCTTCATAAATCCTGCCAACCATGCTCCTAGGGTTCAAACTGGCACAGCGCGGGTCTCATTAGCTCCCATATACTTATTTAGACCATAGACTTCACTGTCTATATCTTCATTACGTAAGTTAGATGATAAGGCGAATAAATTATGATAGAAAACATGATTTGTATGAAGCAGGTCTTCTTACTAGATGTTATACTCAACATGCTCTTCGTCCTTACATTGATTCTGAAGTTAACCACATTAGACACTTCATCAAAATTCCATTCATTAATAAAGGTATTGAATTCATAGAGTTACCTAGCATATTTTGAGATAATAATGTTATACAGCTATACCTTCATATTTCGAAAACACGGAATCTCCTATTATTTGTTATAAATTTAACAAACCTATCCGTAATACTATACTTAATTTCAATAAATTAGTTTCGGATCTTTATACTGAAACTAGTTCCCCTGATTCTTGAGATTGTAAAGATTTTAAATTTTGTTATCAACCAGCGGGTCATATTGTCACTGGTAACTTGAAGATTATAACTGATTCACGAATCCATTCGGTTATTTCAAAAGGACCTAAATATACATTCCCAGCCCACACTGATTTCAAAAAAATGTCGGGAAACAATTGCAAGTGCTTTAAGTGATTATTGTACGTGTTGGTGTAAAAGAAAGCATGTTGAGTCTAATGCTTTAAATAATTGGAAATTAAAGATTTTTAAGATCATTGATGAACGTGTGTTATTTTACTCTAATAACCTTGATCTTCTCCCTCCTAAGCCTAAATTTTATTTTTTGATATTGAAACAAGATATCCAAGAATTTCATAGAAAGTATGTTTTGGCTCCAACTGATAAAGCTGCTAATAATGTTGTTGTTGTGTGACGACTTTATTATATCAATACTCTAATACAAGAACTTGGTAGTACCAGAACATATGAACGGATTTCTACTGACGAGTGATCTATTGTCAATACCCATTCTATCGATATTACTGCTAAGTTTGAGGTGAATATTAAAGAAAAGCAAGACAGAATTCCTACGTTATATTGGTTACCGAAACTTCATAAACGACCTTATAAAGCACGTTTCTTTGCTAATTCTAGTTCATGTACGACTACTGTTTTGCCCAAACTGCTAACTTCATGCCTTACTGCTGTTAAAAAACATTGGATTAGATACTATGATACTGTTTACGAAAGGGACGGAATTAACTATTTTTGGTCAATAAAAAATTCTAATGATGTTCTCAATAAATTTAAATCTAAAAACTTTCAGGCTTTTAAATTGTCTACATATGATTTTTCTACACTGTATACTACGCTACTTCATCATCTTATAAAAGATAAATTTATTTATTTAATTAACCGAAAGTTTATTCGGGAGAATACCAAATATTTGGCTTGCAACGAAGAATGCGTTTTTTTTTCACTTCTGATGTATACAATAATCACAATTTATGGTCGTGTCAAAAAGTCTGTGATGCCCTTGTTTATCTTTTGGATAATATTTTTATTAGATTTGGAACTAAACTTTATAGGCAAACTATTGGTAACTAATTGTGCTGCTCTTGTTGCAGATTTGTTTCTTTTTTTTATGAGAGAGATTTCATGAAGTCTCTCTTACGTGAAAATCAGGCTAACATTACTGACGCCTTCAATTCAACTTCAAGATACCTTGATAATTTATTATATATTGACAATATTTACTTTGACCAAATGGTGGACCGGATATACCCTACAGAACTTCAATTAAATAGAGCAAATTCTTCCGATATCGAGGCACCATTTTTGGATTTGAATCTATGTATATCTAATAGTACAGTTTCCACCAAAATTTATGATAAACGGAACGATTTTGATTTTGATATAGTCAATTTCCCTTTTCTGGATGGCGATGTCCCCCGGCGTACCTCATATGGGGTATACATATCTCAACTTATTAGATTCGCCAGAGCTTTCTCAAATCTTAATGGCTTTAACTACTGTAATAAAGCCCTTACTGCCAAATTTCTTAGGCAGGGCTTTCGTTATTTTTAACTTCGTAAGGCGTTTTCGAAATTTTATCGCAGACACAGTGCCTTGTTAGAAAAATATAGCGTCAGTCTGAAAACACTTCTGCACCAAGGTATATCGATGCCGGGGTTTTTCGATGGCTTGGTGTGCAGATTTAGAAAAATTGTAGGTAAATCTAACTTTTCGGAGCAATTCAGAAAACTTATTAACCGTTATGGGGGAGTTGGCCGTGGCCTGGATATTGTGCGGCGGGCTGCGTGCCTGGTTGTCGGCCCGGGCATTGTTGATGGCTATGCTTCACTCTTTAATTGCACGACGGCGGTTCGGGCCTCAGACTCAATAACGGCCTCTTCGTAAAACTTTAACCTGTGGGTTGGGGTTTGACGATATGTCTTTGGCTTGTCCCGCCGTGGTTCAACTATTGGTTTTCATTTACTCTGGCATACAGTGGAATTAGCCATAAGTACTCGTCTTTGTTTATGATAGTGATTGGTTTGATTTTTATGTTTTCGCTTTGATGCATTGACTGAGTTAGGAGCCTTTATGCGAACCGATATTTTATGTATTTCTGTATTAAGAGTAGCATCGGGACCCAGGGTGAAGTTAGATAGCTGTAAAAGTGCTTTAAACCCCCAGTGGTTTACTCTTCTGACCGTTCTAAGACGGTGGTCCTGGTGTTAGTCTTACTCTTTGTTGCTTTGTCGTTTATTCTCCGAGGCGATTTGTTGTATGTCTTGGCGTGTGTCATTTTGTCCTTGTGTTTTTCGCTCATGTTAGTATTGCGGTTGCCTCGCTTGAGGGGTAGGGGGTAGTGGGGGGAGAGAGAGAGCTGGTCTTGGTGCTTTTCGCGCGTTTGTTTGGTTTGTGCTTGTTTGAGTTTGTCAGTTTCCTCTTCCTCTTGGTGTCTGGGAAGGGCTGCGGTTTGTGATTGTGGCACTCCCTGGACTTTTCTTTTACCTTTTTTTTTATAATAAAAACTTAAAAAATCTCCATTGAAACCAAAAGGCTCAGAGCTTAGAAGCGACGCATTACGAAAACAAGCGTATTTAAATATACTGAAAATTTTACCACCAAAATAACCCGGTAAATTTCAGATAAAAATTCTGATATTTTTCATATTTCTTCTCAAAGATTGTTGGTACTCGTTAGAACCGCCTCGGCGAGGCGGTTCTAACGGGTACCCACAATCTTTTTTTTGAGCAGAAATAAGAACAAATAATGTATACCCCTGTAAACCCCAGTTTTACTATATAAATATGGGTTTAAGGGGGTCAACGTTACGTAGGCATGTTTTAGTGATGATAAGTGGTCACCTACATAAATCCTGCCAACCATGCCCTTAGGGTCCAAACTGGCCACACACCGGAGCTCATTAGCTCCCATAGACTTATAATGGGTAATATTTAAAAAATTTCTCTGAAACCATAAGGCCCAGAGTTTAGGTACTTAGTATGCAGCAACGTTAAGTGCTCATCTACATAAACCCTGCCAACTATGGCCCTAGGGTCCTAATTGGCCACGCCCTTGGGCTTATGAACTTCCATAGACTTATAATGAAAAAAACAAAACAAAACTTCTTATCTGAAATCATAAGGCCTAGAGCTCAGATTTTAAGTATGTAGCAATAGTAAGTGATCACCTGCATAAATCACGCAAACCATGCCCCCTAGGGTCCAAATTGACCACGCCCTGGGGCTCATTAGCCCCCATAGACATAATGGGAAAAACTTCAATTTTGTTTTTCTGAAACCATAAGACCCAGAGCTTAGATATTTAGTATATAGCAATGTTAAGAGGTCACCTACATAAATCCTGCCAAACCTGCCCCTAGGGTCCAAACTGGCCACGCCCCGGGACTCATTAGCTCACATAGACTTAAAATGGGAAAAATTAAATCTTCTTCTCTGAAACCATAAGGCCAATAGCTAAATTATTTAGTATGTAGCAATTTAAAGGAAAAACAGACCAAATTACGCCCCTTTGTTGCCTTCATGCGGACTGAACAAATTATGTGTCTGAACCGCGGCAGAAGTAAGGGCGAGGATTGTGGCCACGTAAAATCGACTTAAGCCGCCACATTCCGCCCATCCCCCCCCCTCCCCCCCAACCCCCACCCACACACACACACAGTGAAATCCTTTTATCCTTTTCACTGACCGTTCCAAGGCGGTTCTTCTGTCATGGTTTATTTTTTGTTATAGTTCGTCTTTGAATGTGTGTGTCGCTTACATCTTTTTGTTTTGGATAGCCATTTGGCCACTTTGTGGGAAAGTAACTGTCCGTTTGGCTTTCCGCTAGTGATGTTTCCATTAGGGTCTAGTTATTTCTTGTTTGTGTTTCTTTCCCTTTGATGTCTCTGATGGGAGGTGGGGATAATTGTATCGATTCCTGATCATTACCTTCCCTTCTATTTGGCAGTGTGGCATTTTTGTGTAGGAAAAGCTTGTAAGCAAAATATCTTAAGAACCGCTTGGGCTAGGTTCTTGGAATTTTGCAGGCTATTTGAAACTAATGTGAAGATAACCTGATCAAATTTTGGTATAATTTGATGAAAAAATTAACCACATTATGCCCCTTTATGGACTCAGGCATTTTGACATAGGAAAAACTTGTAAGCAAAATATCTTTTTGATTTATGACCCTTTGAAACTTTCAGTATTTTAACTATGTTAGTAAGATATCTCAAAAACTGTTTAAGTCATTGCCTTTAAATTTGACAGGGAATGATGAGTAAATAACCTGATTAACTTACAGTAGTTAACTCAGCTGAGGGTTGTGGCCTTGGGCCTCATGTTACAATATATGGGCTTGGCGGCCATTTGTTCAGTGGCGCGTAATCATTCAAACACTGTATATACCCTTTCAACAGAAAGCCCCCTGTGAAATCTGGTACAAAATTACTCAAGCGGTTACAGAGATGCAGAAATTAAAAACTTTGCATAATTGTATAGCCCCTGGGAAAGAGCAGATAGTATGTGCTATATACCAATATTCAGACTTACAACTTTCTTGGTTCTTAAAAATAAGATTTTACAAGTTTTTATCATATATGGGCATGACGACCATCTTAATTAACGAACCGTGACAACTTCTACAAATTTTAAATCCCCTTTCTCAGAAGGTTCTAGCATACAGTAGAATTAGCCAGGAGTAATCGTCCTTGTTTATTAAAGTGATTAATTTGATTTTTATGTTTTTGCTTTGATGCATTGACTGAGTTGGGAGCTTTTATGCGAATCGATTTTTTATGTATGTCTGTATTAAGAGTAGCATCGGGACCTAGGGTGAAGTTGGCTAGCTCTAAAATGCTTAAAACCCCCGGGTGGTTTACTCTACTGTCCGTTCTAAGACGGTGGTCCCGGTGTTAGTATTACTCTTTGGTGCTTTGTGGTTTATTCTACGAGGCGATTTGTTGTATGTCTTACCTTGTGCCATTTTGTTCTTGTGTTTTTCAGTCCTTTTTGCATTGCGATTACCTCGCTTGGGGAAGAGAGAGCTAATCTTAGTGCTTTTCGTACTTTGATCGACTTGTGCTTGTTTGGATTTGTCGGTTCCCTCTTCCTCTTGGTGTCTTGAAAGGGCTGCGGTTTGTAATTATGGCACTTGCTGGACTTTTCTCTAACTTTTTTTTTCATATAAAGGTTGAAGAAAATTGGTCTATGGGTTTTAGAGGAAAAGTCGTTCAAGGGGATGGGCGGACGACAGACGACGACGGGTGGACAGACGGACAGACGACGATGGACGACGGACGGAAACTAATCACAATAGCTCAGTCTGAGCCTTTGGCTCAGGTGGGCTAAAAAGTAGAGAGAAAGCGGTTTCGTATTGCAATAACTGGAAAATGCACGTAACATAGACATCAAATGCATTCTGATCTACACAATGCAGCATAGATAAAAAAATCTAACGAATTGACGCTATAACCATGTAAAGTTAGCAAATGTTAACTGCTGAAAAGTTAGCAAATGTTAACTGCTACCAGTTTACGTATATATCGTGAAGTATCTGATAATATAAGTTTTCCTCTGTTTGAACAATATATATTAATAAACATACCCCATATGACATATGCAAGTATGGTTTAAGCGCCTTGAAATCTGCAGCGGCTTGAGCGAATCCGCCAGGTTTTTCATATAGTTTGTAAGGTTTATTCGTCTCAACCTCCCTGGCGCCTTTTATAAGCGATCGGATTGCTTCCATACCCCGTCGAAAGACAAAGGTAGTACCTGCAACCAGAATATGCACGTAAAGGGTCGCTGATTGAGTATAATCGAATTGTCATTCAATAACACATATCAAATCCAATTATCCGATATATTAATATTCCGAATTGACAATAAGTGTACTGAACACATTCACACCCACGCACACGTGCACACAATGACTGCTATGAAGTGTATAATAAAAGTGAGACGATTTAAATAACACATACACACATACAGTTTTCAAAGTTTATTTGCCGTAAAGTGAAATTTTACGACTGACAATTTTCTGTCTGCCCTCGAGGTTTTGAAGACGTCAGTGACTCGTATATTCTTCAGTGCTTATGTGCGCACTGGTCCAATACCGAGGCACATTTTTTCTATTTGAATCTATGTATATCAAATGGTACAATTTCCACCAAAACTTATGATAAACGGTACGATTTTGATTTTGATATAGCCAATTTCTCTTTTCTGGATGGCAATGTTCCATGGGTACCTCATATGGGTATACATATCTCAACTTATTAGATTCGCTTCTTCAAATATTACTGACTTTTATCTGCCGTAATAAAGAAAAAAAAGGTAAGAGAAAAGCCCTTACTGCTAAATTTCTTAGGCAGGGCTATCGTTATTTAAAAGTTTGTAAGGCGTTTTCGAAATTCGATCGCAGACACAGTGCTTTGGTAGAAAAATACAGTCTGCAAACACTTCTGCAACAAGGTATATCGCAACCGGACTTTTACGGTGTATTTGTGTACAGATTTAGAAAAAGTGTGGGACAATCTAATTTTTTGGAGCTATTCAGAAACTTAATTAACCGTTATAAAAGAGTCGGTTACAGCCTGGATATTATGAGGCAGACTGCATGGTTAGTTATCAATCCAGTCATTGTTGGCGGCTATGCTTCACTCTATAATTGCACGAGGACGGTTCGAGCCTCAGACTATATGACAGCCTCTTCGTAAAACTTAAACCAAAGGGTTGAGCATTGACGATTTGTATTTGGCTTGGCCCGCCAAGGTTGAACTATTCGTTTTCATTTACTCTTTCACACAGTAGAATCAGCCATGTTGATGTATTGACTGATTCCCTCCACCCCTACCCCCCCCCCCCCCACACACACACACACGCCCTTCGGTGGTTTATTCTACTGACCGGTCCAAGGCGGTGGTCCCGGTGTTAGTCTTACATTGATTGTTTTGTGATTTAATGTACGAGGCCATTTGTTTTATGTCTTTCCTCGAGTTATTTTGTTCTTGCGTTTTTCGGTCCTTTAGCATTGCGATTACCTCGCTTGGGGAAGAGAAAGCTAGTCTTGATACTTTTTGTACGTTTGTTTGATTAACGCTTGCTGGGTTTTGTCCGTTTTCTCTACCGCTTGGGTCTGGGAAGGGCTGTGGTTTGTGATTGTGGCACTCCACTGACTTTTCTTTAACTATTTTTTTTTTTTTTTTTTTTTTTTTTTTTTTGTAGTTTACTGTCTACTTAATGACTTTACCAAGAAGGTAACCCGCGGATCGTTGTAAACTGCTACAAATATATAATAACTTATATGCGTCTTTGGATTTATTTTACAGGAAGTCTACAAACGTTGGTGCAAACGAGATTATGCAGTCTAATGCTTAAAATAATTGGAAGTTAAGAAATTTCAAAATACTCTTATGATCAAAAACATTTACCGCGTAAACCTAAATTTTCTTTTCGCATGATATTGCATAATGATATACGTTTATGTTTTGTTACGAAAGAAACTTTATGTTGTCCCTTTCTCAGGAAAATCGGACAAATATTACTGAAGCATTCAATTCAACTCTAAATAGTTGTATGACTAACTAAATCCTGATAATGAATCGTTTGAACGAATGGTTAGGACAATTTATAAAACAAATACAGTTAAGAAATGTAAGAGAAAAGTCCAGGGAGTGCCAAAATCACAAACCGCAGCCCATCCCCGTCACAAGAGGAAAAAAAAAAAAAAAAACGACGAAATCAAACAAACACAAACCAAACAAACGTACGAAAAGCACTAAGATTAGCTCTCTCTTCCCCAAGCGAGGTAATCGCAATGCTAAAAGGAGTGAAAAGCACAAGAACAAAAGTACACAAGGTAAAACAAACCGCCTCGTAGAATAAACCACAAAGCAACAAAGAGTAAGACTAACACCGGAACCACCGCCTGAGAACGATCAGTAGAGTAAACCACCGGGTGTTTAAAGCACTTTTACAGCTAGCCAACTTCACCCTGGGTCTCGATGCTACTCTTAATACAGAAATACATAAAAATTTGGTTCGCATAAAGGCTCCCAACTCAAACAATACATCAAAGCGAAAACATCAAAATCAAAAACACTATTTCTTCTGAGTCAATGCCCTTTTCGGTTCAGAAGAAAAAGTTTGAATATATATTTACAACATGGCTGCTAGGGCGACCATATTGAATTTTCAATCAGAATGCTTTAAGCCGGTTTTGATCTACATGTCACACGATACTTCCTGTCAGGCCTCGAGTCATTTTTGTCTGTTCACGAGAAGAAGTTAAACAGATTTTAAAGACGGCAACTCTAGCAACCATTTTAGATTTTCTATCAATACGATTTTAGTAATTTTTATTTTTAAGTCCCACTGATGCTTTCAGCGAAACAGGGTAAGAAAGAGTAAAGTCCAGGGAATGCCACAATTACAAACTGAAGCCCATCCCAGACACCAAGGGGAAGAGAAAACAGACAAAATCAAACAAGCGCAAATCGCATAAACTTACGAAAAGCACCAAGACTAGCTCTCTCTTCCCCAATCGAGGTAGTCGCAATGCTGAAAAGACTGAAAAACACAATAACAAAATAACACAAGGCAAGACATATAACAAATCGCCTCGTAATCAAAATCGTTACGTTTATCATAAATTTTGGTGGAAATTGTACCATTAGCTATACATAGATTCAAATCTAAAAAAAAAAAAAGTGCCTCGGTATCGGAAGAATTAGCTCTATTTAATTGGAGTTCTCTAGGGTATATGCTGTCCACTATTTGATCAAAGTAATTATTGTTAATATTTTATAAATCAACAAGGTATCATAAAGTTGAATTGAAACCCTCAATAATGTCAGTCTGATTTTCCCGTGAGAGAAACTTCACGAAATCTCTCTCATAACAAAAACGAAACAAACCTGCAACAAGAAGAGCACAATTAGTTCCCATCGGAATACCAATAGTTTGCCTATAAAGTTTAGTTCTAAATCTAATAAAAATATTATCCAAAATATGAGCAAGGGCATCACAGACTTTTTGATCAGACCATAAATTGTGATTATTGTATACATCAGAAGTGAACAAGCACATTCTTCGTTGCAGGCTAAATATTGAGTATTCTCCCGAATAAACGTTCGGTTAATTAAATCAATACGTATCTTTCATAAGATGATGAGGTTACGTAGTATACAGTGTAGAAAAATCATACGTAGACAGTTTAGAAGCCTCAAAGTTTTTAGATGTATATTTATGGATAACTTCATTGGAATTTTAATTGCCCAAAAATAATTAATTCCGTCCCTTTCGTAAGCAGTATCATAGTATCTTATTCAGTGTTTTTAACAGCAGTAAGGCACAAAGTGAGCAGTTTCGACAAAACAGTAATCTTACATGAACTAGAATTAGCAATAAACCGTGCTTTATAAGGTCATTTATAAAGTTTTGTTAACCAATCTAATGTAGGAAGACTGTCTTGGTTTTTTGTTTAATACTCACTGCAAACTTAACAGTAATTTCGATAGAATGAGTATTAACAATAAATCCGTTCATTTGTTTTGGTACTACCAAGTTCTTGTACTAGAGTATAGATATAATGAAGTCGTCATATAACAACAACAACATTATTAGCAGCTTTATCAGCTGGAGCCAAAACATATGTTCCTATGAAATTCTTGGATACCTTGTCTCAAATATCAAAAATATAATTTAGGCCGAGGAGGGAGAAGATAAAGATTATTAGAGTAAAACAACACACGTTCATCAATGATCTTAAAATCTTTAATTTCCAATTACTTAAAGCATTAGACTCCAGTCTTTTGGCCTTTCGGATCAGGAGAAGAATAAAACGGTATGCGAACCGATTTTTTATGTATTTCTGTATTAAGAGTAGCATCGGGACCCAGGGTGAAGTTAGCTAGCTGTAAAAGTGCTTTAAACCCGCCGTTAGTTTGCTCTACCGACCGTTCTAAGACGGTGGTCCCGGTGTTAGTCTTTATTCTACGCGGCGATTTGCTGTATGTCTTTCCGTGTGTCATTTAGTTCTTGTGATTTTCAGTCCTTTAATATTGCGATTACCTCGCTTGGGGAAGAGAGAGCTAATCTTAATACTTTTCGTACGTTTGTTCGGTTTGTGCTTGTTTCGATTTGTCGGTTTCCTCTTCCTCTTGGGGTCTTGGATGGGCTGCGGTTTGTGATTGTGGCACTCTTTGGACTTTTCTCTTACCTTTTTATCAACTAGCGACCTATGAGACAGTCTTGGACTTTTGATCGGAACGATTTCAACATTTTTTTGATCTCCAAAAAAAGGGTAAGAGAAAAGTCCAGGGAGCGCCACAATCACAAACTGCAGCCCATCCCAGACACCAAGAGGAAGAGGAAACAGATAGTACCAAACAAGCTCAAATCAAACAAACGCACGAAAAGCTTTAAGACTAGATCTCTCTTCCCCAAGCGAGGTAATCGCAATGCTAAAAGGACTGAAAAACACAAGAAAAAATAACACAAGGGAAGACACAAAACAAATCGCCTCATGTAATAAACCACAAAGCAACAAAGAGTAAGACTAACGCCGGGACCACCGCCTTCAAACGGTAAGTAGAATAAACCACCGGGGGGGGGGGGAGTGGGGGGGGGGGCGGGGTTAAAGTACTTTAACGGCCAGCCAACTTCACCCTGGGTCCCGATGTATCTCTTAATAATGAACAAAAAAAAAAAAAAAAAGCCAACTTCACCCTGGGTCCCAATGCTACTTTTAATACAGAAATACATAAAAATTCAATCAGCATAAAGGCTCTAAACTCAGTCAGTGCATCTAAGCGAAAACATAAAAATCAAAATTATTCACTATGATAAACAAAGACATAGTACTCATGGCTAATTCTATTGTATGACAGAGTAAATGAAAACCAGTAATTGAACCACGGCGAGCCAAGGCAAAAACAAAACGTCAACCCCCAACCCACTAGTTAAAGTTTTAAGAAAAGGCCGACTTTGAGTCTGAGGCCTGAACCGCCGTCGTGCAATTAAAGAGTGAAGCATAGCCATCAACAATGATTGGGTTTATAACCTGACATGCAGTCTGCCGCATAATAGCCAGGCTATAACAGATTTTTATAACGTTTAATTAACAATCTGAATTGCTTCGAAAAATTAGATTTTTCCCATATTTTTTTTTCTAAATCTGTATACTAAAGCAGCGTAAAATTCTGCTTCCGATATACCTTGTTGAAGAAGTGTTTTCAGATTTACGTTTACGTTGTTGTTTTTTCTACCAAGGCACTGTGTCTGCAATAAAATTTCGAAAACGCCTTACGAAGTTTAAAATGACGATAGCCCTGCCTAAGAAGTTTGGCAATAAGGGCTTTATTACGGCAATTAAAGTCACTAAGATTTGACGAAGCTCTGATACGTTGAGATATTTATACCCATATGAGGTACGCCGCGGGACTTCGCCATCCAGAAAAAAGAAATTGACTATATCAAAACCCAAATGATAATTTTGGTGGAAACTTATCATTAGATATACATAGATTCAAATCAAAATAAGGTGCCTCGGTACCGGAAGAATTGGCTTCGTTTAACTGGAGTTCAGTAGGGTATATGCGGTCCACCATTTGGTCAGAGTAAATATTGTCAATGTTTAATAAATTATCAAGGTATCTTGAAGTACAATTGAAAGCCTCAATAATACAAGTCACCCTGCTGCTTCCTACCAATATTCAAGTCAATTGGCCTTACAGGTCAGGGGAAGAAGTGAAAAGAATGACGTTCAAGATGTCGGCTACTGCGGCCAGCTTGGAATTTCGATCGGAACGAATTTAGATTTTTTTCCAATCTACAAGTCACCCTGATGCTTCCTACCATATTTCAAGTGAATTGGCCTTTCGATTCAGGCGAAGAAGCGAAAAAAAGTAATCTAGATGGAGGCGGTGGCGTTTATCTTGGAATTACGATCATAATGATTTTAGCCATTTTGATCACCCCGATGCCTTCTACCAAGCTTCAAGTCAATGAACCTTCCGCTTCAGGAGAAGAAGTGAAAAGTATATTTTCAAGATGGTGGCCATCTTGAACTTCCGATTAGAACTATTTTAAGTACTGTTGATCTACCCCAAAGCATCCTACCAAGCTTCGAGTCAATTGGCTCAGAAATATGGGAAGCGTTAGCTTCTAAAGCAAATTATTGACGCCGCACAACGGACGAGTCACGAAGAACATTGACCGATCACAATAGATCACCTTGAGCACTTTGTGTGATGTGAGCTAAAAGTTTTCTGCTGAGGTACATGATGATGGCGCCTGCTTTACGCTTTGTATTTGTTCAAAATATTCAGGTCGGTGTCTACGATTGCGAAACCGGCACTATTTGAAGGGCTAAATTATTTGTTTATAACGACTTTTTAATACTTACCATGGATAAGAGGTAGTGTGCGCTTGTTTCTTGCTTCGGGGGTGAAAACTGGAATTAGACATAATTAACGAGTGATGATCATTAATTTCAGCTTTTACGTAGGTTCTAGTATTACATATTAACTATAGTAAACACGCGGGTTCTAGTAGTAAACATATTAAACAGAGTAATAACTATCAATGCCCCGAAGCTTCCACGCAGGTACTAGTATTAAACATATTAAACACACTGATAATCAATCAACATCCGGATAGCTTTCACGTATTAAACATATTACACGGGGTGATAACCCGTTAATGCCTGGATGCCTTCCACGAAATTCTAATATTAAACGTGTTAACCGTAGTGATATTCCATTAATGCCTGGACACCTTCCACGTGAATGCTAGTATCGACCACATTAACTGAAGGGATAATCCATCAACGAACACTTGAATTAAACGTTAAACGGGGCGATATTTCATTATGCCCGAATAGCGTCCACGTGAACACTAGTTTTAAACATTAAACAGAATGATAACCCATAAATTCCCGGATAGTTTCCACGTGAATACTTCTCTGAAACGTATTAAACAAGTTGATAATTCATTTATGCCTGGTGAGCTTCTACGTAACTATTAGTATTAAACATATAAAATGAGATCATGATTTTTCATTAATGACCGGATAGTGTGAAAGTGAATACTAGTATTAAAATACTTATTAAACGGATTGATAACGCATTACTGATTGGACAGTTCACGTGAGCACTAGTATTTAACATTAATCGGAATGTTAAACCATAAATGCCCGGATAACTTCCACAAAAAGACAGGAATTTAGCAATACACGTACAGATGAATCATTTAAGTCTGGACAGCATCCACGTAAACACTGGATTCAACATACCTAAGGGTATGATACTCCATATGTCTAGATAGCGTTCACGCGGATATTACAAACAAACATATTCAAGTGCTTGGTAGCCCATTTATGTTTGGATAGTTTCCACATAAAATTTGAATTAAACTATTGAACGGAGCTAAAACCCATCAACGCCTAACATGTAGATAGCATCCATGAATTACTAAGCGACTTGGAATAATCCGTTATCTATTCAAAAGTAAATTAAATACAAGTTACCTTTTACTCGTAATTGCTAATGTATTGGCAAAAAGCGTAGATCCTGGTTAGACTCATCAGTCCTTGTTCGTCAGCGTCCTACCGAGGGTCTACCCAGTTTGCATTGTGTAGTGGCCATAAAACGTCTCCTTGTACATTCGGCCGCTGGCTAGCTATAGTTTACCCCTCACTCCCACCCCACCTTGTTAGCACATTCGTTGTAGCTACCATGGCGTTACATATGTAAAATATTTTCTTGCACCCTAATATACTTGCTATGTTTATCCAATTTTTTTTCTTGTAAAAAGAAAAGGTAAGAGAAAAGTCCAGGACGTGCCACAATCACAAACCGCAGCCCTTCCCAGACACCAAGAGGAAGAAGAAACCGACAAATCCAAACAAGCACAAATCGATCAAACGTACGAAAAGCACTTAGATTAGCTCTCTCTTCCCCAAGCGAGGTAATCGCAATGCTAAAAGGACTGAAAATACAAAACCGAAAAGCACAAGGTAAGTTTCTCTTTCCGCATTTGATTTCAAAGGTGTTATTGCCCTAAAGGCATTTTATTTACCTTGTCGGAACTGCAACAACTGTTATCCTATTTTTCATACTTATTTAGATATTGGATGTTGAACGCATTACCCTCTACAGTGCTTCAAGTTTACCTTTTATACATAATGTATTCGCTATGAATGAATGTATATGAATACATAAATTATCAAGCCAAATTTGAACCGACCATGGCTTGTGATATAACTGTTACATACATATGTAATAGTCGCATATCTCATAACATGATTTTCATAATACAACTATTTGAATGATAAGAACCGGTAAGTGACTAGAAAAACGTATTATTATGATGTTTTATCAGAAGAGAAATATTATTTGCGCCCACTGCACATGAAATGGAAACAAATTATCTCGAAAAGGCAATGCCATACGGTTCAACAGCCAACTTAAAGCAGTCGAAGTTCCTTTTTTCAGAAAGTTATAATTATTTAAATCCACTTAACATTGTCTCTGCTGTAGTTGCACTAAGTACAATATATTGGACTTCTATTAATAGTTTAAAGCAGTGTAGGTTTTGGTATTACTTTCTGTTAAGTATGTTACTTTTAAGAGCTACTTTATATATATTGTGTAAATGACTTTTAATATTTTGTATATTCAGGCACGCTTTTCAGGATGTCCTGCTGAGATTAAATCAACTATCAAATCAATAAATAGCATGTATGAATAAAATGCCTTAATTAAATGAATAAATATATTACTTCCTTATGTTTTATGTCTCTAAGTGTGAATAAGTTGTATATATAGTAAGTAATTTCATCAGTACTTAGTTAGTACTTAGTTATCATGAAACGCCTGTACGCCCAGCTGAGACACAGATCAGTCTGGCTATCCTTCCAGGCTAATCTTCACTGTGCACTAATTGGGTAGACTGGGCAGATGCACATATATGCTGATGCGACGGCCTACAGAGGATGAAAAAAAAAATGTAGAAGAGCATTTGATTGCATTGCGTTAAATTTCAGAGTGGTCAGGTTCAACTGTTTATATCTTTTTTTCCTTATATTTGTACCGGGTAGAATTTTTAGCATGGTGTTTAAAATTGTTTCAGAACTTAGCAGCAAGCCTTGTCTATGAAAAGCTGAATTTCACGAAAATTAAGCAAGTATACAGACGCTTCTTTTGTCTCTTTGCTTATTTCAGAATTTATATTATTGATCTTTTGTTTCAAGATAAAAGCGAGGTATAAAATAATTCAAATAATATGGTTTCGGGTTTACTTTCACCAAGGCCCACTTCACTTTAGATGCACATAAGGAGGATAAATTATCAGGTGGCCATATAGTTTCATGCTCACAAAACTGACCCGCTTGCCGGATATTGATGAGATTGGTTAGAAGTTAAGAGTGATCACTTTGAATTTGACTTGGTAAAGGGAAACCTACGTTTCGGGCCTCAGACTCAATGACGGTCTCTTCGTAAAAAAAGTAAGAGAAAAGTCCAGGGAGTGCCACAATCACAAACCGCAGCCCTTCCCAGGCCCAAACAGGAAGAGGAAACCGACAAATCTAAACAAGCACAAACCGAACAAACGTACGAAAAGCACTAAGATTAACTCTCTCTTCCCTAAGCGAGGTAATCGCAATGCTAAAAGGACTGACAAACACAAGAACAATCTGACACACGGAAAGACATACAACAAATCGCCTCGTAGAATAAACCACAAAGCAACAAAGAGTAAGACTAACACCGGGACCACCGCCTTAGAACGTCGGTAGAGCAAACCACCGGGGGGTTTAAAGCACTTTTACAGCTAGCTAACTTCAACCTGGGTCCCGATGCTACTCTTAATACAGAAATACATAAACATTTGGTTCGCATAATGACTCCCAACTCAGTCAATGCATTAAAGCGAAAACATAAAAATCAAATTAATCACTATAATAAACAAAGACGAGTACTCAAGGCACTATGTATTTTTATATTAAGACTAGCATCGGGACCCAGGGTGAAGTTAGCTAGCTGTAAAAGTGCTTTAAACCCCGCGGTGGTTTACTCTACTTACCGTTCTAAGGTGGTGGTCTCGGTGTTAGTCTTACTCTTGTTGCTTTGTGGTTTATTCTACGAGGCGAGTTTTTGTATGTCTTACCGTGTGTCATTTTGTTCTTGTGTTTTTCAGTCCTTTTAGTATTGCAATTACCGCGCATGGGGAAGAGAGAGCTAATCTTCGTGTTTTTCGTATATGTTTGTTCGATTTGTGCTTGTTTGGATTTGTCGGTTTCCTCTTCCTCTTGATGTCTGGGAAGGGCTGCGGTTTGTGATTGTGGCACTCCCTTGACTTTTCTCGTACCTTTAAACAGCTGGTGAGCATATTGTATCAAAATGTGACAGAGGATGATGATCAGAAGAATGATAGCGCTGTTGATGGATGAGTTGAATTTACAAACATGATAGATGCGGTGTTTGAAAAAAACAAACAAAAAAAAACTGATGACGAGGAATAAATCCCTGTTTAACGCAAGTTCTAGGCTGATTATTGTTAGCTAGGTTGATCCATTTGCCTCTCATACCAGAGAGGTGAACTAACATGTATGCGAATCTGTCTACTGGGCTAATTTTAGTGCGTTTTCGTACGTTTGTTCGATTTTTGATTGTTTGGATTTGTCGGTTTCCTCTTCCTTTTGGTGATTGGGAAGGGCTGCGGTTTGTGACTGTGGCACTCCCTGGACTTTTCTCTTACCTTTTTTTTTGTTAAAAATGACAGTCGTATGGAATATTAAAATGTTATTATCTTTTTTTATCTGAGGAATATATAAATAAAATGCACACATGTTTGTTTAGGCATAGTTGTTTTGTTGTAAAAGAAATGTTTAAATAATGATCGTTACAATTAATTTAAAAACACTTAACATTATTTCTCATTACTCAATTTTATTTTGTTTTGAGTTTAAAAGTTGTAGGAAGACAATTCAAAACAACACTATAAAACATTTTGTATGATCTAGGGTTATATTGTATCATTAATTTGTGATTTATTTAATAACCAATTATTTTTATTGAGTCAGTATAATTGTTCTTATGTTACGTACGTGACATCTGTCAGAGATAAAGGTATTTGATTTTTATAAGACACATATTTCAAGAAAAAGATTAATATTGTGAACCAATATAGTGACCAATGATTCGGATATAGTTTGTATTAAAGTTGCTTAATTAAAGTTCAAATGCCACGATAAATTAAAAGGGTAAGGAGACGATTTACATTTTGTTATTTAACAAAAAGTACCACAATGAAAGTGGAAAAAGTCAATATTTTATTGAATTCCCTCAAAAGTTATTCAGGTCCTCTACACACTGATCCCAAACTGTATCAAATATCAGAATCATAGTTAATGGGGTTTTGTAGATTTCATGTTGGCAAGATTATCCATTGTAATACAAGCAAAGACAAAAGAGGCCAAATGTTTAAAAATTTCGCTCAGAAGTTAATCGGGTTATCTTAGTATTGATCCTAAGTATGCCAAATATCAGGATCGTAGCTCAAACGGTTCTCTAGATATCATGTTCCTATTGTTATAATAGCAAAGTCCGAAAAGGGTCTAACTCTGTCAATATGCTACATAATTACATCAAAAGGTAATAAAGTCGTTTCACACACTGATCCTAATCTGTATACCAAATATCAGAATCCTAGCTCAAGCGGTTCTCTAGGTATTGTGTTTACTATCTTTGATGTGCCTAAAATATTGATAGTGTATCAAACTGTAGAGACGCAGATTGATAAAGGTCTACACTTTTTGCTCAGACCTACTTGTCTGAATATCTAGTATACATATGGTAACCTAAATATTTTAATCTCAGAAACACGGAAATTTCTTTGGGACGCAAAAAATGTTCGAATCAGCCATGGTAAACGAGCCATGGGTGGTCGAGTCATAGTTTTACTGTAAGTATTTTTTCCTTGAACATCTGACATTCCACAAAGTAAAGAGAAAAATTCGATTTTTTCCATGATAACAAGAGAAAAATAGTTCTATAATAGCATATCAATGTAGGCATATGTACGTTCAAGAAAGATGAAATGCATTTAGCATGTTTTAATTTGTTAGAAACTAGATCAGACATATGTTCATACAGATGTAACATATTTAATTACCAACAAGACACGTGTTAGGTGATGAGGCGCAAGTACTATTTTTTTATATATATTTCTGTACTGTACACCGTAATGCTACACTGACCATCTGTTACCATAAACCTAGATGATGTTTCTGTGTGCGTGCGTGCGTGCGTGCGTGTGTGTGTATGTGTGTGTGTGTGTTTGGAAACAATATTTAACGAGCTTGGTAAATATGATAAGATAAAATATTTTATTTAAGAAACATAGGCCCTTGAGTTATACAGGTATACAATAACTGAGTGTGTACATAAAGTACAGAAATGGCGGACAATATGGCATTTTCCAGCTTCTGAATAGTGATTTTAGATTGTTAAACATATTTAAAGATTGCAAAATACTAATATTACTATTATGCACTGTACGGAGAGATTGTGAGCACCGACACACTTTCAAATATCTTTTTTATATGGTTTCTCATCACCGATAATAACTTACTTTGGTATATAGCTATATACGATGTGCGTGGGACCAGTTAGGAATTCTGGCAGGGAAGACAATTATCTTCACACCCGTTTACCCACCTTCATCACGTAAGTAAACATTGATATCACTCATTTACATGAATGACAAATACAGATATTATGTGTTACGAGCCAGGCGTAACGAGCAAGAAATAAACGTGAAACAAGCACAAAGCTTTAAATTATTAACAATATTTATTCACAAAAAATTAAGACAATATTCAAAACAAAAGAATGTAAGTAAACGGTACCTTTCAAGTTTATGTCACAAAGTCTCTCAGAAACAATCTACACGAATTTATTAAACAAATCCTTTGAATAATAGTTTCTGATCCCACAATTTAAAGTCCATGAATTCAGAATTTAAGTCCAGAATGAATAAGATATTAAAAGTGATCCAGTACAGAATTTCCAGTTAAAGTACACAAAGATGCCCATATGAAAATCTTTCCTTATATAATATCAAAGAACATTCTAGTAAAATAGTAAAAAGAATTTACTACAGGCATCTCTCATTTTCCAGTTTCAGTCAAGAAACTTCTAAATATTCAATGACATGCCAAAAATAACTTAGTCCAGAATGAAGGACATAAACAGCATGCTTTTGTAAACATGTTGGTCCAGAAAGTTATTTATGGAAACATAGTAAATAAAGTTATGAATGGAAACATAGTAAACATGATGCTTAAAATAATTGAATACCCTAAATATAACATATGAGTAAACAAGGTGCAACCAATTGCCAAAACAAAGATATTTGAGGCATGAAAAAAAGGGAGTGCCCTAATCACAAACCGCAGCCCATCCCAGACCCCAACAGGAAGAGGAAACCGACAAATCTAAACAAGCACAAACCGAACAAACGTACGAAAAGCACTAAGATTAGCTCTCTCTTCCCTAAGCGAGGTAATCGCAATACTAAAAAAGGACTAAAAGGACTAAAAACACAAGAATAATCTGACACACGGAAAGACATACAACAAATCGCCTCGTAGAATTAACCACAAAGCAACAAAGAGTAAGACTAACACCGGGACCACCGCCTTAGAACGGTCGGTAGAGCAAACCACCGTGGGGTTTAAACACTTTTACAGCTAGCTAACGTCACCCTGGGTCCCGATGCTACTCTTAATACAGAAATACATAAATTCGGCTCGCATAAAGGCTCCCAACTCAGTCAATGCATCAAAGTGAAAACTCAAAAATCAAATTAATCACTATAATAAACAAAGACGAATACCCATGGCTAATTCTACTGTATGCCAGAGTAAATGAAAACCAATATCTGAACCACTGGCGGGCCAAGCCAAAGACATATCGTCAAGCCCCAACCCACTGGTTAAAGTTTTACGAAGAGGCCGTCATTGAGTCTGACGCCCGAACCGCCGTCGTGCAATTAAAGAGTGAAGCATAACCATCAACAATGAATTGACAACTAGGCATGCAATCTGCCGCATAATATCCAGGCTATAGCCAATTCTTTTATAACGGTTAATAAGTTTTCTGAATTGCTCCGAAAAGTTAGGTTTACTTACATTTTTTTCTAAATCTGTACACTAAGTCACCGTAAAATTCGCTTCCGATATACCTAGTTGCAGAAGTGTTTTCAGACTGACGCTATATGAAGCCACGGATCAACTTATGCAAACTCGTGTCCTAATTGCACAGGCTGATCCGAGATCGCCTCTATCGCCAGGTAACTAGACGATAAATTCACGAATTTGAAAACCAAAATCAAAGTTAACTTTACACATTCGCGCAGCCTGAAACCTAGACTTACGTGGTCATCAAACAAACTTCATAAATTTTATTAATATTATGTGGGAACCAGTAAGGAATCCTGCCAGGGGAGATGACCATCTCCTCCCCAAAAACTCCCTCTATTTACCCACACTAATCATGCTCAGCAGCAAAGAATACACCGCCTTCCATGAGTGACAAAATACCTCTATGCTCGATAAGATAGGGTGCAAATAAATACCGAAATCCTACGTTTTGATACCCATGATAAGCCCCGGATCAGCTTGTGCCATCCCATAATCAGATCACACAGGTCGATCCCTGACCTCCTTGATCATCGGGTAACTACCAATAAATTCGATAAACTCAAACTGAATAAGTTAAATCTAAATCAGTCTGTGTATTCACTCAGCTTGGTCCCAGACTAATTTGTTCATCAGACAACTTTAACATTTTATTTTTATCATGTGTGAACTAGAAGGGAATTTTGCCAGGGGAGATAACTATCTCCCCTCCCAAAACTCCGTCTGTTTACCCACACTCATCATGCCCAGTAGCATTTAATATATCTCATAACATGATTGGCAAATACCTCTAAGCACTATATGACAGAAATCCTCGTTTTAAAATCCGTGAGAAAGAATTCCCAGGTCAGCCTATACCATCGCATGATCATATCGCAGAGGTCGACCGCACAGGTCTGTCTACATCTTCCTCAATCATCAGATAACTTAATCTTCAAAATAATACACGTGCAAACAGAGAAATTTAAGTTCAGTCAGCAGTGCGTTCGCACTGCCTGATCCTAGCTTAACCTGGTCATTAAAAGTTAAAAAGGTCAATAGTATGCGGAAATCAGTAAGAAATCTTGCCAGGGGAGGTAAAACCTTGCATACGTCTCTGACTACCCTGGTCATCAAACAGCAATAACAATAATGATAACAATAATATCAATAACAACAACAGCAATAATAATGTTATTATTATCATCCCCACCATTACCAATACTATAACCATCATCACTCTTGCCATCATCCTCGCCACCAATACTACCATCATCCTCAGTGTCATTGCTATTTTAATATGCAACACTCTGGAAATTCAATTCCAGAAGAAAGAAAATAAAACAAACAAGTCGAATATGTTTTGACGGTTAATAAATTATGGCAGATAAGGAGCCTAACTGTGCAAGTTTCATAGTCATAACAAGACATCTCATTTTCTTCGACATAACAACGCATGTGAGTTTCTTACTCTTAACAAGTCATGATGACACGGCCAATCAACCCGTAAATGGATACCTGTTACATAAAAGTGGCAGGCAAGTGCAAAGTGAAATGAACAAAGGCAAATCTCAGTTGACGATAAGCCTCCAAAATCAATGTGTAGTAATTTTGTATGTATGCTATGCAGAGTTATTGCAATTCCTGTAAACTGGTTTGCATCTACGTGGCACGGGCTGGGTGTGGCGGAGAGGGAGGTAGAAGGACTCAAAAACGCATTCCCTTTCAATGTCCATTATCACTGTGCATAATTTGAACTAAATACCTTGAATACTTCTTGATTCATATATATGTGAAAATATACTGAAACTGTTAAGGGTTGGGGGATAATAGTAATATGTGACAAGACAGACCTATGGTTCTTAGATACTGCACTTCCAATGCATGTCTTCTAGACACTGCATTGCCACTGCATACAATTGTATACAATTTGAATTAGTTCCCTTCAGCACTTCTGGAGTTATGTCTCGGACAAGAATATTTAATAAAAGCAAATATAAAAAATAGGTAGTTAAAATTCTTTTTTATACTGCACACTTTCTCTTAACTTTTTTTTTTTTTTTTTTTTTTTAATCTATCTATCTATTGATACTGCAGCACCCCCAAGCGGGGATTATGTGAAGGTGTCCGGTGTGCTTCAGACCGGGTTTCCGTGGAGTGAAAGTTTAAAAATCAGTACAGTCAGATAAAAAACATGTGAAGGTGAAATAAAGATGATAGGTTAAAATGTTAAAAGTCTGATGAAGACAAAAGCACAAAGATAAAAGGTTAAAAACAATGCTTCCGGTCTAAGGCATGGAGTAGGTCAGTCTGAAAGAATCAATATCTGGCAGTAATGGTGGCAGCTATTCCATTGGACAATGGCGAGGAGGAAAAAAAGTGCTTGTAGTAGTCGGCAACTGAATGGATCCGTGTGAAAGGTAGTGGGTGTGACTTTGAATGTCGTGTGGATACCTGGGAATGCACAACATATGATGGCAGTGGCACTGCTACAAGACCTTGCACTATTTTATAAAACAGACATAATCTAGCATCAGTACGCCTATCCTCCACTCAAGCTCACCCAGCATGCTTGAAACACTATCATATGGAGAGAAACGACCCAGAGTCCAGCGTGCCGCTCTTCTCTGAACCATTTATATACTATGCATATTTGACTTAATATAGGGGCTCCAAACCGGGGATGAGTACTCAAGTATTGGGCGTACTAAGGTTTTATAAGCATATTCTCTGATGCCTGGGTCTTTTTTACGGATGTTTCTTCTAAGGAAGCCCATAGTTTTGTTTGCTGGGGTTACCGTGTTCCGGATGTGATCATTCCAGGTCAAGCGGTCATTTATTGTCACTCCCAAGTACTTGGAACTACTAACTGATTCCAGCGTTTCTCCATATAGGGTGTACTGAGAGGGGAGTGCAGTCTTGAAGCGTGTCACATGGATAACTGTGCACTTGCTGGGATTAAATTCCATGTCCCATTTAAAAGACCATTCTCCTAACCTGTCAAGATCTTCTTGAAGTAATTTGGTTTGCTCAAGATTTGATGTGGCCAGATAAACTGCAGTGACATCGGCAAACAACCTTATCTTTGACCTAATATGATCTGGAAGGTCATTTATGAAGACCAAGAATAAGAATGGTCCCAACACTGATCCCTGTGGTACGCCTGGGGAAACCAATTCCTGAGACGACTTTTCATTTCATGCAGTGTGAAAAAAAATATTCTGGATAGTTTTGGAGTTATGCTCCGTACAAGAAAAAAAATAATAAAGGGTAATAGTTTAAACAATAAGAAAGGTAGGGTTATACTGTGATACACGCAATGTATACTGTAATTCACGCAAAGTCTTTTATCATTTAATGAGGTTTATGGTCGTGTCAAAAAGTCTGTGATGCCTTGTTTATCTTTTGGATAATATTTTTATTAGATTTGGAACTTAACTTTATAGGCAAACTAATGGTAATCCGATGTTAACTAATTGTGCTCCTCTTGTTGCAGATTTGTTTCTTTTTTGAGAGATTTCATGAAGTCTCTCTAACGTGAAAATCAGGCTGACATTATTGAGGCTTTCAATTCAACTTCAAGATACCTTGATGATGTTTTAAATATTGACAATATTTATTTTGACCAAATGGTGGACCGCATATACCCGACAGAATTAAATAGAGCAAATTCTTTCGATAAGGAGGCAGCTTTTTTGGATTTGAATCTGTGTATATCTAATGGTACAGTTTCCACCAAAATTTTTGATAAACGGGATGATTTTGATTTTGATATAGTCAATTTCTCTTTCCTAGATGGCGATGTCCCCCGGCGTACCTCATATGGGGTATACATATCTCAACTTATTACATTCGCCAGAGCTTCTTCAAATCTTAATGACTTTAACTACCGTAATAAAGCCCTTACTGCCAAACTTTTAAGGCAGGTCTGGTGGTCTGTGTCAACTCTGGCATTGAAGTCCCCAAGGAGGATGAGTTTGTCTGTCCGAGGTGCTGCAGAAATCACAGAATCTAAATCATCATAGAACTTGTCTTTAACCTCATCTGGGTTGGTCATTGTGGGTGCATAGGCACTTACAATTGTTGCACGCCTGTAGCCAGATAATGAAAGTCTCAGCGTTATCAGGCGGTCATTTATGCCTTTAGGATGTCTCGAAAGCTTGCTGACGAGGTGTGACTTGATGGTGAATCCTACTCCTGCTTCACACCGCTCTTCTTTCTTGCGTTCACTCCAGAAGAAAGTGTAGCCAGCACCAACTTCTTTTAAAAGCCCTTCTTCTGCAAGGTTAGTCTCACTCAGTGCTGCAATCTCGACTTTGTATCGGTCAAGTTCTCTACCAACTAGAGCTGTTCTTCGCTCAGGTCTGTCAGAACTAGAACTGTTCATTAGGTAACATTCCAAGCGCCGATGGTAAGTGGTATCACCTTCATCTTCTTTTTTCTTGTTTGACCGCTAAGTGGGATTCCCGCTGATCGCGGTTAATCAGCCAGGAGTTTTGAAGCAGGCAATTGTTTAGGGCACCTTTTCTAGCCCCTTCCCCATGCTACGGGGGTGAGCAGTGCGATCCTAAAAAAGGTCTGCTCAGTCGCTCAGTTCGGCTGCCGAATTCCCCATACTGCTTCCTTCTTAAGGAAAGCGACCATATAGAACCAAGCCGCCTGTGTGCTGGTCCGCAACTACAGCTTCCAGTGTTTCCTCACCTGCTGCTTCGCCGCTCGCCCATCGCCACAGGGCTTTGTATGATTTGCATATATGTGCTTGCTGTGAATGTGTGTTGCTGATTAAGATGACATGCGCTGTGAATTGGATTATAGTGAGGGAGAGGCGCGCAGAGTCAACCTCACTCTCTCATCCTGACCTAGCTGGATCCAGAGGCAAGACAGTGTCAGGACATCTGGAGCTAAGCCCGGATGCAGTGGATGATCAAGTTTCACTAGATTTCACATGTGACCTTTCGTTGAAAAAGTGTTGATAATTTGTCCAAATGGATCTGCGCTATTACCATACCCATATATGATAAAAACACTAAAACTCTTTTTGTCCAGAACCATGCAATCGTTGAGTCTCAATCTTGGAACATAACACCAGGGACTCAAAATCTACCAAGTTTCATTATGAATACATGCCTATTCAAATACATTGAAAAATTCAGCAAGAAAAACGAAAAGTTTTCGGATAAAAAAATTGGATGTTTTTCATATTTCTGCTCAAAGCATAGATTGTGGGTACTCGTTAGAACGGTCTCTCCGAGGCGGTTCTAACGAGTACCCAAAACCTATGTTTTTTAATAGAAATAAGAAAAATAATGTATACTCCCGTAAACACCCCTTTTACTAAATAAAAGTGGGGATTAATTGGGTCAAAAGTATATAGGTATGTTTTCATGATAACCTTTGAACTATTTAAGGAACAGTCAAATTTGAGTTCTAGTTGCTGTGGCAATACTGGAAGATTGTTGCAGGCATGCAATGTTTCGTTTATTCAGGTAAGCGAACCATGGCCATACGCCCCTTGTTACTCTTTGCAGCTGCACAATTTAGTACTGTGAAATTATCAGAAATGAATGATTCCTGCATAATTTGCAGCCATTTTTACTATGGGAAAAAAGTAACCATTCAAGCACGTGTTAAATATTATGGTATAAACATTAATCCTGACTGTTTCGCTTTTTAAGATTGTTAATACATTGGTACTACTAAGCTCAATATATAGCACTCCTGGGACAGCGTGACAAATTTTGATATTCTTATAACTACTTATGTTAGGTTTGATGAGGCAGTCTAAAGGGCGATGCGAAATATTAGCTGAAATCATTTTTTTTTTTTTTTTTTTTTTTTTTGATGTGAGCTAGTGTCATTTTTATTTAGACGAGATATAATTTAGACCTATTCCAATTCACCCTTTGCATTTTAGAATTTATCCGATTAAGCCGAGATCTGCATGTAAATAACACAAGACTATTTAAATCAACTTTGACAATTATGTGGGCGAAGCGTAGACTAAACTATCAGTGAACGCTTATGCTTGTATCTCAAAATCACTTTTTTATGACGACTGTGATACGAGTCATATACCTTGCTTAGTGCATAAGTAGGGAAAATAAAATCATTAGTAAGTGGTACCACTTTTGGTCGCTTTTTACCTATCTCTTTAACTCATTTAAACCTATCTTGCCATAAATTGGACATTGGCAATCATTGTAGACCCAGATCTGACGCCACAGAACGCGGTGTCTGATCAGGGTGTACACTGTTTGCATAAAGTACAGGAATATATATATATATATATATATATATATATATATATATATATATATATATATATATATATATATATATATATATATATATATATATTATTAACATGGTGAAAAAAATAACCAGGCATCCCTTATAATGGAAATGGACTCGTCCGATGAACTGATATAGAAGAGTCTACTCGGCATAAATGGGTTAATTAATTAATTGATGACTGAATAAACCTGTGCCTAGACCATGTTTCCTCTGATAAAGATAAGATCTGCCAACCTGTATAGTCCCATCCGCCATCTGTCAGGCTACGAGTGACGCCTCGATCCATTACCTTGATCAGGGTAGCGACTTTAGCAATTACTAAAACGCAACATATAGCAAATAGAAACGTCTTCATCCCTAAAAAAGAAACATGATTGTTGTAGTCATTGTTCTATTCATATTACAGTTAGGACTTTTAAGACGCGGACATATAAGCGGTTTAGTGCGTGCATGTACTAACGTAAATTGTTTTATTGTACAGCTATAATTATTGAATGATCCACATGTGCGATTAAACCTGAGAAGCAAGCGCTTTCGGCACTCTTTCTTTACATTTACGCTTACTCGGATGCACTTGAATGTTCCAAAGTACCTTTACATGACGTTGAAATTTGCTGACGATCTAGAGCAACGATTTGCAGATTATTTATACTGTATTAACTGATGAAACTGACTATTTTCGGGCTACAAACAACTAACGCACAATAATTATCGCCAAATAATACAAAGACTATTACACTGATACTGGTGGATATTGTCCCGCGAAAGGACGTGAAATGACGCTCGCAAGCTCGCTTCCTTTGATTTCTAGCTCGGGACAATATTAACCAGTATTTCTCCAACATTCTTATAATATAAATTGGTTTTGTAATCAGGAATCGCTGTAATGTCTTGTTAATTTATGTCCTCTGGCAGTTATGCGATTCCTGCTGCATCTCACTCCATAAAAAGAACACTGGCAAACAACGTAGACCCAGAATAGACGCCACAGGAAGCGGCGTTTGATCAGGGTCCACACTGCTTGTATAATATATATATATATATATATATATATATATATATATATATATATATATATATATATATATATATATATATATATATATATATATATATATATATATATATATATATATATATAGTAATGACAAAAACTAACAAGACACCCCGTTTGTTTAAAATGTACTAGTACAACGAGTTAAGAAAGAAGAATCCTCTCGGGCTAAATGGATTACTTATTGAACACAGAGGAGGCATTCAATGAGTGAAAGGTTCTTAGAGACATATGCGGTGAGGATGGCACAATTAATCGGATAATCGATTAATTGATTGATAAATTCCAAAAAAATGCTAATCATTATAGGTTGGCTAATAATCGATCATTTGATTTCTGATTACCGTATTTACCCCTAGTATTTAGATACGTCAACTTCGTCCCATACTTTATCTGAAATTTGAACAAGTGCAATTTACTACCAACTGTTGTGTCTAAAATAGCTGGATTAGTAACAAACAGTGTAGACCCTGATGAGGCGCCGCATGTGTGGCATCTAATCTGAGTCTACACTAGTTGCTTAGGCCTGTATTAACAAGTACATACAATAAAGTATAACATATGGAAGGGTCATGTTCGGACAGTTAGACATATGACCGAATCTTCAGCTATTACTAATCGATTATCGATCAAAATGGCAAGACTGAAAATCGATTATTTTTTCAGCTCTGATTAGCCAGCCTTAGTATCCGGTCAGCGAAGACCTAATCAAACTGAGTGTCCGCGTAGTCCGATCAAGAACTTTGCTATCCTCCTAAAGAAATATTGTATACCGTAGAATGAAACGATGTATAGAAAAAAGGCCATATTAGATTGTGGGGCGAATCTGGATGGTTTGGATCTTAACTTTTATTAGCTCACCTGAACAGAAGGCTCAAGTTGAGCTATTGTGATTACTCACCGTTCCTCGCCGTTGTCCGCCTGTCCGTCTTTCCGTCCACAATCTTTAAACAACTGCTCCTCTTAAATCACTCTGCAAATTTTAACCAAATTTCGCAGGATTGATCCTTGGGTGATACTGACTGAAAATTGTTCAAACATTTGGAATCCATGCAGAATTCTGGTTGCCATGGCAACAAAAAAAATCCATTTGTTAGAAACCACTGGGCCGATTTCAATATAAGTTTGCAGAAATGTGAACCTCTACTAAGGTTGTTCAAGCCATCGTGATTCGTCAAAAAACATTGCCGCCAGGGTGCGGGGCTTACTTTCCCTATATATCTATATAGAAAACTTTATAAACTTTCTTGTCAGAACCATGGACCGATATCTATATAACTTGGCAGAAATGTTTCCTTGGTGACCCTCTACCAAGAGTGTTCAAACCATCATGATTCGTCAAAAGATATGACCGCTAGCGGGCGGGACTTACTTTCCCTATATATAACTATAAGAAAATCTTAAAAATCCACTTGTCAGAAACCATGAGACCAATTTCAAAATAACTTGGCAGAAATGTTTCTTTGGAAACCGTCTACCAAGATTGTTCAAGCCGTTATGATACGTCAGAAAACATGGTCGCTAGGGGTCAGAGTTTATTTTCCCTTTAAAGCTTTAAAACATGTTTTCGTCGTAAACCAGTTTTATTATATCTAGGCAGGAATGTTTCTTTGGTAACCCTCTACCAAGATTGTTCAAGCCGTCATGATTCGTAAAAAAATCATTGCTGCTAGGATGCGGGGCTTATTAGTCGTTTATATCTATAAAGAACATTTAAAAATCTTCTTGTCAGAAACCACTGGACCGACTTCAATATAACTTGACTGAAATGTTTGTTTGGTGACGCTCCACCATGATTGTTCAAGCCGTCATGATACGTCAAAGAACATGGAGCTTGTTTCCCCTATATATCTGTATATAACTTTAAAATGTTCTCGCCATAAACCAATGGTCCGATTTCAATATAACTTGGCAGGAATGTTTTTGTGGTGACCCTCTACCAATATTTTTCAAGACGTCATGATTCGTCATAAAACATGGCTGCTAGGGGGCGGGGCTTATTTTCCCTATATATCTTTATAGAAAACATTAAAAATCTTCTCTTCAGAAACCATTGGACAGAGTTAAATGTTACTTAGCAGGAATGTTGCTTTGGTGACCTTCTACCAAAATTGTTCAGGCTGTCTTGATTAGTTATAAAGCATGACCGCCAGGGGGCGGGGCTTATTTTCCCTGCATAATCTATATAGAAAATTAAAAAAAAAAAACATCTAGTCAAAAACAACTCGACCGATTTCAATATTACTTGGCAAGAATGTTCCTTTGGTGATCTTCTGCCAAGGTTGTTCAAGCAATCATGATTCGTCAAAAAATATGGCTGCTAGGGGGCGTCGCTTATTTTCCCTATACATCCTTATAGAAAACTTTAAAAAAAAAATTCTAGTCAGAAACCACTGGACCGATTTCAATATAATTTGGGTCCGATCTCAATATAACTTTTCAGATTCAGTTCAAGATTCACTTCAAGCCGTCATGATTCGATAAAAAGCATGACCGCTAGATGGGCAGAGCTATAAAATTTATACAAAAACCTAAGAGCAATGAACTTGGCTCAAACTTTAATAGTGAGTATGCAAATATGTTTGCTCGGGTGACCGATATAGGACCATCATGGTCCTCTTGTATTTATTGTAGAATGGCATATGCTGAAGTAATTGTCATAAAACTCCCGGAGTAAATATATCTGGCGCGAAACACACACACACACACACACACACACACACACACACACACACACACATAAAAATAAATAAATAAATAAAATAAAATAAATAGAAATAACAAAAAAATAAAAATCTTACGTACAACAGCTCAAAGCTCTCGTTCTAGTCAAACTTTTACAAATTGATTTTTATAAGGACAATTGGTCAAACTGTTATATCACGGGACAACACCAGTGTATCGTTATTGTCTCTCAGAGTAGTTTGAGCATTCTCTGCTTGCATTATCGCATTATCATTTCCCTGTTGCTTTATCGTTTACAATATTAATATTTGCCAATGCTCCGGAAACACTTTATGAAATTTGTTTAATGCT
This sequence comes from Anodontia alba, assembly GCA_964016985.1. Lineage (NCBI taxonomy): Eukaryota > Metazoa > Mollusca > Bivalvia > Lucinida > Lucinidae > Anodontia > Anodontia alba. Next base: position 110,913,804 of record OZ024827.1, on the reverse strand, counting down.
TCTCTCCATGGAATGCGCAACGTACGTATAACCAAGTATTAGCTTTCACAAAAGATTGGTCTAAGCTTAGCACACAATGTAGACCAAGCCTTCTTTGCGAAAGCTAAAACTTGTGACTATAGGTTTTGCTTGCCGTGTATTATTCCGCACTGTATACCATTGTATGTACATAAAGTCTGAATCTACACTCAGTGACAACACTTGGTAACAATGAAAACATATCTAAACAAAATATAAATAGTTGAAATGTCGAAGTTTTCCGGGCCGGATTAGTTAATTTAGGCTAATAAGGCTTCAGTCTCATTATATAAATTCGCAAATTTCTGGCAGCTGAGAAAGTTCTTATAGACAATGTCTGGCGGATGGCGCAACAAACAGTCAAACTAGGGGACACTATTGCATCGTAATCGAGTTTCAAATTAGGCAAAGCAGCAGAAAATGATACAACTATAATATATACATAATAAGAAACCATTTAGGCTCGTAAAAGTATTTACTTTTTAATCGAGCTGTCAACAAGTTTATCATTTCATAAACAAAAGCAATAAGAACAGCAGCAACAAAGACAAAGCCAAAAATAACAATACTATAGAAAATAGTATACGCAGACCTTAAACTTCTGGTTCTCAGTTGTATTTATTCAAGCATAAAACTGAAACCAGAAGTCACAGGTCACCGGACCGGATTATTATTATTATTATTAATATTATTGTTTATAACAATAATAATTATTATTATTTTTATTATTATTATTAATATCATTATATTTATACTTCTACTACTAATACTACTATTACTAATAATAATAATAGTAATAATAATAATAATAACACAACAAAATAAAAAAAAATGATGAAAATAATGACAACAATCTCAATAAATGTCTCATCATGAAATAAAAGTTATTGTTACCTATACTCTCCTTATAGACATGACATTGTATGAAGCTTATTGGTGAAACGAATGTATTTAACTTACTTTAGACTTGAAATTATATACAGTGTACATGTCAGTATTCATAAGCTAGACACAAAATTATCACGTTTCATTACCAAGTAGATCTCCTGTTGAAGAGAAGGGTAAACTGGCCTTTATATGTTACAAATGAAAAGCCGTAACATGCGAAAACGTATTTCTGGATATGTGTGCCAGGCGAAGACTCCAATCAGCCCACACATCAACGCAGTCTGATCGGAGTCTCCATTGTCCGCTGACGAAACGTTTTATCCTTGGCTAACCAATATATGCCCAGTTAAGATTCAGATAAGACTGTGCGAATGCGCAGTTTTATCTTAATCTTCACTGGACGCACATGCCCGAAGCTACGTTTCTTGACATTGCTGTCCTTAGCTGACGGGCTACTTAATAGCTGAACACCATGCGGTGTAAAGCAAACTTAAGTCTCTTATCAGAATACATGGCTTCGCTAGCTAATGAAACAAAAAATCAAACGAATACAGAGATGAACCAACGATGAGGACTCGGCAGTAAAAAAATAACTGAAATGCTGAAGCATAAGAAAACAAACAGTTGGACTCCGGTGGGCCCGACCAGAGCCAGATAATCAGGCTCCAACCGACTTACTTAAAATGTCTTTAGGCCGCATCCGTCATAGAGTCTAATGTCCGATCCGCCGGCGTGCAACCAAAGAGGGAAGCAACGTTATTATCCGCGCTTGGGTTAACTACTGTACATGCAGTCTATCGTATAACATTTATGTTGTACCCAATCTTTAAATATCGAAGAACAATATTACGAAATTGAGTGCTAAAATCATTGCAAGCATGTATTTCTTTAAATTCATATACTATGCTGTCATAAAATTCAGGTTCCGATAGGCCTTGTTGCAGAAGAGATTTAAGTCCAACATTTAATTTAGAAACTAAATCGAAATAACGTCTATAAAATTTAGAGAAGGCATAGTGTAGTTTACGGTATCGATAACCCTGTTTTAGAAGTTTAGCATTTATTTTTTTTTTTTTTCGAGTGTTGAAGTCAGTAACATGACTAGACACTCTGGCGAACGGATTTAGTTGCCACATATAAATACCGTAGGATGCTCGACGAGGAACATCCCCATCCGAATAAGGAAAATTTACAATCTCAAAATCAGAACCATCAAGTGTATCATAAATTTTGCATGAAATTAACCCACCTAAAATAGACAAATGCAAATTAAAAAACAGGACTTCAGTTTCAGAAGAATTTGCTTTATATAAATGAAGCTCTGAAGGATAAATTTGATTGATCAAACTATTGATAGTTATTGTCAATATTTAATAAATCGTCTAAGTATCTAGACGTCGAGCTGAAAACCTCAATATATTTAGATTATTTTTCTTCTTCAGGGGACAGCATGAAATCTCTCTCATAACAGAACAAGAACAAATCAGCCACAAGTGGTGCGCAATTCGTACCTATCGGAATACACAAAATTTGTCTAAATAGAACCGAATCTTATATAAGTATTATGAAGTAGAAAGGTGAGAGCTTCACACACTCCCTGACATGACCATAAGGTATAATTTCTATGTTTTATTTGGAAGTGAAAAACACATTATTTCTATTACATGCAAGATAGAGGGAATCTTCCCTATGAAATGTCCATTCAGTTAAATCATTAAGTATTTCTGTTATAAGATTATGAGGTAGTGTAGTGTAAAACGTGGAAAAATCGTACGTAGAGAGAGTTGATGCACGAAAACTTCTTGATTTTAGTTTATTCAAAACTTCATTTAATTTTTAATTGATCAAAACAGATTCTTACCTGATCTTTCATAGAACTTTGCGGAATATTAAATCACATGCATTCTGGTGGCAGTAAAACACGAATTTAACAATTTAGAAAGTTCAGTAGTGGTACAAGAGCTTGGATTTGCAATAAACCGTGCTTTATATAGTCTTATGTGAAGTTTAGGCAACCAATATGACGTAGGTTAGTCTGTGTAACCTACTTTTGGAGTTTTGACCCTTGAACTTTGAAAATAGTGATTTATGTTATATATGTGTGTCCACTCTGTAACTTGAAAACTGTTCGAGATCTTTTTTTTTTTTTTTTTTTTTTTTTTTTTTAAACTTTTTGCAAATGTATATCACCAAAATTTCACACCGAATGGAAACTTCACTTTTCACTATATAATCTGTATAGTCCATCTACGTCAAGTAGTGCTTGTAAAGAAGTGGTACAGGCGTATTCATTTCTCGAACTTGTTAATGTGATAAACGAGAAAAAAAATAAGAAAAAAAAACAAGAAACAATCACGTTGAACATTTAAATCAAAATAAACACATGTACATGCATCAATGTTGATAATATTTATGGAAATACTAATGCGCTTTTTCCTTTGATCTTATTTTTTACTTTTTGACAGTGCTATGGCACTTGCTTGATGTAAATGCAGTGGCGGGACATGGTGCAGTGCTTGCAGCGCTTTTATTTTTCATTTAATATTATTATGTTTTCTTTTTTTATTTTTCTTTTAATTTTCTTTTTGTTTTTTGTTTTTTAGATCTGGTAGATACTCAATACCATACCTATATGTGCCGGTCAAACGCGTATCATTCCTATTGCTTCAAGTCTGCGATTTTATCCGTAAAGCGCAACCCAGGATTATACTGGCACAGCTCTTTATGTAAAACTCCTAAAATTCGCTCACTTAAAAAAAAAAAAAAAAAAACGTTGTAAGGATCCTATAATTTTGATACCTTCACCATACACATCTGAGAATCGTGCCGAAAAGATGCCAGCAGAATAGCAACAGAAGCAGTCTGGTCTGGGTCTAAATTGTTTGCCCAGGCCTGTCTGTCTGAAACCTTTGGATCATTAAAGTGTTTCTCTTAACTGATTCATTGCATTACATGTACGTAGTACTATATAGGTCAGTATGTTTTAGAATAGTATATTGTTTTGCTGATCGTTTTTCGCAATTTCAATGTATACTACTATGAAAACAAAAATATAAACAGTTGTATTTCCAAGTACAGCTAGTTCATAAAGACATTTGTTTTTTAGCTTACACAGAACAATCACATACATGTATGTATAAACAATAAATATGTCCTTATGGACACTTGCATTCAAATGCCTGAACCAAGTTTTGACACAAGAGTCTTCTAAAGTAAAAAAAAAGTACATTACGTGAATTTAGTATTTATTTTTGTTTTCACCTTGTAAATAAAGCTAATAAGATAAAAACTTCTATACTAATCTTTAAAAAGATTGATTTCTTTTTTGTTTATTTTCACTTCGTTTCTTTGATAGTTAGCCATATACTTCAATAGTTCACTAACACAGATTATATAATCCAACATTATAACAGGAATAATAGAGTAATAGAGTCATTTGATGATGTATGTTTGCAAGCAAAATCTAATCAGACAAAACATCTCTGTGGAGGAGAATGTTGCTCCGTCTGCATGAGTTTAAGGTAAATATGACCTTATTTCAAAATAATGCACTCTGGTCTATTTATACCATATTGGAACACTGTACCTCAAATGGTTTAATTAGTAAACTCAGCGTCTCGGGCTGGTGCTGTGGTGGTAGACGTAGTTGCATCAGCGAGCGAGTGGACTGAACCTTGTGTGCCTACATCGTACACCGTGCAACGATATAAACATTTGTTTTAGAATATGCATTAGTTTCTCGAAATCACAACCAGTTTATAAAATATATGTTGTTTGTTTTGTGCATCAATTCTACATGTGGTTTTGTGACTTTCATTTTACCAATTCATTGTATTTGAAATAGCTGCTGCATTGAATTCAAGTGCCAATTGATATATTTACAATCATTTGTGCATATTAAATGATTACGCTGACATTTGTTTGCCTTGACGTACAACTACTTTTTTGTTACCCGTCATGTTTTGAGAAACATATCTATTGATCAGTTTGTCTATTCATTGCAAACACATTTGTTTGTCATTTTAAGAATGAGCAGTGCCACTGTTTTAATATGCTATCTAAGATATATTTACTAAGCACTAGTTAGCAATAGCAAAAAAAGTAAGAGAAAAGTCCAGGAAGTGCCACAATCATTAACCGCAGCCCTTCCCAGACACCAAGAGGAAGAGGAAACAGATAAAACCAAAGAAGCGCAAATCGAACAAACGTACGGAAAGCACCAAGACTCGCTATCTCTTCCCCAAATGAGGTAATCGCAATGCTAAAAGGACTAAAAATCACAAGAACAAAACGGCACAAGGCAAGACATAAAACAAAAAAGGTAAGAAAAAAGTCCAGGGAGTGCCACAATCATAAACCGCAGTCCTTCCCAGACCCCAAGAGGAAGAGAAAACCGACAAATCTAAACAAGCACAAACCGAACAAACATACGAAAAGCACTAAGATTAGCCCTCTCTTCCCCAAGCGAAGTAATCGCAATACTAAAAGGAGTAGTTGCGGTTATGGTACCAAATCCGTAATCCAAACTCATAAATCCATAAACGAATGACGAATCAGAATGTTCAGACCAACAGACAAGGACCCCAGAACAAAGGGTGTAATCAGGCGTCCGGGAATAGTAAGCATTACTATGTAAGCAAGCTTCGCTCACCATGCCCATAGGCCTGAACGAAGGAAATATCGGCAGAAGCGTATGTCAGGGATTTGGGAAGTCTACTTATGGCGCGTCACTGGCAAAAACATCAGAAACAATTCTGGAAACTGCCACATTGTAGGGATTGACTAGATCATGATGTCTCCCATAGAACTTCTTAAGTGTTGCTACCAGTTTGGTTTTTTGATACCCCTGGCTCAACAACTTTGTAGTGAGCACTTTCCCACGCTCCATGAAGTCTTGATAATTTGAACAGGTTCTGGCATAACGGATTAACTGTGAAACGTAAACGCTGTATGCTGGTGCAGAAGGGATATTACTGCTCAGGAATGGAAAGTTAACAATGGGAAAATTGAAGTCATCCCGTTTGTCGTAAAGCCTAGTAGTAAGCTTTCCATTGTCAATGTAGAGATAACAATCCAAGTATGGGGAGGAGGCTGCAGTCTCCGTTGTTTCCATTATTTCAAGTTCACATGGATAGGTGAATTCTAAATACTCTGCAAATTTTGTGTTTCTCAGAGACAATACAGCATTTATATATCTGTAGGTGAAATTGAATTGTTGTGCGAGGTGTTTCTTGCCTGCTTGGAGGAGACTTTGTACAAACTCCGCCTCATACGAGAATAAAAACAAGTCGGCAAGTAACGGTGCACAGTAAGTACCCATTGGTATGCCGATTGTTTGTTGAAATATCTGACCGCCGAACTCCTAAAAAATATTGTCGATTAGATATTCCAGCATTATGACATCTGCATCTGAGTATTTTTGTGGTGCATCAGAGTGATCCCGAACGAAGTATGCGTCTTTGTAGCCAAAAACACAAGAACAAAATGACACACGGAAAGACATACAACAAACGCCTCGTAGAATAAACCACAAAGCAACAAAGAGTAAGACTTACACCGGGAACACCGCCTTAGAACGGTCGATAGAGCAAACCATCGAGGGGGTTGGGGGTGTTAAATCGCCCCGTAGAATAAACCACAAAATAAAACCCCGTAGAATAAACCACAAAACAACAAATGGTAAGACTAACACCGGGACCATCGCCTTAGAACGGTCGGTAGAATAAAAAAAAAGGTAAGAAAAAAGTCCAGGGAGTGCCACAATCACAAACCGCAGCCCTTCTCAGACCCCAAGAGGAAGAGGAAACCGACAAATCTAAACAAGCACAACCACCGGGGGATCTAAAGCACTTTTACGTCCGGCCAACTTCACCCTGGGTCCCGATGTACCTCTTAATACAGAAAAGCATAAAAATTCGGTTCGCATAAAGGCTCCCAACTGAGTCAACGCATCAAAGCGAAAACATAAAAATCAAATTCATCATTATGATAAACAAAGACGAGTATTCATGGCTAATTCTACTGTATGCCAGAGTAAATGAAAACCAATAACTGAACCACGGCAGGCCAAGCCAAAGACAAATCGTAAAGCCCCAACCCACTGGTTAAAGTTTTACGAAGAGGCCGTCATTGAGTCTGAGGCCCGAACCATACTTGTATGCGTCTTTTCACTTAATACGGGGATAAGCACTAACTCTATGATTTACAAACTCACCTGCCAATCGTCTACTTTCTAGATTGAGGACTTCGTTCGTCTGTCATTATGACAATGACCAATCCTAATCAGCTGTGTGATGTGTTATTATTTGTGTGTTCTAAGATGGCTGATGAGACCAATCTTAGCTCTAAACTGCCTGTTGCAGATAAAACAAGGGAGGTCTGAGGAAGAAAGCTCTGTTGGTGATGTCTTAGCTCTGGCTTTCTGCTGTGCACGTTTCAGCTCGGCTTCGCTGGTTCATTTTGCTTCGTATTCACCAGCTCCCCTTCTAATGAGGCCTCGCCACTTTGTTCGATCCTGTGCAATCTGTTTCCCCTGACTCTGTTGATATGTTGAAGTCTTTAAGGGAGGCTTTAAGGGTGTCCTTGTATCGCTTCATCTGACCACCATTGGAGCGTTTTCCAACGTAGTGCTCCATAGAGGATTTTCTTTGGCAAACGTTCATCAGGCACTCTGGTAACATGGCCTGTCCATCTTAACTGTTCCAATTTCAGAAGAGTATGTACACTCTGCATCCCTGCACTTTTCAAGACTTCTGTGACTGGAATTCTGTCTTTCAACTTGATGTTTTGAAGTGTATGAAGTGGCTCAGTCTTTTGGCATGCCGTTGGTAAACTGTCCAAGTTTCACATGCGTATAATAGTGTTGGCAGCACCACCGATCTGTATACTTTCAGCTTTGTGTCAAAAAAGTAAGAGAAAAGTCCAAGAAGTGCCACAATCACAAACTGCAGCCCTTCCCAGACCCCAAGAGGAAGAGAAAACCGACAAATCTAAACAAGCACAAACCAAACAAACGTACGAAAAGCACTAAGATTAGCTCTCTCTTCCCCCAGCAAGGTAATCGCAATACTAAAAGGACTGAAAAACACAAGAACAAAATGACACACACGGAAAGACATACAGCAAATCCCCTCGTAGAATAAACCACAAAGCAACAAAGAGTAAGACTAACACTGGGACCACCGCTTAGAACGGTTAGTAGAGCAAACCACCGGGAGGGGGGGGGGGGTGCGGGGGGGGGGAGGGTGGTATAAAGCACTTGTACAGCTAGCTAACTTCACCCTGGGTCCCGATGCTACTCTTAATACAGAAATACATAAAAATTCAGTTCGCATAAAGGCTCCCAACTCAGTCAATGCATCAAAGCGAAAACATAAAAATCAAATTAATCACTACAATAAACAAAGACAAGTAGTCAGGGCTAATTCTACTGTATGCCATAGCAAATGAAAACCAATAGTTGAACCACGGCGGGCCAAGCCAAAGACATATCGTCAAGCCCCAACCCACTGGTTAAAGTTTTACGAAGAGGCCGTCATTGAGTCTGAGGCTCGAACTGCCGTCGTGCAATTAAAGAGTGAAGTATAGCCATCAACAATGACTGGGCTGACAACTAAGCATGCAGTCTGCCGCATAATATCTAGGCTATAGATTATTCTTTTATAACGGTTAATAAGTTTTCTGAATTGCTCCGAAAAGTTAGATTTACCTACAATTTTTCTAAATCTGTACACTAAGTCACCGTAAAATTCGAGTTCCGATATACCTTGTTGCAGAAGTGTTTTCAGACTGACGCTATATTTTTCTAACAAGGCACTGTGTCTGCGATAAACTTTCGAAAACGCCTTACGAAGTTTAAAATAACGATAGCCCTGTCTTTGGCAGTAAGGGCTTTATTACGTAGTCATTAAGATTTGAAGAAGCCCTGGCGAATCTAATAAGTTGAGATATGTATACCCCATATGAGGTACGCCGGGGGACATCGCCATCCAGAAAAGGGAAATTGACTATATCAAAATCAAAATCGTCCCGTTTATCATAAATTTTGGTGGAAACTGTACCATTAGATATACATAGATTTAAATCCAAAAAAGATACCTCGGTATCGGTAGAATTTGCTCTATTTAATTGCTGTAGGGTATATCCGGTCCACCATTTGGTCAAAGTAAATATTGTCAATATTTAATAAATCGTCAAGGTATCTTGAAGTTGAATTGAAAGCCTCATTAATGTCAGCCTGATTTTCACGTGAGAGAGACTTCATGAAATCTCTCTCATAACAAAAAAGAAACAAATCTGCAACAAGAGGAGCACAATTAGTTCCCATCGGAATACCAATAGTTTGTCTATAAAGTTTAGTTCCGAATAACAATAGTTTGTCTATAAAGTTTAGTTCCAAATCTAATAAAAATATTATCCGAAAGATAAACAAGGGCATCACAGACTTTTCGACATGACCATAAATTGTGATTATTGTATACATCAGAAGTGAAAAAAGCACATTCTTCGTTGCAAGCCAAATATTGGGTATTCTCCCGAATAAACGTTTGGTTAATTACATCAATAAGTTTATCGTTTATAACCCCAAGCATGCAGATATGGTTACACGTGCCGAGTTAGCCATCTTGAAACGAGAAAACGAAAATGTAAACACTGAGTGCATAGACGTACAAACACTCTTCAGCATCCTTGACCGCATACACAAATGTCCATGTTCGTGAAGCATAAACATTTGAGATTCATCTCCATCACGAAAACATACCTATATAATTTTGACCCCCTTAAACCCCACTTTTATACACTAAAACTGGGGTTTACAGGGGTATACATTATTTTTCTTATTTCTGCTCAAAACATAGATCGGCAAGGCGGTTCTCACGAGTACCCACAATCTATGTTTCGAGCAGAAATATGAAAAATATCGGAGTTTTTTATCTGAGTTTTTTCAGTTTTTGGAGATGAAATTTTCTATATATTTGAATAGGCGTGTTTTCGTAATGTCTTATTGCTCATCGTGTGGATGAAGATCATTGTTTAAGAAACGTTACTATTTGGAGATAATGGTCAGCTGTTGGAGCCCGTGTAATCGCTGTTTAAAGCGAAACTTGACGAAAGTAGAAGAGAAGGGCATTTTCACAAAAAATATAATAATAATAATAAAAATAATAATAATAATAATTCGCCACATAGTTCCTGCGGGTAAAAGATCGTGACTTTTTTGATAACTTTTGTAATTTTTAATTTTTGTTTAACTGAATAGTTGAAATAGTTGAAAACAGATTGAAT